>OZ010607.1:49353880-49366380 GCA_963932145.1 Acanthosepion lycidas | reverse complement strand
AGGTGGCCCGAAAACCTTGCTCCTCAACATGTTATAATTTTCTATTTCAGATGGGTGAAACGAGATCCTTTAGTTTGGAAGAGAGGTTTCTACGAGGACAGCTTCAATGAAAGTGAAAAAACGTGTTTTGTATGAATGCATTACTTCTATTGTTTAATCCCTTTTTATTAGGGGTGACAAGACGTTGGGACCAACCTGTACATCCAGCAGGAAGACCTTTGAACGGGATATTTTGAGGGGCGTGGAACCAACTCTTAATGTCTCTAATTCTCAGGTCTACTCTGACTGGGGGGGGGGGGGCATGTTAGAGTCTCAACTATAGGCAAATAGTTAACCACCAAACTGGGGCCAAAACTCATGGAAATTAATAGATTTTTATAGTGGAAATACCAGCAATACCTTTTTGCCAAAAAAAAAAAAAAAATGGTATTAACAATACCTTTTTAAAAAAAATATGACCAGCAATACATTTGATTCTCTACAAAAAAAAAAAAAAAAATCTATACAAAAATACGTCAATGAAACCTGATCTACAAGCTGATTTATTACAGAGAATACAATCATACGAACCTATCCTAAAAATCTTGTCGGCATTAAATAACCAATTGAGGTGTCGATATGCTGTAAAACAAAATAAACGAAACCAAAATACTGATTGTATTGAACCATAAGTCGGCGTAATGTGCAGCAGTAATTATTTTAAAATAATGTACAGATTTTGATTGAATTGCTCTTTACGGTTTATCAACCTTCTACAGGTTATTTAAGGTCAGAAAATATTTTTTAGACTGAAGAAGATTTGAGGAATAATAGTGATTTACTGATATATGTCCTACTAATTAAGCGAAAGCTTGCGGAAGAAGTGGTGGATGCATGCCTTTTCCAAGAGTATTTGCGTGTACGTGAATATAACGAACCCAATGTGAACTGGAACTCGGCACTCGGATTAACAATTCCGTGTCATTATTTATTACACCACCTGCACATCCCAACTTACGGTATCTGGTATTCTCAAGAGGTCATATATAGGTGCTGACCAGGATCAGCGTTGTTCAACGTCGGTGATCGTAATGGAAGATTATTTAAAGCCAGAAAATAATTTTAGATTAAGTTTCGAGGGATAATAATGATTTATATGTCCTACTAATTAACCCATAGCTGGGGGAACAAGTGAATTCAGAAAGACCTTGAACAAAAATCATTATCTTCTATCAAATGTCCCAAGAAGAAAGACCCAAGAAAAAACGTTTCCAAAGCAGAATTGGAATAAATGCATTAATGTCAGCTACTCTAAATCCACCATAAAATATTCAGGAGGTGGAATTAGTAAATACGAAAGACTTCAAATACCTGGGTGGATGGGTGAGTTATAACAAATTTAGGGTATATGAGAGTTGCTGAAAATCGTTTATTCCGACCAATTGTACTTATCTATCTATCTATCTATCTATCTATCTATCTATCTATCTATCTATCTATCTATCTATCTATTCGACATGTGCATATCTATCTATTCGATCTGTTCATATCTATCTATCTATCTATCTATCTATCTATCTATCTATATTGGATCTGTTCATATCTATCTATTCGAGATATGCATATTTATATATTCGATATGTTCATATCTATCTATCTTTCTATCTATCTATTTATCTATCTATCTTCGATCTGTTCATATCTATCTATCTATTCGACATGTGCATATCTATCTATCTATCAATTCGATCTGTTCATATCTATCTATCTATCTATCTATCTATCTATTCGATCGGTTCATATGTATCTATTCGACATCTGCATATCTATCTATATATTCGATCTGTTCATATCTATCTATCATCTATTTGACATGCACATATCTATCTATTCGATCTGTTCATATCTATCTATCTATCTGTCTATCTATCTATCTATCTATCTATCTTTCTATCTATCTATCTCTTCGACATGTGCATATCTATCTATTCAATCTGTTCATATCTATCTATCTATCTATCTATCTATCTATCTATCTATCTATCTATATTGGATCTGTTCATATCAATTATCTATCTATCTATCTATCTATCTATCTATCTGGATCTTGCGATGAACAAAAACTCGTTTAAAACACCAGCTTCACATCACTTTGCGCCAGTTGATGGAAAGTGATCGTTAACCCGAATCTTATCTACAACATTTCCAACATCAAACTTCCTGTCAGTGAAGTGGAGGAATTATTTTTTTTTACTTAAAATTTGCTATCTGATTAAGAAAAGATGACACCATCACAACTTTAAAATCTGACCAACAATGCTATTCTTTTATGAATTCCTTCAAGCTGGAATCGTGTGTACTTTTCCATTTCCCTCTTATTTAGATGGAGAACAGGCAATCCGACCGAAAGTTCCTGGTATCTGCATTTCACCCCGGGTATAGGTTTCGTATTCATTGGGATTTGGAGCAATAGTCAATTCAAGTTAATTTAACCGATGCATGCAATTATTTCTTGGGTGTCTTAAGTGCTTGTAAATGCAAATGTCTGTCGGGCACCTCAGGGCATGGCGAATAAGGTCGATGAGATCACGGTAAGTTCGGAAGATACTGACCGGATTATCGAATTAACATTCAATTGTCGATTTACGACGAAATGATCACACGAAATAGCAAGTACTATGAAATGTTTATCTATCTATCTATCTATCTATCTATCTATCTATCTATCTATCTATCTATCTATCTATCAGGTTGGTGCAAAAATAATGACGTAATAATGTCGTTTTTTGACGTTATACGTAAAAAAAACGACATTATTACGTCATTATTTTTGCACCAACCTAATATCTATCTATCTATCTATCTATCTATCTATCTATCTATCTATCTATCTATCTATCTATTCGTCCTGTTCATATCTATCTGTCTATTCGACCTGTCAGTATCTATCTATCTATCTATCTATCTATCTATCTATCTATCTATCTATCTATCTATCTATTCGACCTGTTCATATCTATCTGTCTATTCGACCTGTCAGTATCTATCTATCTCTATCTATCTATCTATCTATCTATCTATCTATCTATCTATCTATCTATCTATCTATCTATCTATTCGTCCTGTTCATATCTATCTGTCTATTCGACCTGTCATTATCTATCTATCTATCTATCTATCTATCTATCTATCTATCTATCTATCTATTCGACCTGTTCATATCTATCTGTCTATTCGTCCTGTCATTATCTATCTATCTATCTATCTATCTATCTATCTATCTATCTATCTATCTATCTATCTATCTATCTATCAAGCTAGCTAGCTAGCTATCTAGACCTAGCGATGAACGATATACATAAACAGACAAATAAATCGTTTAAAACACCGGCTTCACAATCTATGCGCCCACACCTGATGGAAATAGATAAGCAACACGAATCTTATCTACACCATTACCAACATCAAACTCTTTGTCACTGAAGCGGAGTTTTTACGTTTTTGCTTAAAATTTGCCACCGGATTAAGAAAATATGACATTATCACAACTTTAGTTAGAAATTATAGATTTTACCACACGGAATTTGAACAAAGAAATTGAACATGCTACCTTTGGAGCCACCCTTACCAGTTAAAGTACTTTACCTAGAAGTTATTTTTACTGACATTAAAAAAAAAAAACTTATCCGGTAATAAAAAGTATTATCATAGCCCCATCCGATAAAGATGGTGGAATAGTCATAATGGACATCAAAACCTTCATTGAAAAATTAGAATTCCTCTTACATAAAAATAAACGAACAAACAGTAAACATAGATACACAAATACGAGAAAACAGTTAAGAACCTATTAAAAAATATTAACAAATCCTGGAACCGATGAATAAAATACCCCCCCAATTATATCTATTAGGTTGGTGCAAAAATAATATCGTTTTTTGACGTATTTTTAACGTCAAAAAACGATATTATTTTTGCACCAACCTAATGCAATATACGGCTTAACCAAAACACAGAAAGCGAAAATACCTATCAGACCCATTGTATCCGGAATAATCAGTGCATGTTACAAATTAGTTAAAGGTGTGGAAAAAAAAAATCTTAACTCCACTCCAAGGTACCATCAACACGACACATATCAAACATTCCGGTCACTTAATCCCGGGAATACGAAACATTAATATGGAAGACAAGTCTTTGGCTAGCTTAGATATCAAATCATTATACATAAACATAATTGTCACAAAATGCCTCAACATTTTGAGAAACCACATAAAAAATCCCCCCCCCCAAAAAAAGCTTTCTGCATCTGTCCACAAGATAATAAAACTATGTAAACTAATTAATGGCCACTGTTTCTTCTCTTTCAAAAAATAATCTGCTTACTTATTTGGTAGCCTTTCAGTGGTGTTCTTGCTTGTCTTTTTCTATAAATTTTAGAATCCTGTCCATTTCAACATATCATACCTAAAATCTCTACTTTCCTAAGATGTATAGATAACGTTCTTTTATTATATCCTCATAATATAAACGTAATAAATATAGTAATGAGACTCAATAAGGTTGAAGCTGCCATTGAATTCACGCATTAATTTGAAATAAACAAATCTCTACATTTCCTCGACATCGTCTTAACGCGTAACAATAATAATTTGGTCTTTAAATCTTATTGAAAACACACTAACAAAAACGATGTAATTAATTTCTATTCCCACCACAATCAAAGAAAAAAAAATCAGGATTAGTCATAGGATTCTACCTCGGGGCCCTAACGATATGTATCCCTGATTACCTGAATGAAGAAGAGAAATATACGGAGAAAACATTTAAACTACTCGCATCATTTATTTCTCGACGCTAGAAAACAAGTTTACAAAATCCACAAAACTAAAACAACTAGACATTACTAATAACACTGACAAAAATGCACAAAATTCATAATCCTACTCTCCGAAATTCTTTCCACTAAACTTGAATATAAATGAGTTATCCCTAACACTAGAGACTTTACCACCACTTCCAAAATAATCGGAGATATATATATGTATATATATACTAGTTTAAAACCTATCGGGTGGCATTTAAGCTAGCTCTTGTGAAGGGTCTTGGTTGGACTATCGGCTTACTCAGGAGTTTGAAATTTCCTAAGTCTTTACATATTCTTAGCATTGGAAGTTCTCCTGGCTGCCGTTTGATCTGGGTTTTCATTTGCACGGGTCTTTCTTTTCCTCGCTGCAGCCTTAGTTCTTTTGATTGCAATCTGGTCCTCTGTTGGCGGAGATTTCTTTCTGTGAGGCATACGGCCGTATGCGTTAGGCAACAATATACTACAGAAAGAACTCACAATTTCTCGCTGCATTTAAGTATTGCATTAATATTTAAGTTTACCTTTTAGAAGTCCATCAATAATTCCTCTGTCACCATTAATTCAATGACAATTTGATGCTCGTGGGTCCTTACTTTCTGTACAAAGAATTATTTTTAAATCGTGGATGACTTTCGATGGATTCCGTCACAAAAAATGACTGAAAACAATCGCAGTAATAAAACTTGTGAAACAAAATTTTCTGTAACATGAGCTATTGAATGTTAGGGAATTATATGCCTTTAATTGAAAAAGTGTGACATAGTGACGCATTGACATTGGCATTTATTATTTAGAAGAAGAAGATGAAATATTGTAAGTTGTGCCCTTTTCACTGAAAAAGTGTGACATTGGCATTTATTATATAGAATATGAGCTAATGATAGTTGTATCCCGTTAATTGAAAAAGTGACACACTGACATTGGAATTTATTATATTGAAGATGAGCTAATGAGAGTTTTGTCCCTTTAACCGAAAAAGTGTGACACACTGACATTGGCATTTATTATACACAAGAAAAAATTCAACACTAATTCAGATACCGGTATTTATCAAATAAATTGTTTAGAATGCAAACATATTTATGTAGGAGAGACATCACGTGATCTAAAAGCCTGTATCTAAGAACATAAAATAGATTTACATTTCGACAATTTTTAAATATTCTCATAATAAAAAAACAAACCTGACTATAACTTCGATTTTACTAATGTCAACCTAATTAAAAAGAACAAAATTCTTTAAAGAGAAAATACTTTGAATGCTTAATAAAAAGATTCTAATTATAACAAGTCAAAAACATTATATTACACCGACAATCTTTCATGTGCCATGCGTGATGCACGTTTAGGCGATCATGTATCTTTCGATACATGACTGACGAGGCAGTTTTTTTTCCCGTAGTAGGTTGCCATTTCTTTCTAGGGTAGACCTATAGAACCCAGTCTCTCCTGTTATTTGCCCATAGCTGGCGGGGGAGAAGAGGATTCATACCTATTCCAAGGGTATTTGCACGTAAGTGAATATTATGAATTCAACTGGAATACGAACTCAATCCAAGCCGCTATCCATTCCTCCACCGTGCCGCCTTTACTCCACCGTGCCACCTTTATTGAACGCATTCTTAAAGAATCTAATGTATGTCTACTTGAAACAGACTGTATGTATATAAAAACGTTCCCATATCAATACACGATAAAACCAACAGACATAGTGTCTTCTGGACACACAGGCAAAAAATTACGAATACACATCATCATCTGATACTCACATAGAGAAATAGAATTCTTACAAACTTACGGACATACATATATATTAGGTTGGTGCAAAAATAATGTCGTTTTTTGACGTTAAAAAATACGTCAAAAAACGACATTATTTTTGCACCAACCTAATAATTATTTAAGGTTATAATGCGTGGGGTGTATCTATTCGATCTGTTTCTATCTATCTATCTATCTATCTATCTATCTATCTATCTATCTAAAGAACTGTACCTTATGTGGAAAGAATGCTTCCATTTTGTCTATATACTTGATTCAATGTTGCATCGTAATAAGGTTTATAGGAGTAGCTATGTTGCTGGATTCATCGAACACATCATACCATGTTGTGTCTTTATCAGTCCGGTATTCAAACGATAAATGCCTAGCTGTGCATATATATCTCGCGTTTATGTTTGCGCCTGATTGATTCAGCTGAAGGGCCGGGATCCATTATTATTCAAATCATAGAATTATTATTAAGGAAATATATGGAAAACTAACTTGACCCCAAGGCGTGTATCGTATTCATGTTCAGGGTTTCCGCTCTGTTTCAAGGCTCGTTCGCCAAAATAAGTATTGGGTTCGGACGAAAATACGTAGCGTTTTATTTCTGTTGAATTTCAAAGACAACACATAGATATTTTTTTACATAGATTTATTCATATATGTGTATGCCATTTTGCTTCACTTTCATCATCTTTGAGGCAGTTTCATGATTCCGTTCTCTCAGAACTTAACATCTTTCTGGATGATAAACTGGTTTAAGTGTTTTTTTTACGGGCTAACAAATAAAAGAAGCTTTCCCATTGATGGGGGGAGGTTCGAAATTAGTGGTCATCCGAATGTGCACGTCAGATGAGTATGTTGGTTGCAGTAGCAATTCTAATCTCTGAAAAGAGAATTGGTGCTAGGCTTTGTTATAATCGAAGAGCGTTCCGTTTAGCCAATTCCCAACGCTTTTCGTCGATTATTGCCTTTCATCAATCGAACTGTAAACGCTACTTGTCTGAATTCAGTGTCTGATTTTGTCGACGAAGCTTGTGACACACAACGCCCTTCTAATCATACCAGATAGTGATTTTCCAAACGTAGCTCAAGGCCGAAAGTATGGGGCACCCAGTGAGGATTGAACTCACTATTCAGTCGTAATTGTTCTAGCGATTCAAGTTTGTTAACCATTACACCACCTCGAGATGTCCTACTTACACCAGATATAGAGGATCACTTCTTCCGAATTAAAACCGGAATTTCATTTTCCCCACGGCGTTTTTACTCTACATTGTAAACAGTACATTTCTCAACGTTTGTGACAGCTTTTTATAAAAATGGCGCGTTTTATTGAGTTTGAGCTTTTAATTACAGTTGAAAATGTGGTCCATTGATTTTTATTTTCAATTAAAATGTGAGGCACAATAAACTCGGAGTAATTAATGTAACTAAATGTATTTTTTTTTAGGAATGTATTAGGCTGGTGCAAAAATAATGACGTAATAATGTCGTTTTTTGACGTATTTTTTAACGTCAAAAAACGACATTATTACGTCATTATTTTTGAACCAACCTAATATTTTTCAATATCAGTCTATATTTCTGAGATGATATGTAACTATTTCCATTGTTCGGAATGTTGACCTTATCTTCGTTGTCATATTAACTTTTATACATGATGTCCTCATCTTTGTTGTAATATTCACTTTGTGGTTAAAAGTGTTGGTTCAAGTAATACAGTGACTTGCCCCAAAGAGTTATCATTATTATTAAAAGAAGAAAAAAAAATTGACAGTTCCGGAATGATCTCCAGATTCCAGATTAGAATTTACACATTTGAAAATACCAATAGACTTAGGATCAGTATCCTCACTTCTACCATTTCTAGAAACAGCGTATATCTATAAGATTGTTTTCACCATCTCAGAAATAAAACTGTTACCATATATGGGCAGAAGCTGACCAAATCTTCGCTTTCTAGTATTGATGGGGTCGGAAAGTCTCTCCGAGTCCGTTTCAACCGTCAACCCCTTTTCCCACAGACAAAACGACGAAAGCCCCTAACTGGTCTATAGTTATTTCCAGGGAAAGTGCTCAGATGAACTACATTCTTTACATCCATCCGTTGTAACGTTCAGGGCGAAGATCCTTACGACGAACTGATGTTTTGTGGAATCGATGCTTCTCTGATCATTATGGCGAGCAAGCTTGTCTCGCTAGAACAATTAGGACTGAATAGGGAGTTCGATACTCAGTGGGTACCCCATATTATTGCCCGTGTGGTACATCTAAACACAGCTGAGAAAATGATTTAGGGATTCTTGATGAGATGTAATGGCTAGCAAGCTAGTCCCGCTAGAACAATTACGACTGAGTAGTGAGTTCGATACACACAGGTTGCCCCATACTATTGCCCGTGTGGTACATCTAAACACGGCTTAGAAAATCATTTAGGGATTCTTGATGAGATGTAATGGCTAAGCAAGGTTGTCGCGTTAGAACAATTACGACTGTGTAGTGAGTTCGATAGTCACTGGGTGCTCCATATTATTGCTTGTGTGTCAAATCTAAGCTACGTTTAGAAAAACATTTAGGGCATTTTGATGCGGTGTAATGTCTAGCAAGCTTGTCTCGCTAGAACAATTACGACTGAGTAGAGCGTTCGATCCTACCAAGTTGGCACACGTGGAAAATCAGCATTATAATCTTAATCTGTTCAAGTCTAGGTTAACCGTTGTCTTGCCAACATATATTCTGCCTCTTATTCTCTACCTCGAGTGGCTCTCGGGACTTGAACTGGTTGAACGTCACTGTAAAAAAGAAAAGAAAAACAAAAGAACACCAAATGACGAAAATGCATCTAATTTTTCTGCATATTCATAAAAATCTTTTATCCACACATGAATAATATATAGATAGACGCATTTCAGAATATGTATATAAGTCATAAACATTAAATTTCAGTCACATGTGAAACAAAATAAAAGGCTCAAATGCTATCTATTGAAAAACGCTACGATTTTTCGTTCTAACTTAATATCAGGTCATCCCATAAGTTCTGTCCGAATTTCGAATAAAGAAAACAAGTAACCAAATGTTACATTTAATTACAGATTCAATCAACAATGTATTTGCCCTGATTATCTTTGACTTCCTTCCATCTATTAACAAGCTTAATAATTGCATTACTGTAAAATTCTTTTGGCTTTGTTTCGAAGAACTCACAAATGTCAGTTTTAACCTCTTCCTGTGTTACAAAAGCTGTTTCTTCCAAATGATTCTGTAAGCTACGAAACAAATGGTAGTCTAAAAGAGCAAGATCGGGAGAATAAGGTGGATGAAGAATTTTCTCCCAAACAAGTTCTTCGATCTTTTGTGACGTGATTCTTGCTGTGTGGGGGTCGCACATTGTCCTGATGAAACATCACCTTTTTCGATTTACTAGAGCAGGTCTTTTTCCTGAAAGCTTCGTTCAAACGCTCTAATTGCTGACTATATTTGAGCATTAATTGTTGCATTAGGTGGTAAGAATTCAAAGTAGATTATTCCTTGGCGATCCCACCAGATTGAAAGAAGAACTTTTTGCCCATGAAGTTCCCTTCTCGGCTGTGGCTGAGGTCCTTGCCCTTTAGCAATCCACTGTCTACGACGCTTAACATTTCGATAAAAGATCCATTTTTCGTCGCCAGTCACAAGTCTATCCAAAAAAGGCAAAACAAGTTGGCGAGAATGGAGAGAAGAGCAGATGTCAACTCGGGATTTGCGGTTGTTTTCAGACAATTCATGAGGCACCCATTTTCCAAGTTTAGGAACTTTTCCAAGTTGTTGAAGATGACGATGAACAGTTGTATGGTTTGAACTGAGAATCACTGCCAATTCCTCAACTGATAAAGCAGGATTTTCTTCAAGGGCTGCTTCAAGAAACTTTTCATCAAACTCAACTGGACGTCCCGTTCGATCTTCATCTTCAAGGGTGAAATCTCTACCTCTGAATTTTGCAAACCATCTTCTGCAAGTTCTTTCATTCACACATTCCTTGCCATAAACTGAGTGAATGTTTCTAGGCGCTTCGGCTGCTGAGTTTCCTTTCTTGAACTCATAAAGCATTATGTGCCTCAAATGATTCTTGGGTACTTTCATGTTAGCAGGGTTTTAATCAAACAAAATTTAATTTTAGTGTTCTCTGAAATAAAATTTAATTAGTTTAAATGCATCTAAACATAAAAATAATGTTCATCTCCATTAGACATTATAAAATACTCTTTAAATTTCGTTCATTTTAACAAAAAGTTAAAATTCGGACAGAACTTATGGGATGACCTGATATAAGGCGATCACAGCTCTCCATTTCCTCCTGTCCGTTGTAGATCTCAATAAGCTTTGATGTTTTCTTATTTCTCCCAGACCCTGCTCCCCTTATTCAAGGCCGTTACGCGTTGCTTTCCCATGTCTCACCTTCTCTCTATCTGCCCTGTGAGTATCAGATTTTCTAAGCTCTTCTTTCTCATTACGTGTCCCAGAAATTTCATCTGTCTCTTCCTTATGTTAGGCATGAGTTTCCTTTTTGTTTGCATCCTTCCCAAAGCCTGATCTTTGCTCACATGTTCGGTCCATATTATATTCAGCATCCTTTTGTAGAACCATACTTCTGCTACCTCGAGTCTCTTCTTCATCTTTGAGGAGACCGTCCAACATTCGCTGCCGTAAAGAAGGACAGATGTCACGTAGCAGTTCAGCAAACTTTTCTTTGTTACTAACGAAACCCTCTTGTCTCGTAATACTCTGCCTAGCTTTTGGAATGCGTCTTGGTCCATCCGAATACGTCTTCGGATCTCAACGTCGCATTTACCGTCCTCATTCAGAACAATTCTCAGATATTTAAATTTCTGCAGCTGTTTGGTTTTAGCGTTCCAAACATGTAAATCGTATTTCAGGGTCATCCTTTTGCAGATGACCATACATGGTGTCTCCCTGTAGTTTATATATAGTTCCTTCTTCTCGCTCTCCTTCGCTACCTTCTGTAGGAGGATTTATACATTCCTTTCCGTGTCTGCTGTCACAACAGTGTCATCTGCTTATCTTATGTTGTTAAGATTGTGGCCTCCAGTGACGAATCCTGGTAGGATTTCCAGTTCTATCAGAACTGCCTCGCTGTTTAGGTTGAATTGTTCTGGTGAGAAGACATATCCTTGACTTACGCCCCTTTCAATTTTAGTATATCCGCTAAACTCATTTTTATTTTTATGTAAGCGGTTTGTAGCCAAGAGAGGTTTTTTTTTTTACTATTCTAATGTCTTTCCCGAATATGTCAAGGTTATCTTTGTGGCGTACTTTGTCGATCGCCTTTGCGTAGTCTATAAAACACAGCTACACGTTTGTATTGCTTTTTCTGATAATATTCTGAGCATGAATATCGCTTTCCCTGTTTCATTGTCTTTAACGAACCCGCACTGTTCTCGTCCTATCTTTGGCCTGATTCTGCTGCACGCTCTATTCATCAAAATACGGATGATTAGTTTTGTTATGCAGCTCATTAAGCTGATTGTTCAGTGGAGTTCACATTCGTTTGCGCCTGGTTTCTTAGCCAGTGCTATGAAAATAGATCTCTCTAGTTCTTCCAGTATATCCCCGCTGTTGTATTTATTATATCCGTAATCTTGTCTGTGCCAAAATCAACTAAGACAATCAACATCTCTTACTATTCCGTCTGGCCCTGTCGCCTTGTTTCTTTTCAGTTTGGTCTTTGCCGCTTTTACTTAGGTTTTTAGAATTTCAGGCACGCTGGTAATTCTATGTATTGCTGGTTGTTCTCTTTCGGTGTGGAAGAGTTTTCCAAAATATTCGTTGAAGGATTTCTTCCTTCTCTAATATGAGCGTTCCATCCTTGGATTTTATGCAGCCT
>OZ010607.1:49338880-49348880 GCA_963932145.1 Acanthosepion lycidas | reverse complement strand
ATTATTAACTCTAATTGCTATCTATCTATCTATTTTTGTTCTTTCTATCTGTCTGACTATCTATCTATCTATCTATCTATCTATCTATCTATCTATCTATCTATCTATCTATCTATCTGATTTTGTTCTTGTCTGTCTGTTTATCTATCTCATTTTTCTTGCCTATCTATCTCTCTATAATTAACTCTAATTGCTATCTATCTATCTATTTTTGTTCTTTCTATCTGTCTGACTATCTATCTATCTATCTATCTATCTATCTATCTGATTTTGTTCTTGTCTGTCTGTTTATCTATCTCATTTTTCTTGCCTATCTATCTCTCTATAATTATTAACTCTAATTGCTATCTATCTATCTATTTTTGTTCTTTCGATCTGTCTGACTATCTATCTATCTATCTATCTATCTATCTATCTATCTATCTATCTATCTGATTTTGTTCTTGTCTGTCTGTTTATCTATCTCATTTTTCTTGCCTATCTATCTCTCTATAATTAACTCTAATTGCTATCTATCTATCTATCTATCTATCTATCTATCTATCTATCTATCTATCTATCTATCTATCTATTTATCTATCTATCTATCTGTGTACAGTTGTGCGCAATAATAATTTGAGCCCATGAGATAATATAAAAAAAAAAGAATTTCTTAATGAAACTATATATTCATTAAGAAAATCTTTCTTAAGCGAATTACAAACACTTTAAAAAAAATAACAGCTTAGAATAAGAATATTAATTAAAGATTAAGATGTACAAATGGAAGTGATTCTGTATGATTAATATTTGCTGAATCCTCCTTTTGAGATCACGACATACACCAGTCTTTTTCTATAATTTTTACGAAGTTTCTCATTGGTGAATATCAATTTTTGACTATTCAAAACTCCCACAATTGTTCGATATTACCTGGATTTCTTGCATTGACTGTCTTCCTTGAACCACAGATTTTCAGTTGTACTTAGATCAGGGCTTTGACTAAGCTATTCCAAAACATGAAATTTCTTTTTTCGAAGCAATTCTTTTGTGGATTTACTGGAAAAAAAATTTATTTTGTTGAAATTCGTTTAATAAATTCTTAATGAACGTATACTTTAATTAGGATTTGTTGATTATCTGGAAAAAAAAGATACGATTTTTAAAACTATTACCTTAGGAGGTAACTTACGCATCTATCTATCTATCTATCTATCTATCTATCTATTCCTTTAATTTTATTCATATCTATCTATCTATCTATCTATCTATCTATCTATCTATCTATCTATCTATCTATCTATCTATCTTTTACTCTCATTCTATTCATATCTATCTATTCTTCTAATTATCTATCTATCTATCTATCTATCTATCTATCTATTCCTTTAATTTTATTCATATCTATCCATCTATCTATTCCTTTAATTTTATTCATATCTATCTATCTATCTATCTATCTATCTATCTATCTATCTATCTATCTTTTACTCTCATTCTATTCATATCTATCTATTCTTCTAATTATCTATCTATCTATCTATCTATCTATCTATTCCTTTAATTTTATTCATATCTATCCATCTATCTATTCCTTTAATTTTATTCATATCTATCTATCTATCTATCTATCTATCTATCTATCTATCTATCTATCTATCTATCTATCTATTCCTTTAATTTTATTCATATCAATCCATCTATCTATTCCTTTAATTTTATTCATATCTATCTATCTATCTATCTATCTATCTATCTATCTATCTATCTATCTATCTATCTATCTATCTATCTATCTTTTACTCTCATTCTATTAATATCTATCTATTCTTCTAATTATCTATCTATCTATCTATCTATCTATCTATCTTTTACTCTCATTCTATTCATATCTATCTATTCTTCTAATTATCTATCTATCTATCTATCTATCTATCTATTCCTTTAATTTTATTCATATCTATCCATCTATCTATTCCTTTAATTTTATTCATATCTATCTATCTATCTATCTATCTATCTATCTATCTATCTATCTATCTATCTATCTATCTATCTATCTTTTACTCTCATTCTATTCATATCTATCTATTCTTCTAATTATCTATCTATCTATCTATCTGTATGTAGCTATTACATAAGTGGTTAATTTAAAATGTTTGCGTATTAACACTCTAGTTTTTAGCCTTTAGACGAGACCTTACGTTCTCGAGAAAAAATTGTTTAACTTACCTGTGCTCTAAGGTGAAAAAAGAGGTAATAATTCATTTTTGCCAGTTTTGTTGAATAATAATCAATAACATATTGAATCAATTGTTTGGTCAGGTGCTAAGAAAGTTGGTTCATTGTGTCGTTTTAGACAATTTTTCTCTTTGTGTTATTTAACTAAATCTATTTGATAAAATCTAAGGAAGATTCGGCAATATTATTGGTCCCGATCTGTCTGCTCAGCTTTCCCACCGCCGTAAATCTTCCTCCCTATGAATTTTCTATAAATATTTTCGTCGAAATTGTTCGGATGAGCTCTTTACTATGGAAATTATGCTCATTGGGTCCCTTTTATTTCTATCCCCATATTTTCTTTGGCTTAATTCCCCATCCCCTCCCTTGTTAGATGGTCAGTGATTTTAGTCCTCAGCTTGATGCGGGGCGCCTTTCGTTTTGGGTGTGTTTTTCGTATTTGTTGTTGTGTCTGAATGAGTGTGTGTCCCGCATTGATTTCGTCCAGTTAACTGATGTTTCTGCTACATTTAAGGAGGGACGTTATTACTAACCTGATTTTGTTTAGTTTATTGTAAATAGTTTTTGTTTTCGTATTGTAAATACTCATTGGGGCTAATTTTTTTAAATAGTTGTTTTGTTTTACTACCCCCCCCCCCCACAGACAATGAATTGTACATATAGGGTTTAGTTAGGACTTTCATGGAGACAATGAGGTATTATGGTGGATGTAGTAAGAAAGGTAAGTTTTTGTGTTAGGATTATTGTTGTATGTTTGGGTCAGTGTTTGGAGCTAGTCAAGTTTAACATTAAGAAAGGTCTGTGAAGTAACAATTAACTATTTCTAAATAAACATAATATTATTGTTGGTATTATGTAAATAAATTTAATTCTTTTTTTTTCTTTGCCTATTTTAAAATAGGATCCACATTGATTAGTTGTTTCACCGTGTTACAGCTCATCCGGTTGCCGGGATCGAAACCAGACTGATTTGGCATCATGTAGGCGGATTTTTACGTATTTATTCATCGAATAAACACGACAATTAGCAAGAAGGCTTAGTTCATGGAAGACCTTTGTAGTTTTAGCTGTAGTAGTCATTGTTTACATATTCGCGCTTTCTCTTAAGAGTGCTCGACCGGAATTAAATATTCCATGGGCGTATACACGAGATAGACTGTCGCCACTGGGTGTTGACCATAATGTAAACTTTTATATTTACATAAGCACTCTCTATGTACACACACAGATATACACACACACAAACAGATACACATACACACGCGCGCGCACATATGTGTGTGTGTGTGTGTGCGTGTGCGTGTGTGTTTGTGTGTGTTTGTGTGTGTGTGTGTGTGTGTGTATGTGTGTGTGTGCGTGCGATTTGTCCATAAAGTAATCTTGTTATCTTTACGAGTACAATGCTATTAATTGAATAAGTGCACAGGGAGAAGAAGCATAAAAATCGTAGATTAATATTAAATATGGTCACGATTCGATTATTTAATTCTGGTAAACAATGAATAATTTATATTCCGAAAAAACAAGCAAAACAAAAACAAATAAAAAACAAACAAACAAACAAACAAAAAAACAACAAACAAACAAACAAAAAAAATCACCCGGTCGATATACCCATTGTCTGTCGACGCCATTTTGCAAACTATGTTCGTAAAGTAAACTTGTTACTTGCTATTCTAGAACAGATAAAACTGCGATTATTTTCAATTCGATTTATATCTGGTTATTACCAAGCCAGAAGCTTATTCGAAAACTATTTTTTGTTATCTACAAACATAAAATGTGTGCTGATTCTACGCTAAACAGAAAGAAATTCTTCAGAAGAATATATTTATTCTTTTCTTTTAATTTTCAGATCTTAAAAGATAGTGGGATTATTAACCTTTGAAAAATGCTAAAATTTACGTTGCTTTTTTCAGTTGAATTAAAATTACTTCCTATTTTTGCAATCTGTTTTTTTTTTTCTTCGGTGTTAGCATACATCTTACTGGCTAAGGGGCACTGGTATAAGAAATAATAAAATTGAAAATGAAATTAGTTGGATGAGTTCAACGAGTATAGTAGAGTGTGACGGGGTATCCGAGCAGATTGTGGCATCGGACGGACCAGATCTGGTACATTCAATTTGAACTAATGCTGCTGAGAAAGGCATGAAATGATTTCTTCCCTCATCACGTTATGGGTTAAATAGCATAGTAGACTGATTGCCATCTCGTCTAGGAGAAGGACAAACAAAACTATTTAAGAAGCAGCGGGAAACTCTTCTGCCATCTTTCGCAATAAGCCATGACAACAGTTTATAAAGCAAAGGATTATGTGCCGTACCACGATCGCTTATGATTTGAAAGGAGAGTGTATTAAAATAAACATTGTGAAAGGTAGGAATCCATCTCTAACCCTATCAGGTATGAGTACAATTGTATAAACAGACATTTCTAGCATTGTTATGGATTTTATTTATTTATTTTTACGGTTTATCGACCCATTGTGGGTTATTTTAAATCAGAAAATAGTTTGGGAATGAAAGAATATTTTTAAGATAATAATGATTTAATCATAAATTTCTTATTATTTAACCCATAGCTGGAGGGAGAAGAGTTGGATGTATACGTTTCTAAATGGCATCTAAGCGTAAGTTAATATACCAAACTCGAATACAATTGGAACTCGGCTCTCCGAGCTCAATTTCAAGAACTTATTCATTACTCGATCTGTACATCTAAGCTTACAGCACCTGGTTTTCCCAAGCGATCACCCATCTAGGTACTGACCAGGTTCAATGTTGCTTAACTTCGGTTATCGGAAGAGTTTTTCAACGTGACTTTTCTGTAAGCCCTTGTTATGGAAAGCATACTATTAGTGTTTACAAGAAAACTCCACGAGGAAAATACACCACGAGGAAGTTTCACCGTATAAATTCGTTAGGTCACCTATGACAGTCCAAAGAGCAGTGAAAAAAGACTGGAAAATGAAATCGTACGTGGAATATGTGAGGTATTTGTTACACAAGGACAAAAAGTTAGAACGTTAGAAAGGGCTAAGATCATTTTGAATATTTTGTAAAACGATCCTGAAATAATTATATATATATATATATATATATATATATATATATATATATATACTTGAACTATATATATATATATATATATATATATATATATATATATATATATATATATATATATTAGGTGATATTAGGTCATTAATATATATATATATATATATATATATATATATATTATGAAATGGACAAAGGCCCACAATTATTTTTAAGACATTTTATGTTTATACATTCTTTTTATAGATACAAATATTTAAGTATCTGTCTATATTTCTGGGATGAGTTATTATGTACACTATTTACATTATTCGGACTATTGTCCTCATCTTTGTCGCCATATTTATTACAACGTTTCGGCCTTTCAGTATCTGTCTATAATTCTGGGATATGGTCTTATGTACACTATTTACATTATTCGGACTATTGTCCTCATCTTTGTTACCGAAACGTTGTGATAAATATGGCAACAAAGATGAGTACAATAGTTCGAATAATGTAAATAGTATAGATATGACTACTGTTTAAATATTAGTGGAAAATTTACTTTCATACGTATTTTCAAACGTCGTCCTAATATTATTTATAGCCGATAATATCACGAATAAATATATCGATAACATTGGTTTTCGGTGCGCAGTAGAATAATAAAACAAATATTAGAAGGCTTTTATCTTGATTGACATAAACAAGTTTGATTGATGGTTCTATTTTAAGTTGAAATGCACACTTCAGTTCTCATGGTTGGTGTGAAGAACTAGACACTATCACCCGAAATCGAGAACTTCGTAGAAGTCAATCAAGATGTTGAACGGTGATAAGAAAAACGTGATATCAATGAAGGGAGAAAATAGACAACAGCAAAGAAAGAAGTTGAGATTTCTTTATACGAACGCTAAGAAATTAAAAACTGAATTATATTGAGATGAAAAAAAAAAAAGAATACTTCTCTATGCAAAACAAACAGTTTTTTTTTCTTCTACTTTTATCAGGAAAACTAATGACCATGGTTGCAAATTTGAATTTCTTCAAATTAAAGATGCAGGGAAAATAGTCGATTCCCTGTACCATTCTAATAAGTACCTGACTCCTGGTGGTATCATCGTTTCACAAGAGCCGGATGACGCCTAAAATGGAGTATATTTGGGCAGACCCTGTCCTCACTTTCCTGTATCGGTAGAGACCAAAAGCGTCTCCACATCCATTATTTTCCATGCGAACTGTTACGCTATTCCCTACAAATGAAAAACAAAACTGAAAACAGGTTT
This sequence comes from Acanthosepion lycidas, assembly GCA_963932145.1. Classification (NCBI taxonomy): domain Eukaryota; kingdom Metazoa; phylum Mollusca; class Cephalopoda; order Sepiida; family Sepiidae; genus Acanthosepion; species Acanthosepion lycidas. The sequence goes on along the minus strand of OZ010607.1, from coordinate 49,342,331 downwards.
TCGCTGGAAAAGTTTGCGTGCATTTTATGATTGTTTTTAGTTTTAAACAACACACACTTTCCCAGAACAAGATTGATAACACAAACGGTAACATAGTTTCACTTTGGGACTTCCATAAGTCTGAATTCTTCTAAATATCATATTATTCAACAAATACAGTGTGCCCAGTAAAAAAGCGGTCAATTCAGAAAGACGTGAGACATCCGTTGAACACTGGTGACAACTGATGTGAGGGAAAAAAATTAACAGAAATTTCTGCACATTTTGTTAATCCCCAAGACGGATGTTCTTTGAAAAGTACGATAACTTGACGCTCGAAGTCAGTGGGTTGTTTAGCCATTCGAGAAGGGCAGAACGAAAAACGAAAGATGTCTGCGAATAACCCTTAAATGATGAGTCACAAGATCAAGCAGCAATTAATCAATTATAAAAGAACCAATCAAAGTTAATTACGCGAGAATGGAATGATTATTCAAGGTCATGAATATTCAAGAAATTTATTCAAGGTTGTTCAAGGTCAGTTATTCCTAAAAAATATAAGAGTGATAATAAATTTGCCTCTTTTTTTTTTTACTTGGCACCCTGTATTTAGAAGGATTGATTGGTTGATTAATTTGTCTATTTAAAGGCACATCAACACCGTATGGGTCATTTAATGCCGAAATTTAATTTTATAGGTAGCTTTGAAGTAATGAAAATATGAAATATATTAATCTACTTTCAGAAATGAAATCTTAAATGATAGCTTTTGTGCATGTACAATAAACAATTCCTAGAGGTACTGTTATGTATGCTTTATGTCGTAGTTTTGTTGAATTTATATTTTGGAATACAGTTTGATTTAAGAAATTGTCGGATATTATACAGCACTGTCACACTGGAGATATATGCACATTAATTTCGAGATTGGCCAGTGAGCATTGGGGAATTGCAAAAGTCAAGGCAGGATTTGCCTAGGCTGCCGAATTATAGATGTTTACTTGCTCTTGCTGTTATTTTTCAAGGACGACCTCTTTTTGATTGTGATGCCGTCATACTAGAGGCCATCCATTTATAAATAATTTCTTGAACGTTGGAGAAGTGCTCTCCAAATCGTTTTGATAGCTTTTTGTAGCATTCTCCATCATTATAGGTTTCAACTATGCGATTTTTTAATGCTTCAAGAAGTTGATCATTGCATATATATATATATATATATATATATATATATATATATATATATATATGAAATATATTATATATATATATATATATATATATATATATATATATATATATATATATATATATATATATATATGAAATATATTATATATATATATATATATATATATATATATATATATATATATATATATATATATATATATATATATATATATATATATATATATATATATATATATATATATATATATATATATATATATATATATATATTTTAATATTTAGTTCCTAACTGCACATCTTTGCATACATAATAAGTGGAGGCACGTTGCAGTAATGGATAGCAGCTCGGATTGAGGAATCGGAGAACCGAGTTCGAATTCCAGTCGAATCCATTACGTGCATTACTTGTGAAAGGTATGAATCCTCTTCTCCTTGCCCATCTTGGAATAAATCGCATATTGGCCTTGAAAGGCAACTGGTTAAAGAAATGGCAAACTACTGTGGGGAAAAAAATCTGCTTCGTCAGTCATGTATCGAAAGATGCATGATCGCCTAAGCGTGTATCACGCATGGCGCATAACTGAATGACTTATATTGTTTGACTGTAGTATACACTGCTTACCAAAAAATGAGCACGTGTCATTTTGATTTTCAGATAAGTACCAAAATTTTGGCAACCATGTAAAGCAAATATGCAAAGTATGAATTAAAGGGTTAACTATTTTTATAATTCCAGATTGATAAAAATCTTTGAAAGTTTTTGTAATTGATTTAATAAAGGTCTTCCTTAATGAATGTAGAGCTTAATTAAGGTTTGTTGACCATCTGGAAAAAGGAGACAATCTTTTAAAATATTATCTTAGGGTTCACTTATTTTTGCACAGAACTGAATGTATTAATATTATGAAAGTTATTTCATATTGCTGGATTGGTTGGTCGATTTTATTTAACAGCATATCAAACTATGAATTATTTAATGCTGAAACATTATTCTGCTTCAGAATTGAAGTAGTCCTGGGTATGACGATAAACTACATTCGGCAGCAAGGCCTCTAATCGGGAGATTCCAGGTTTTGAGGGGCGTGGAACCCCCTCTTAATTGCTGCTGTTCTCAGATCCAATCTGATCCGAGGTGGTAGCACCTGTTCCAGATATGGGCAAATAGTTAGCCCCTAAACTGGGGTCAAAACACTATGAAAGTTTAAAAATACATTATTATAGTGAAGACAGAAGCAAAACATTTGATTTTTTTATTTTATTTTTTATTTTACGTTTTTGTAAGAAATAAATATTACCATTTTTGTAAAAGAAATGATTAAAAAACCTAAGAAAATTTCATTTCGGCATTAAATGGACTATAAGAAGTTGATATGCAGTTAAACAAACAAAAAATCAGAATTGAATTCCATGGTAGATGATAATCAGCTTTTGTCTATATACATGTTTGTACGGAGAAAAATAGCAGAGGCGGTGATATGTTTGTTATATGTTGTAGTCATGTTGAAGCTATATTTCGGAATACAGTTTCATTCAAGAAATTGTTGAATATTATATGTATTAATGTTATGAAAGTTATTTCATCTATGTTGGTTGGTTGGTTGGTTGGCTGGTTTTGATTAGAGGCATATCAATTCTATGGCTTATGTAATGCCAAAATCTAAATATTTTGATTGGTTTGGTTTGGTTGATTTTGTTTAACACCTTATCAACCTCTATGGGGTATTTAATGCCGAAATCTAAATATTTTGATTGGTTTGATTTGGTTGATTTTGTTTAGCGGCATATCAACCTCTATGGGTTATTTAATGCCAAAATCTAAATATTTTGATTGGTTTGATTTGGTTGATTTTGTTTAGCGGCATATCAACTTCTATGGGTTATTTAATGCCGAATTCTAAATAATTTGATTGGTTTGATTTGGTTGATTTTGTTTAGTGGCATATCAACCTCTATGGGGTATTTAATGCCGAAATCTAAATATTTTGATTGGTTTGATTTGGTTGATTTTGTTTAGCGGCATATCAACCTCTACGGGGTATTTAATGTAGAAATCTAAATATTTTGATTGGTTTGATTTGGTTGATTTTGTTTAGCGGCATAACAACCTCTATGGATTATTTAATGTCGAAATCTAAATATTTTGATTGGTGTGGTTTCGTTGATTTTGTTTAGCGGCATATCAACCTCTATGGATTATTTAATGTCGAAATCTAAATATTTTGATTGGTGTGGTTTCGTTGATTTTGTTTAGCGGGATATCAACCTCTATGGATTATTTAAT
>OZ010607.1:49266380-49333880 GCA_963932145.1 Acanthosepion lycidas | reverse complement strand
GGAACATACTACACTGAAATCGGAAGGCGTATTGCTACAGCCAACATGCTTCCTTTGTAGCTAAATGTTATAGCCCGTCAAACTTTATGACGTATACAGTTTCGGTTCCTGTCGGAGGTCACATATTTTTTATGAAATTTCTCGAACATTCAGGCCGGTAAATGTAGGTTTTATAAATGTTTATTATAAGCAGAGCATTTACTTAAAAATTTGTATGTATAAAAATAACGTATAAACGGAAAATATATTAATATATATATATATATATATATATATATGTATGTATATATATATATATATATATATATATATATATGCGTGTGTGTGTTTGTGTGTGTATCTAGATAGAAGTGCTTAGGCAGAGTGTTCCCAGCGGAGGTTAATCTGAAATTACAATGACGGTGCTTTCTGCTTCAGACACCGGTTGACTGCCTCAAATGATAAGTAAATGTCCCTCGATTTTCAACAAAAGATAGCAAACAGGTTAGAAAAAGAAAACATCGTATGAAAACTGAAGCGTACAATGGAGATGTGAAAGCGTAAGTCCACATCGCATTAACAAAGCTGCAGTTGGCGTTGACAATCGACTTCCACTGGAGATCTCTGTCGTATTTTGTAGTTGAATATTTATGAGTAATTTGAGAGAGAAAACAACAAAAAAAGGTTAACTCTGTCATACCGCATTGCTAAAATCTCTCTTTTTTTTTTCTCGGAAATAGTCTACATTACAGATTTTACAATGCATTTTTAAAAATTTAACTTCCCACATTGTAAAAAAAAAAAAGCAATTCGTCGTTAGCAATGAAAAAAGTCCGGAAGCATAATATATGTAGGTACCTCCAATAGTTCGGTATACGCAAAGTTTAAAATGAATTTTTAAAAATGAAAAGCTTTCTTGAAGTTCTCACTTTAGCTTTAATTGAAAACTAAAACATTTAAAATTTACTACATATAGTATGAGAAATACTCTGTGATGTATTTCAAATCGAAATTATACTGATCGGAATCGATTTTTTTCATTAAAATCGATCAAAACAGCCATTTTTGAGAAATTTGTAAACAAAAGTTCGTTTTCGGTTTTGAAAATCTTGCAAAAATAAAATATATATATCTGATACGTTATTTGAGGAAAATTAGCAAATTTGAAGTTAAACTAATCTAATTTTAAACAAATATTACTTACTTATAGCAAAAAGTATTGCATGCAAACATTTCTTAACTACAGGGTCTTGTTTTTTTCTGATGTGGTGACAGTCGATCTACAGTTGAATGTATTCATAGTTAAGTATGGAGGAGCAGACTATAATTTTCTTTTTCGCTGTAAGTGGTGACAACCCTCAAAACACATGATCTTTGAATGCTAGATTTATCGTTTTGCACATCCATACTTCCGGAATTTCGCACGTAATCACCCATACAAAAAAAAGTCAATATTCTTTTAAAAATATCATCAGATTGTAATAAATCTTTACAATATATGATTAGTAAATATAGTTTTACTTAATTACACAATATCCTAGAATATGAATTTTAAAAGATTTAAAAAGTTTATAAATTATTTAATTTAAAATTGTAAAAAAAAAAAAAAAAATTATAAACCACTTTTGTAAAAATTCATTTTTCGTCGATTTTTTTTTTCTTTAGACAATATTGCCTTTAATAAAAATCAATTAAAAACTTTTCCAAGTAAATAATGTCTTTGGTTTATTGCGTTTTTTATTTTTCGATTCAGAATAGATTTTCAGTAAGACCAGGTACGATTTTGTAAAAACAATTCGGTGATTTAAATTATTCAAAGAATTGTGCTATCAGCTAAAATTAGTCACTAAAAATTATTTCTGAATTTCTCAACTTTTCATAAAATGAAGTAAAGGTCTGAAATACATATTAAAATATTTTTTCGAGTAAAACCTTTTAAATAATAATCTCATTTTTGTGTTCTTAAAATTTAATTAAAATCCAACAATTATTTAATTTTTGCAAGAATTTCCAAATTAATGTGTCTGTCATTACAAAAGAGAGGCTAAAATTTGCGATGCTAAAAGTTAGTAGACTCGCTGATGCAAGAAGGTTTTTTAATCAAAATTTGGAATGTTTTGAAAAGGAGTAAAAAATTTAATTAACTAATCAAAAAATGCTTTGATCCTTCCTTTTAATAATAACATAAAGATGTTTTCATTACGTTTGGCGCATGTTTTCATCACGATGCCAATATCAACCACGCCGTAAAGTATAAGTATCTGGGAAATGTTCTAACAAAAGACGGAAAATACGACACTGAAATCCGAAAACGCATTTGGATTGCCACAATGCATTCCAAAAGTTAAGTAGAGTATTAAGAGATAGAAATACTTCGTTAGAAACAAAGAAAACCGTAATTAACCGTTACGTCATATCTGACATACTGTATGGCATTGAATGCTGGACAATCATCTCACAGATAAAGAAGATAGTGGAAGCAACAAAAATGTGATTCTACAGAAGGATGCTGTGGATATCATGAAACGAGAGATAAGGCAAAGACAAAATTAATTAAGAGCTACAAAATACAGGAAATTATGAAGGACCATGATTGCCAAAGTCGGGAAGGGACAAAGAAGAAGAAGAAGAAAGAAGAAGAAGAGGAAGAGGAAGAAGAAAAGAAGAAGAAGAAGAAGAAGGAGGAGGAGCAGCAGAAGAAGAAGACGAAAAAGAAGAAGAAGGAGGAGGAGGATCAGCAGAAGAAGAAGACGAAGAAGAAGAAGAAGAAGGAGGAGGATGAGGAGGAGGAGAAGCAGCAGCAGCAGCAGCAGAAGAAGAAGAAGAAGAAGAAGAAGAAGAAGAAGAAAAGAAGAAGGAGGAGGAGGAGGACCAGCAGAAGAAGATGAAAAAGAAGAAGAAGAAGGAGGAGGAGGATCAGCAGAAGAAGAAGAAGAAGAAGAAGAAGAAGAAGGGGGAGGAGGAGGAGGAGAAGCAGCAGAAAAAGAAGAAGAAGAAGAAAGAAGAAGAAGAGGAAGAAGAAGAAGAAGAAAAGAAGAAGAAGGAGGAGGAGGATCAGCAGAAGAAGAAGAAGAAGAAGAAGGAGGAGGAGGAGAAGCAGCAGCAGCAGCAGCAGAAGAAGAAGAAGAAGAAGAAGAAGAAGAAGAAGAAGAAAAGAAGAAGGAGGAGGAGGAGGACCAGCAGAAGAATAACGAAAAGATTGAATTTATTTAGAGCTGCAAGAGTCAGGAAATTATGGAGAGCCATGATCGGCTACATCCTGAGGATACATGGCACATAAATTGCGAATTAACTCATAGCTAGTGGGTAAAGGGATGGATTCATATTTTACACAAGGGTATTTGCGTGTAGGTGGTTATAACGACCCCAAATTGAATTGGAACTCGGATCCCTGATTAACAATTGCCAGTTATTAGCCAATGGCAATAGACGCACACGCAAGCTTACTGAACCTGATACTCCCAAGCGTTCCCACATCTAAATACTGACGGGCGTCGACGTTGCTTAACTTCGGTGATCGTACGGGGACCGGTGTTTCAACGTGATGTAGCTGTATGCGTTCATTGTTAAAGACACGTTTTGATCGTTATCCTTTCTTACCTTCTTCAGGCGTCTGATGTAAAATTTGAGAAAAAAAAAACTGGACATTTCAAACAGAAAGAACGGTTAAAATAAAACCCCAAATCCTTTTTTTCTTTCTTTTTTCTTTCTTTCTTTCTTTCTTTCTTTCTTACTTTCTTTCTTTCTTTCTTTCTTTCTTTCTCATTAGTTCGATCTTGTTTTCGACGATTTAGCCACAATAATTTATTTTATTTTCATTAGTTCTATATTCCTTTCAACCGCAATTCTTTCTTTCTTTCTTTCTTTCTTTCTTTTTTCTTTCTTTCTTTCTTTCTTTCTTTTATTCATTCCTATTAGTTCAATCTTTCTTCCAATGATTCACCCGCAATCATTTTTTTGTTTCTTTGTTTCTTTCTCATTATTTCGATCTTGCTTTCGACGATTTAGCCATAATAATTTATTTTCTTTTCTTTAGTTCTATATTCCTTTCAACCGCAATACTTTTTTTCTTTCTTTTTTCTTTCTTTCTTTCTTTCTTTCTTTCTTTCTTTTTTCTTTCTTTCTTTCTTTCTTTCTTTCTTTTTTTCTTTCTTTCTTTCTTTTTTCTTTCTTTCTTTCTTTCTTTCTTTCTTTTTTCTTTCTTTCTTTCTTTCTTTCTTTTTTCTTTCTTTCTTTCTTTCTTTCTTTTTTCTTTCTTTTTTTCTTTCTTTCTTTCTTTCTTTCTTTCTTTCTTTCTTTCTTTCTTTCTTTCTTTCTTTTATTCATTCCTATTAGTTCAATCTTTCTTCCAATGATTCACCCGCAATCATTTTTTTGTTTCTTTGTTTCTTTCTCATTATTTCGATCTTGCTTTCGACGATTTAGCCATAATAATTTATTTTCTTTTCTTTAGTTCTATATTCCTTTCAACCGCAATACTTTCTTTCTTTCTTTTTTCTTTCTTTCTTTCTTTTTTCTTTCTTTCTTTCTTTCTTTCTTTCTTTCTTTTTTCTTTCTTTCTTTCTTTCTTTCTTTCTTTCTTTCTTTTTTCTTTCTTTCTTTCTTTTTTCTTTCTTTCTTTCTTTCTTTTTTCTTTCTTTCTTTCTTTCTTTCTTTCTTTTTTCTTTCTTTCTTTCTTTCTTTCTTTCTTTCTTTTTTCTTTCTTTCTTTCTTTCTTTCTTTCTTTTTTCTTTCTTTCTTTCTTTCTTTCTTTCTTTTTTCTTTCTTTCTTTCTTTCTTTCTTTCTTTCTTTTTTCTTTCTTTCTTTCTTTCTTTCTTTTTTCTTTCTTTCTTTCTTTCTTTCTTTCTTTCTTTCTTTTTTCTTTCTTTCTTACTTTCTTTTATTCATTCCTATTAGTTCAATCTTTCTTCCCACGATTCACCCGCAATCCTTATTTTCTTTCTTTCTTTCTTTCTTTCTTTCTTTCTTTCTTTCTTTCTCATTAGTTCGATCTTGCTTTCGACAATTTAGCCACAATAATTTATTTTATTTTCTTTAGTTCTATTCTTTCAACCGCAATTCTTTGTTTTTTTCTTTCTTTATTTCTTTCTTTCTTTCTTTCTTTCTTTCTTTCTTTCTTTTATTCATTCCTATTAGTTCAATCTTTCTTCCCACGATTCACCCGCAATCCTTTGTTTGTTTGTTTGTTTGTTTCTTTCTTTCTCATTAGTTCGATCTTCTTTTCGATGATTTAGCCCCAATAATTTATTTTATTGTCATTAGTTCTATATTTCATTCAACCGCAGTTCTTTCTTTTTTTTCTTTCTTTCTTTCTTTCTTTTATTCATTCCCATTAATTCAATCTTTCTTCCCACGATTCACCCGCAATTTTCTTTTTGTTTCTTTGTTTCCTTGTTTCTTTCTTTCTTCATTGTCATTAGTTCAATCTTTCTTCCTACAAATTACCCATAATCCTTTCTTTTTTCTTTCTTTTATTCATTATTTGTTCGATATTTCATTCTAAGATTCACCCACAATCTTTTCTTCCTTTGTTTGTTTTTTTGTTTGTTTGTTTCTTTCTTTTTTCTTTCTTTCTTTCATCTCTTCTTTCGCTATTTATTTTTTGTTACAATCTTCTTTATCTGATTCTTTTCAGTCCCAGTTTATCTCCCACTTCGACTCCGCCATTCGTGTTCATTTAAACTCCTCTCGCCTTCATTTCTAGTCATTTTATTTTCGCAACGAAATGTGTTAACCAAAAGCCAACAATCAACGTCATTTGTTGATCATTAATTAATGCCGTCAATTTAAAATCGACATCGAAAATGTTTATAATTATGAATGAATTATTAATCCTTTCCTGAGCACAATTTAACAATATATAAAGGAAAGAATGTTTTTGGTTCATTATTATTATCATTCTTAGTAGTTGTAGTAGTAGTAGTAGTAGTAGAAAGGATTGTAACTGTGGCAGTTTTCCATTTTCATTTGTTTATTGTTATAAATGTCAGGAATTTGATAGAAAATTAACTTGCTAAAATGTTGAGTCTAGGGAAAATCAGGTTTGTAATCAAAGCAAAATTAAAAGTAAATTATTCACAGAGAATGATAAACAGTATTAACAACATTTACCGGCGGGAATGTCCGAGAAATTTTCATAGAAAATATGCGTCCTCCGACAGGAATCGAACCTGAATCCTATACGGAACTGTCGGAGGACACATATTATATATGAAAATTTTTCGGACATTTAAAAGGGTAAATGTTGTTAATACTGTTTACAGAGCATATATATATATATATATATATATATATATATATATATATATATATATATATATATATATATATATATATATATATATATATATATATATATATATATATATATATATATATATATATATATATATATATATATATATATATATATATATATATATATATATATATATACTGGACTCTCCATTCGTTTTTGACGTATGAGATTCAAGTAACTCAGTTCCTAGAACCAACAGGATTTTTATTTTGCAATCAACACCATCACTTGACAAGACACCAACAGTGTTGAAACAAAATGGGTATTTTTGTAGTGATGTTATAACATGCATATATTATCATTTTTAAATAAATATTATTCGCGCTACTTTGTATTGAACACTTTTTACCAATAGTGGTTTTGGTTAATGGATACCAATCCTGTATGCGGATATATATATATATGTTAATTTAATATTTTTTTAACCTGTGGATGAGGTTATTATGTTTGTATTTTCCACTAGTATGTTTCGGATGGAGTCTGATAAGTTTGTGCGTGTGTTTAAATGGGTTCTAATATATATATATATATATATATATATATATATATATATATATATATATTAAGACATAATATATATATATATATATTAAGACATAATGTATATATATATATATATATATATATATATATATATATATATATATATATACATACATACATACATACATACATACATATATATATATATATATATACATATATATATGTATATATATATATATAGAGAGAGAGAGAGAGAGAGAAAGAGATATGTCACATTGAATAATTTACGGTTAACCGTTATATTACTTTCATAACCCTAGGAACATCACTTTTTTCCTTTTCTTACCCCCATACAGCATGACACAGTAACACTACCGGTGTGACGCTGTAGGATTGTGTTGAGTAAACATTAATATGAAAAAATTATTGAAAATGAGCTCTGATCTTTCGTTTATGGAGTCATAGTTTGTTTTGAAAAGTAATTAACTTTGCTGCCTGCTCTTTTGTGGTGTTGCTATAAGCTAATATATTCTTTACAGACAGTTAAAAAGTATTTTTCAAAATATCTTCTCTTCTTAAAGAAACAATTGGGATCAAATACAGATCAAATATGAATCCGACAGAACGATGAGATAAAGAATAAATAGGAAACGTTTACTAATCTAACATGTCTTGGAGAAAAAGAAAAATGGAATTCTGGTATTTTTATTTTTTCGTTATTTATTTACGTTTTCCTGGTATACGACTTGAAAACAAACATTAGTATAATTTGTGGCGTTCCGAATTCAAGGAGAGACAACGCGTTCTTTCAAAGTTGCAAGAAATTAACGGATTCCAAGCCAGATTGATAAAGCGTGTATATATATACATATATATATATATATATATATATGTTTAATTATTTATTTTAAAAAAATTCTTAACATAAATATGTTATAAAATATGTGTGCGTGTGCTCATAATAAATCTAATTTGTCTATGTGAGATTCAGATAATAATGTATATTTGTGTGTGCGTGCGTGTGTGTCTGTGTCTAGTAGACATTATATTTGGTGGTTTTTCGCATGTTGATTTGGGAACGTTTTAATCTACATAACGTTTGTTTTAGATAAACATATGTTAGTTTCTTAACAATGGATTCAAGAAAGGTTGGTAATATAATATGTTTTTGACGTGTGTTTATAGTTGTCTGAATATTTATAAGTTATTCTTCGAGGTACATTCGACGTAATCAATTATATTCGTTATTTTTTTTTAATTATGGTGGCGTTTGTAAAATTAAAGTCATGGCCAGTTCTCTTCCTGTGTATTATGAGCGAGTTTAAATGGTTGTACAAACGCAAATCCCTTTTATATTCGTACACACGTGATTCTACATGCTGAGATATAAGAGATTTTACATTTTAAGTAATTTATTTAACAATCACCGGCATTTGAACTAGTGTTGGATTTATTTTTCTTTTAATTTACAACAGCAATTGTCTCTGACATGGTGGCAAATATCCTAGTATTATGCGTAACTAAGTTATTTGCTAATTTTGTAGACAGATTCTTAGAGGGTAGGATTATGAATTTTGTGTTGATGACGTTAGAATTGCTATTGGGGGTGTATGGTTTTTGGATTTTTGAAATTTGCATGCTCGTTTCCGAGCGTTCAGGATGAAATAATGTGTGTAGAGAGTGGGATCGAGAAGAAAATAGGAAATAAGAGAGTGGGAACAACAAGAGAGTGGAAATAGGTGAGTGGCATCGAGAAGAGAGTGGGGGATAAGATAGCTGGAAAAAAGAGAGTGGGAACGAAAAGAGAGTGGGAAATAAGAGTGTCGGAACCAGAAGGCAGTGTGAAATAAGACAGTGGGATCGAGAAGAAAATGGGAAAATAGAGAGTGGCAATAACAAGCGAGTGGAATCGAGTAGAGACTGGAGGAAAAGCGAGTGGGAAAGAGAGAGGGGGAAATAAGAGAGTGGGAACGAGAAGAGATGGGGAAATAAGAGAGTGGAATTGAGAAGAGAGTGGGAAATAAAAGAGAGGGAAATAAAACAGTGGAATGGAAAAGAGAGGGGGATGAAGAGAGGGGCAACGAGTAGAGAGTTGAAAATCAAACAGTGGCATGGAGAAGTGAGTGTGAAATAAGAGAGTGGGATGGAGATAAGCGTGGAAAATAAGAGAAGAGGATCGAGAAGAGAATGGGATATAAGAGAGTGTCAACTAGAAGAGTGTGGGAAATGCGAGAGTGAGACCAAGAAAATAAGATAGTTGGATCCCGAAGAAAGTCGAAAATAAGAGAATGGGAAAAAGAAGAGGGGGAGAAATGAGACAGTAGCAGCAACAATAGAGTGGAAATAGGAGAGTGGAATTGAGGAGAGTGTGAAATAAAACAGTGGAATGGAGATGAGAGTGGGAAATAAGAGAGTGGGATGGAGAAGTGAGTGGGAAATAAGAGACGGGGGTGAGAGTGCTAAATAAAAGATGGCGAACGAGAAGAGAGTGGGAAATGAAGCAGTGGCATGGAGAAGACAGTGGGAAATAAGGGAATGGGAACGAGAAGATAGTGACAAACAAGTGAGTGGGATGGGGAAGAGACAGGGAAATAAGTGAGTGGGATTGAGAAGAGAGTGAGAAATAAGAGAGTGGGAAATAAGAGAGTGGGATTGAGAAGAGAGTGGGAAATAAGAGAGTGGGAAATAAGAGAGTGGGATGGAGAAGACAGTCGGAAATAAGATAGTGGGAAATAAGAGAGTGGGATTGAGAAGAGAGTGGGAAATAAGAGAGTAGGAAATAAGAGAGTGGGATTGAAAAGAGAGTGGGAAATAAGAGAATGGGAAATACGAGAGTGGGATTGAGAAGAGATTGGGAAATAATAGAGTGGGAAATAAGAGAGTGGGATCGAGAAGAGAATGGGAAATAATAGAGTGGGAAATAAGAGAGTGCGATCGAGAAGAGAATGGGAAATAAGAGACTGTGATTGAGAAGAGAGTGCTAAATAAGTGAGTGGCAAATAAGATAATGGGAAAGAAGAGAGTTGGATCGAGAGGATAGTGGGAAATAAGAGAGTGGGAAATAAGAGAATGGGAAATAAGAGAGTTGGGCCAAGAGGACAGTGGGAAATAAGAGATTGGGAAATAAGAGAGTGGGAAATAAGAGAGTGGGAAATAAGAGAGTTGGGCCAAGAGGACAGTGGGAAATAAGAGATTGGGAAATAAGAGAGTGGGAAATAAGAGAGTGGGAAATAAGAGAATGGGAAATAAGAGAGTGGGATTGAAAAGAGAGTGGAAAAAAGAGACAGAGAAGAGAGTCAGAAATAAAATGGTGGAATCGAGTAGCGCGTGGGAAATTATAGACTGGGAACGAGAAGATAGTGGCAAGTAAGTGAGTGGGATGGGGAAGAGAGGGAAATAAGAGAGTGGGATTGAGAAGAGTGTGGGAAACAAGAGAGTAGGAAATAAGAGAGTGGGATTGAGAAGAGAGTGGGAAATAAGAGAATGGGAAATAAGAGAGTCGGATCGAGAAGAGATTGGGAAATAATAGAGTGGGAAATAAGAGAGTGGAATCGAGAAGAGAATGGGAAATAAGAGAGTGGGATTGAGAAGAGAGTGCTAAATAAGAGAGTGGGATATAAGATAATGGGAAAGAAGAGAGTTGGATCGAGAGGAGAGTGGGAAATAAGAGAGTGGGATTGAGAAGAGAGTGGGAAATAAGACAATGGGAAATAAGAGAGTTGGATCGAGAGTAGAATGGGAAATAAGAGAGTAGGATTGAGAAGAGTGTGGGAAACAAGACAATGGGAAATAAGAGAGTTGGATCGAGAGTAGAATGGGAAATAAGAGAGTGGGAAATAAGAGAGTGGGAAATAAGAGAGTGGGAAATAAGAGAGTGGGATTGAGAAGAGAGTGGGAAAAATGAGACAGAGAAGACAGTCAGAAATAAAATGGTGGAATCGAGTAGCTCGTGGGAAATTATAGACTGGGAACGAGAAGATTGTAGCAAATAAGAGAGTGGGATGGGGAAGAGAGAGGGAAATAAGAGAGTGGGATTGAGAAGAGTGTGGGAAATAAGAGAGTGGGATTGAGAAGAGAGTAGGAAATAAGAGAATGGGAAATAAGAGAGTGGTATTTAGAAGAGTGTGGGAAATAAGAGTGTGGGAAATAAGAGAGTGGGATTGAGAAGAGAGTGGGAAATAATAGGGTGAGATCGAAAGAATGAGAAATAAGAAAGTTACAACAAAAAGTGTGTGTGCAAGAGTTAGAAAAGCTTAATATCACATGGTAATGAATGATCTTGTTATCCCACGTGAGATTTGCATAATAATGTCCAATTTCTTTATATGTGTCGTTTCCCTTCAAGCTTTCCATTCTTTGTCGTCCTTTGCGTTTGTTTCCTTACTAGCTTTCCCTATTCCTGTTCTACATTGCATTGACCCAAGCGTGATAGATAGGTTACTCAATGTTTTTCTCTAACTTATATTCGGTGTTTCCTGTGAGTGTCACAATTCTCTAAGTTCTCTTTCCTTATGATGTGTCATTGAAAATGTCCCTTTTGTTTTCATTTTCCTTAAATCTTCCTCTTTGTTCAGTCCACGATTTACTCGGCGTCTTCTGGAGAACAATATCTCTATTGTCTCCAGCCTTCTATTTTTCTGTTGGAAAATTGTGCTGCATTCACTATTACATAAAAGTTTGGCATGTTTTTCTTTGTTCCAAAGGATTTTTTACTCTGTCTTAATACTTTGCTAAGCCTTTGGAAGGTCTTTCGCTATTTCATTGCAACTTCTGATTTAAGTGCCACGTTATGTGTTGTCATCTATGAAGCTTTCAATATATTTACACTATTTATTGCGGACTATTATCGTCATCTTTGTTGTTGTTATCATAACTTTTCGACCGCTGTCCTCTTCGGCCTTCATCAGATCTATGTAAATCCGAGTAACTTATAGAGAATTCCAAACTGGATGCTTTATTTAATCTACAGGGGTAGAGATTTCCCGTTCCACTGGCCATGGCTTTTGTAAATGGATTGACGCTGAAATCAAATAAAATGTAGTGCCTGGAAGTTGAGTACCATCTCTCTTTAAATGGGCTTCTTCTACTTCTTCTTCTTCTTTTCCATGCAATGATAGTATCCTGCGTAGACCTTACCCAGCCATCTATTTACATACATCCGTGGAATATTCTCTATTTACAAAATGTTTTGTGATTGTTCAATTCTCCAAGACCTCCAAGTTCATTATGTATGCGAGAATTGCAGCTGAATCGTCTGAGGATTCCTTCATAGCTTGAACTCACTTTCAAGTTTTAGGTCTCGGCTATTTATTGATTGGATTATGTAAACACCCATCACACTCTCTCTCTCTTTCCATCTATCTATCTATCTATCTATATATATATATATATATATATATATATATATATATATTATTAAAACGAAATTACCATACTTTAATTACAATATTCATAAGCTTTCACATATATTAACAAAAGATTTCCCGTATTTAAAACTCGACTAAACAATTAGGAAGATATTCAGCGCGAACCCACTTCATTTTAGGTTCCACAATCTACAGACACTCCGAACATCATCGGCATACATAATTCACTAAATTGGATATGACCTGCAATAAACCCCGATGCCAAGTCTATAAAAACACCATCACAGATAGTATTTCCACCCTCCGAGACACACATAATATTCAAACCACTCTTTCTGGCATGTGACAGTTCAAATCCTATATAATTACTTTTCTTCCACAAATACTACAAAAAAAAAAAAAAAAAAAAAAAAAAATGGAGAAACTGGAACAGAATTCCGTTTTCGGCTCAATAACCATGAAAAAAAATCAAAGCCCACAGCAACAATTTCCTCTGCTGCTGCACACTTCAACCAACCGTTCCATAGCATTGATAACATCAGATGCGTGCTTTTAGTGTTTTTATTCAATAGCCGACAAGAAAGACGCAGATCGGAGTTGAGATATATTTTCAAAATAAACTCACACATTGAGTGATTAAACGAGGATATGGGTTTATTCAAAGAATATAATTTCTACAGGGAGCCCGCTAAACACCACCGACACCAACATTACTAGCAAATGTTTTTGTTTATTTCTCGTCTCGTTGAAAAGGGACGCGGACGTGTCCGAAAATTCCGATTTTAAAATCTTTCTCTTCGTGCTTCAATTTATTCAAAAGGCTAATATATAATAGATATCATCAATTTTACTGCCAATATTTTTATGATTTTGTTGGCTTTTCATTCCTTAAATTTTATGAAGCGTCATATATATATATATATATATATATATATATATATATATATATATATATATATATAGTAATACATTAAGAAATGGACAAAGTCCGACAATTTATTTATTAAAGACATTTTTATGTTTAACGTTCTTTTTATAGATACAAGTATTTAAGTAAATGCTCTGTTTATAATAAACAGTATTAAATAACATTTACCGGACTGAATGTCCGAGAAATTTTCATAGAAAATATTCGTCCTTTGACAGAATTCGAACCTGCATCCTATACGGAACCGTCATTTACTCTTTGTGGCCGAGTGGGTTAAGGCACATCAGCGTAAATGACGGTTCCGTATAGGATGCAGGTTCGAATTCTGTCAAAGGACGAATATTTTCTATGAAAATTTCTCGGGCATTCAGCCCGGTAAATGTTATTTAATACTGTTTATTATAAACAGAGCATTTACTTAAATACTTGTATCTATAAAAAGAACGTTAAATATAAAAAATGTCTTTAATAAATATATAGTAATACCTAATAAAAAACGGAATTATTTATTTACGTATGAATCGATATTTCTTCCAAAAATCAGTTATTATTTCTTTCGTTCTGGCAGGGATCAAACTTCACTCCACAGAATTTTTCCCAAGAAACAATGTCAAATACATGCGCTCTGTCTCACACATGGTTAAAATGTATTTTTTCAAATATTTTCTTTCCAAAAATAAATATTCTTTTCCAAGCCAACACACATAGGTATAAAAATTTTAAAAAGAAAAGTTCAGTCGGTTTAATCAAAGACCTATTATTTAAAATAAATAAATGCATAAAGAAAATTATTAAATGAAGATAAGAAATAGATAACAATTACATTAATACATTGAAAAATTTGAATAAATAACTATAAATAAAAAATGCGAGAAAAAAATCAACAACAATTTACTCACTTTCGTTTATTGGGCTTTAAATTACATGATTTTCCATCCTTCATAGGTTAAGTTTCATGATGAATATCTATGAATGTTCTTAAATTTAAAGATTTTCAAACCCACACGATATATTTTTACTTCTGTTCATAAATACATGTCGTAAAATAAAATACTTATATTTTTGCCTTGATAAAGGCCATCAGAGAATGAAACGGTTTTGAAAAGTTTTCCTTTTGTTTTTATTTATATATATATACTCGACTCTCCCGTCGAATTCGACGTATGGGAGTCAAGCATATCAGTTCCTAGGAAACCGAGAGCCGGACACCAGCACATGAGATTTGATTATAGTTGTGAAGGTTTCGTGCAGGACCATCCATACTTTTTGAAGGGCCGAATACAGAGACCTGGTGCACTATTTGCCACAAAGGTCCCCAAACGACCCTCCTCAGGTTTTGAATTCAGAGTTGTCCTTCTTCTACACCAGTTGCCATCCAAGGCTATAGAACCCAGTCAGTCCTGCTATTTACCCATAGCTAGAGAGAGAGAAGAGAATTCATAGCTTTTCCCTGTGTATTAGCACGTAAGTGAATGTAATTGACTGGAATTCAAAGTCGGCTCTCCGATTCCTCAATCCAAGCCGCTAACCATTATTAGGAGGCCCAGTGGAATAATTGATATCCCTGGTATTGAGCACTTATACATGTTAATATAGCATATCTTAAAACTGAGTATCTTTTCTCGCACATCCCGTTTGTGGAATTCCCTTGCGTTTCCTTGCTTCCATGATAACTACAATCTTCAAAAATTTAAATGCAACGTCAGTCGCCATCTTCTACTTTTCTGAATCCTGTTATGTATTTGAGCAGAAATTAGTATAATTATTTATTTTCCTCTAATGGCCTGACTATTAGAGAAGTGCTATTAAAAAAAAAATGCGCTCTCCGGCAGGATTCAAACCTGTGTCCCTCTGGGCAGAGTGAGCTACCGTTAGAGCTGTTTAGAGCGTGCATTGTCTAACGGTAGCTTCCTCTATCCAGAGTGGTGCCGGTCGGAATCCTGCTGGACAGCGCAAATACGATGGACGAGAAAAGAGTGTTACGTGAGTCTATATCTGCTTTAGAATTAAATGTATTCTTACGATTACTGAAGCCTTTGGTATTGTACATAATCTTATCAATGTTTCTTTTGGTACTTTACTATCAGAGAATATAAGATTTTTGCTATATTGTGATAAATTAAACGCTGTTTTGTAGAATTTCCTTCAACTTTGCTCATGAAATTCTGAATAGATTTTAAGAATTATATTTTCCCATGAAGATGCCTCACTTACACGCAATCACGTGCATTGCAGTCAAAAACCTTAATGAACTGAAAATTAAACCCGAGTTACATTTGAAAGTTTATTTTTAATTCCTAGAAACAAGTAGCTTCGAATGTCATATTTTTTCTTGCTAATGAGCTGTGGATTAGCTGAAGGCGCTGAATATTCGAATTGCAGACAGTTCTCGAATTAACGATGTAATAAATTACATTCTGCTGCAAAAACGAAACAAAAACAGATTTAAAATAGTTAAAATCATGCTGAAAAAAACAAACATAATTATTTCCCTGTTCTTTAATCGAACTGCTATAGTTTTATTCATTTGGTTTTTAAAATGACATCCTCCAAATAGGTGGCTTCTATTCGCTATACATTGTTGTAGACGATTTCTAAATTTTTCCATTACCCGAAGAATTAGAAAGCTTCGAAATCTTCCAGGTGACTTATTTTCTCAAATGCTGAACCTGTGTCTCCGAAATGTTCAACCCATAGCACAATCGATTTTCTATCCAGAACAATATCATTCGGAGTTAACATAAAATGAGTTCGATACTCTCTCAGTGATGAAATTACAAATTCAGCAGTTCAAAAAAATATATCAACAGGAAACGCACAGTGTACACCGGTCGAAGCCATGTTAGTAATTGATAGTATCGGAAAAAAATCAATAAGACGTTAGCTAGATAAAGATGCGATTGTTATTTGTTTAACTTCACTAATACCACAATGGTGACAGTTTAAAATGTGGCATGTATTTGTCCAACCATTCACATATATATATATATATATATATATATATATATATATATATATATATATATATATATATATATATATATATATATAGAGAGAGAGAGAGAGAGAGAGAGAGAGATATGCAAGTTTCATTAAATATGATAGACAAGGTGTTTTAATCAAGTTTTTATATATTTTCTCGCATGATCTTATAATTTTATAATATATATATAATGATAAAAAATAAAACTAAAAAACGAGCTATCTAACCGAGTTCGAACCTCGCCCAACAGATCTAAATGGAGGTTAATAAATATATAATTATCACTAAAAAGAGACGGACAATATGTATTAAAAAATATTCTTAGTTGGAGGCCCTATACGAAATCCTTCTGTTTGCAGAGAGATGGTTTCAAAGACAAAATATAAATGGCCTGCAACACTTTCAAGTGGTAAATAAAGTCGGACTTCCTAAGAATAGTAAACGAGCAAGTCCCACTCGAATTATCACTTAGTAAGTAGACATCTTTTTAATGATAATTGTATATTTATTAACCTCGATATAGCTCTGTTGAGCGAGTTTCGAAACCGGTTAGCTAGCTCGTTTTTCAGTTTTATTTTTACGTATTATCATCATCAGTGGTAATTTTGTCTTTTCATGGCGCTCATAAAATTTTGTACCACCAATCAAATCTTTAAATGACAAAGTGGGAAAACTCTACCATACATTTTTCCCCACAATTTTTTCTTGATATACAAAATATATATATATATGTGTATATGTGTGTGTGTGTGTTATGGGACCTTACCCATAATAACATAATGGACTATTCCATACGTAATAAATACTGCGCCTCAAAAGGAAGCAGGGAGTTCAGCCAGAAGTCGAGCGACCGGCTGATCGGCTGATCGGCTAAACTCTCTCCCTACTGGCGCGGAGGAACCCGAACGAGGCTACGCCGAACGGCGGAGTCTCTTTCAGGGAGGTAAACCGACCCTGAACCCGTTTATACGGGTTCAAAGGGCATATTTTTGCCTGAGCCCACGGGCTCGGAGATCCCACGGGCTCGGAGATCCCACGTTAAACCGGCCTTGTGCCACATGATGCCATCGTGGGTGGGGGTGACTAAATACCGTTCATTCCGAAGTCGGGCGACAGGCTGATCGGCTGATCGGTTGAACTCTCTGCCTTCGGGCGGGGAGGAACTCGAACAAGGCTACGCCGAAGGGTGTAGTCTCTTTCGGGGAGGTAAACCGATCCTGGACCCGTTTATACTGGTTCAAAGGGCATATTTTGGCCGAGCCCACGGGCTCGGAGTTCTCACGTTAAACCGGCTTTGTGCAACATGATGCCATCGTGGGTGGGGGTGACTAAATACCGTTCAGTCCGAAGTGGGACGAACGGCTGACCGTCTGATCGGTTGAATTCTCTGCCTTCGGGCGGGGAGGAAACCGAACGAGGCTACGCCGAAGGGCGGAGTCTATTTCAGTGAGGTAAACGGGCCCTGAACCCGTTTAAACGGGTTCAAAGGACATATTTATGGCCGAGCACACGGGCTCGGAGATCCTACGCTAAACCGGCCTTGTGCCACATGGTGCTCTCGTGGGGGTGGGTGGCTAAATACTGTTCAGTCTGAAGTTTGGAGTGAAGTGCGTCACGAGTCTGTCAGTCATATCATAGATCAAGAAGGTAGACGTTCAGACCCTGAAAAGTCTACAGCAATAAAAAAGATGCCA
The DNA here is from genome assembly GCA_963932145.1 of Acanthosepion lycidas. Lineage (NCBI taxonomy): Eukaryota > Metazoa > Mollusca > Cephalopoda > Sepiida > Sepiidae > Acanthosepion > Acanthosepion lycidas. Next base: position 49,316,145 of record OZ010607.1, on the reverse strand, counting down.
GTTCCTAAGAACATAACAGAAATGAAGAAGACATAAGAACAGTACTATGTTGTACAGTCAGAAACTTCCCAGTCACATTGCAAAAGATAAAAAATGAAGCCAAAAATGACAAATTTATTAATGAAACAAAAGCAAATATAGCAGAAAAAAATGAGAAAATTTCGGACAGCTTTTCTCTATGCGATAATGAGCTACTTTACAACGAAAGTGTTGTAATCCCCAAAACTTTACAAAAACGGATAATAAAGGATTTCCACAGAGGACACCGGCGTAAAAATAGAATGAAGTCGCTAATGCGAAGCTATGTATTTTGGAAGAATATGGACCAGGATATTTCTCAAATGGTGGAAATGTGCAAGGGTTGTAATTTAGCAGCTAAAGCACCGCCAATCATACATAAGCCTTGGCCTGAAACTGATCGTCCATGGTCAAGAATACACGCAGATTATGCAGGACCAATTGACGGGTTCTACTATTTAATCATAGTTGATAGCTACAGTAAATGGCCGGAGGTGTTTCGGTGAAAAAATCCTACTACAGAAACGACCATAAATTTCCTCCACGAGCTATTCGCTCGGTTTGGCGTAGTGGACTGTTTAGTAACAGATAACGGAACGCAATTCACGTCAGCAGATTTCCAAGAGTTTTGCGAAATCTATCAAGTAAAACATATAAAATCCCCGACTTACCATCCAAGATCAAATGGAGAAGCGGAGAGATCCGTGAATACTCTCAAAAGAGCATTCCGAAAAACGTACGATGCGCCTACGGAGAAAGCATTACAGCAATTCCTACAGGTATATAGAATAACGCCAAATAATGCGACACCATCAACATTATCACCAGCAGATATCATGTTTGCTAGGAAAATCAGATCAGCGTTCGATAAATTACTAACAAGTAAAACAAAACAAGTAACACAGTCCTACACACCAAAAAGAAAATTCCTCCCAGGGGAAAAAGTTTTTTTTAAGGCATACAAAAATAATACCTCTTGTTGGGAACAAGGGATAATTGAGAAAATAATTGGTAATATGATGTACATAGTTCAAGGAAAAAAATTCTCACACAGAAGACACGTAAACCAAAATAAGGAAGAGACCGTTACAGGATGCTAACGGTCCACCTCAAGAAGAGGTATTGGATACGATTTTCGTCACATTCGATATAACAAGACCGCAAATAATGCCAGAACCAAGAAAATCGTCTAGAAAAAGAAAATTTACTGAACCTTTGGAAATAGATCCAAAGAAAAAAAGATATTAAGAAACCCCTGCTACGCAAAATTTTCGGAAGTGGGGTGTTTTGTGACCTTACCCATAATAACATAATGGACTATTCCATACGTAATAAATACTGCGCCTCAAGCGGAAGCAGAGAGTTCAGACCCCCAGTCTTGTTCAGACTTTTTTCTGACCGGCTGCGTTGGGTGTTTGTGATTGTGTTCTTTGTTTTACTGTGTGACGAGATTTTTTGGCCCACGAGGATTTGATTGAAGTGCTTTACGAACTTGCTTGCTTGACGAACTTTATTCGACCCACCAAGTCTTTTTTCTGTTATTGTTTAAGTTTTATTTTTTATTTTTTCCATTTCTTTTGTTTGTTTTAATTTTTTTTTCTGGGCTTCGGCCCATATTTTTTATTTTTATTTTAGTCCGGTTTGACAAAGTCTTACCGGACGACTGTTTGTTTTTTATTTCTGTTTATTTCTTAGTACAGTTTAAGAAAAGAGAGAAAAAGAAAAAGCTTTGTTTTTATTTCTCTTTTTATTTTTTACATTTTTTATTTTTATTTTTTCTAATTAGCGACTCCGGTCGCAATCGTTTTTGGTTTTGACTAGTTTGTTTTTTTTCTTTTGCGTTTAACTTATTTTCTTTAGCGGCTTCGGCCGCAAACCATTATTTTTTTTTTGGTTGCAAACCAGACTTTTTTATTTTTTTTTCTTGTACATTTTATTTGAATTTTTGACAAAAAAAGAGAGGAGTTTTCTGTTTTTTCCTTTTATTTTCGGCTGACTTTGGGCGCCATTTTTATTCTTTTTAAAAAAAGAGTCTTACCTGTCTTTTTATTTATTTCAGTTTATCTAGTTTGTCTTTAATTTTACTTTACTTTTAGTTCTACCAGTTTATTTATTTTTAAAGTTTATTGTCTTTTGTATTTTTTTATTTTCTGGGTTATCCAGGTTTTTTTTTATTATTGCCTTCCCCCAACTCCTTTCCACATTTTTTGCAAAATTCTTAATAGAGACCCGCAGATGGAAGTCTCCACACTTTTACATCATGGCAGACGATGCCAGTCGGTCTAATGTTAAAAAAGACCTTTTCGGGGCGGTTGCTAAGGCCGACCCGCCAGATAAATCCATTAAAAAACGGGCAAATGCTGCCCAAAATTTAGATGACCGTACAAAGGATGCGAGTAGCGCAAAAAAGGGAGAGACCAGGCAGGTCTCAAGTCAAAATAATGAGGTGCCGAAGGAGGCACAAACTAAGACTGCCGAGGAATTGCCCTCCTGCTGGAAGTCCCCCCCCCAAGTTGCATTTTTAAGTTGGCGGATTTCTTGGAAAAGGCAAAAGGTTATGCTCATCTTGTTAATAAAGATGGGCTTGTCGAAAATGACCAAGAGCTCAACGTGTTCGCAAAGAGAATGGTGTCCGTTTTCGTGGTGGACGAAAAGACTCGTAAAATTTGTCGCTCCTCGAAAGACATAGTGATTAAATCACTTTTGTCCCTGGTGATAAAACCCCACGCCCACGCTGCTGCCCACGCCAGAAGATTGCCTGGACATGGCAAAGAAAGAACTCATTACTTATTTTAAGGACTGAGTATGAGGGCCGGAGAAGGACCAGGGTGGCCGTTTTTGAGGTTCCTCCTCAAATTTCGGGAGAACACCTGGCTGCATTTTTTATGCAGTACGGCCAAATTTTAGGGGCTCTCTCCGATAATTTGAACGGGGGATAGACTTTTGATATAATGTTCGATCAGAAGGCCTTCAAGTCCGTCCCCAACTGTTTGGAGTTAGGCGACCGGAAAATGCCGGTCATAGTGACCGGTAGGAAACCAACTTGTTGGAGGTGTGGAGAGACTGGTCACCTTTCCTCGTCCTGCCTAGGGAAAAAGGCCCCTGGAGTTCCGGTCGCAGGTGACCAAAATCCCCCCTTGGCCGAGAAGGTTAAATCCGCGGCGCCTGTAGTGATCCTAGCTGCGAGGCGGACCGGTGCGGAAAATCCCTCGGTTGGGTCCGTACCCACATTACCCCCTAAATCGCCGCCTGCCACAAGTGTGGATAAGGAGAAGGATGAGGGGGAATGGCGCCTCGTATTTAGGGGCAAGGGGAAGACCCAAACAGTAGTTCCTCAGTCCCATCATGACCCCAGGGAGAATGGCACCTACAGCCCCATTCCCTCTACCAGTTCTGAGGGCGACGCCTCGGAGTCTTATGCAAAAAATGCCACTGAATCCCAAAAACTGAATGAGCAAAGCTGGGAGAAAATATTAGATATAAAAAAACTGAAAGAAAAGCTTGAGACAAAGCAGGGTAAAAATCAAAAATCGCTGGGGTCACCGGGCCCTCTATCCTCTGCCCCATCTTCCCCTTCTTCATCTAAATCTAAATTCGTCAAACTACCTCCGCCCAAATCTGCGTCAAACTCACCCGTCAAAACACTACATTCGTCCAAACCTTCTCCAGTGAGGACACCTTCGGGTTGGGCTCCCTCAACAACTCCAAATCTCACACCCATGTCAACACCTGTTCATTCACCACAAAAAAAGGGTCAGAAGTCCAGAGGGACAAACTGTTACCGACAAAAAGAAAAAGAAAATAAAACCTCCTTATCTCCCAGGGGAAGACGTCTGCCACGTATCCCGGGACCAGGCAGAAAAGGTATTCGGTCAGACCAGAAACCCGAAAGACCTAAAAATACTATGGAATTTCAAACAAATTAATGACATAGACGTGGAAAGGCCAGAAAATTTCCCGGAGGCTAAAAGAATCCTGACCGTAATTAGAACTGGCCCGGGTACGCGGGAGATTTGGGGCATGATAGAGGAGGCCCAGTCGTCTCTAAAAATGGTACCCCCCAGCTGCATACTTACTTGACCCAGAAATGAATGAATCTAATGAAAAACTCAAAGGGAGGGTCCCAGTTTTCGTTCACCAATCCCTTTATAGGGCTCTTAAATTAACTTACCCTTCGGACATCGGCGGCTTGTCTCAAGATGATACTGTCGAAAATGAGATGGCGTCTGGTTCTATGGGACAAGCTGTCGGCGTCATCACCCCAGCCATGTTCTATCCTGAAAGTCAACCCTAATTCGATTTGACAATGTCACTCTGGTTAGCTAGTTTAAATGTCCGGGGCCTGAGGTACGAGTCTCGCAGGGCGAGGCTCTCTCGTGACCTTCAGCGCCTCGGGGTGAATGTATGTTGTATACAAGGGACCCGGTTTTCTTCTCATGATCGTGAGGACATACTGTCTAAGGGGTTCGCCCTTTATTCAGGATGTTTTGATGGTCGTTCGAGGGGTGTCTCTTGGCTAGTGAGCAAGTATTTGAAGGCTGCTTGTACCCTTGTCTTCGCGGATCCGGCGGGCAGACTTTGCGTGCTGGATGTTACCATAAAGGATAAGGTTCTACATCTCATTGGGGTTTATGCGCCCAATACCCATTCCGAGCGGCCTGATTTGTTTCGGCAGATCGCGCCGTTCTTGACGATGTCTCGTCGGGTAGTTTTAGTGGGGGATTAGAATGCCGTCCTTGACCCCGATATAGATCGTATAGGACAAAAACAAGGTACTAACAACCCGGATGTGAAACCATTTCGGGAGTTTATCGATGGGTTTGATCTTGTCGATAAGTTCCGGAATGAACACCCTCGGGAGGTAGCATGGACTTGGACAACTAGTGGCAACTCGGCTCCTGGGACGCTTGCGAGCTACCTGGACCGAGTCTTAGTTAGGAGAGTCGATGTAGGGCTCTTAGGGTGTCCAAGTTTCCATTACATAGTTTATACGGATCATAGGCTTGTCCGGGTCCGTGTAAACTTAGATAAGCCTAAGGTTAGGTTGGCTGGTTACTGGAAATTGAACTGTTCACTATTTAGTGAGCAGAGTTTCCGGGACCAGCTTTTACTAATGATACAAAGGGAATTGACGGGTGCGGTTGTGGGAAATGCCTGGTGGGGAAATTTAAAGTCTAAAATTCGAACGTTTGCTGCCGATTTTAGTCGTCGACTCAATCTAGATAGATTAGCGGCGCAAACGGTTTTAGAAAATAAAGTTGATCGGGCTGTGAAATCCCGTGTTAGTGGGGATATAGCTTTAGCTAAGACAGAGTTGTACTCCTTGCTTATCAAGAAGCATCAAGCTCTGGTAGCTAGGGCTAGATTAAAAAGAATGTCTTCTGAGGCAACGAATATGGCCGCTGAACTGCGTGCAGAGGAGAATCGAAACGCGTCTAGGCGACATATAGCATGCGTCACATTGCCGGATAAGCGAACCGTGACTACAAACGCGGGCATATGTGAGGTCTTTCGGGATTACTTTCAGGATCTTTTCACCAGGGAGCCCGGTCTGAGCTCTGCTCAGTTCGACGCCTATTTAGCTGACTTTCCCTGCCTCAGGGCAGCTGAAGTGGCTAGGTGCGAGGGTCCCATTACAGAGTCGGAAATCTGGGAAGCGCTGAAGCAGGTTGGCCTGGATAAGTCTCCGGGATTAGATGGTCTTCCCTACGAAGTTTACTTGAGGTTGTCGCACGTTTTTGTTCCTTTGCTGGAACTGATTTACAACCACTGGATGAAGCAGGGGTCTTTACCCCAACGCTTCACCAGGGGTGTGATCAAGTTGCTGCGTAAGGACAAGGACGGTGGTGATGGGTTAGGGAACTTTCGCTCTTTAACGATGTTAAATACTGACTTAAAGATTTTGGCCAAGATCTTAGCCAAGCGTTTGCAGCTTGTCCCGTCTAGTCTGATTGGCCCTGAAAAGACTTGTGCTGTGAATGGTAGGACTATTCAGGATAACCTTCATATGGTACGCTTGATCTTAGAACAAGTCGACAGTGAAGCTGCGCTGATTAATTTAAATCAGTCCAAGGCCTTCGATAGGGTTGACCATCGATTTCTGGAGGCTGTCCTTTCGGCGGCCGGTTTCGGAGCCGACTATCGGTCCTGGATCCGACTTTTGTATGCGACCCCCGGTGCGCTGGTGGAAGTGAATGGGGTAAGATCGAAGCCTTTCGTATTGTCTCGCTCCATTCGTCAAGGTTGTCCGCTCTCGCCTCTGCTTTACGTTCTTGCTTTGGAATCATTCCTTCGCAAGTTAAAGGCGAATCCGGTCCTGCGCGGAATTTCCCTGCCTGGGGCTCCACCTCAGCCAGGTATTCTGCCTATGCTGACGACGTTTCGGTTCTTGTGTCGAGCAGAGCCGAGATTGACGAAGTCAGCAAAGAGATCAGTGGGTATGAGATGGTGACAGGGGCCAAGATCAACCGCGATAAGTCTGTGAGCTTGCGGTTGGGTGCGTGGAAGGGAGTTTCTCTTCTCGGACCTTTCCTCTGGACGGATGGGCCGATCAAGATACTCGGCGTCTGGTTCGGTCCTGATCTCCAGTTTGAAATGAATTGGTCGGAGGTACAAGGGAAGGCCGAGATCGCGGTTAATCTGTGGTCTCGGAGGAGACTTTCCCTGAAGGGAAGGGCGGAGGTATGTGTTTCACACATATATCCGATTCTCCTGTACCGACTCTCTGTGCTTCCACTCCTGTATGCCAGACTAATGTCATTAGTACGGACCTTGTTCTCTTTCTTGTGGGGAGACAAGGCCCCTATGGTATCTCGCGAGATCTGTTGCCTTCATCTCTCTGAGGGTGGTCTGGGTATGCCTAGCATTGAGATTCATCAATATATGCTTCGCATTACCTTTCTGGACCGAATGTGTCGCGAATTGGATGAGGTGGTCACCTTTTGGAAAGAAGATATCCGAAAACATTTCCCATCCCTGAGAAGTGTGCACTCGTGCGAGGAGGAGGCCGGCCATACACCTCGTGCCGAGTGCTCCTTCTACCGCGAATGTCGTCGTGCTTTGAAGCTCCTCTTACGGACGACGGATGGCCTCTCCGACGCCCAGGCGTTGTCTCGTAAGGCATTGTATCGATTGTTAGTTAGGGGGTCCGTTCAAGATGATCTGATCGACGAGCTCGGTGTTAGGAAGCAGGAAGCTCGCTCGATATGGCCTTGGGCGCCTGGGTTGAAATGTCTCAATAATGATGAGGCATCACTCACCTGGCTGATGATTCGTGGGGCCCTCTGGGTCGGCAAGAGACTTTGTTCAGCAGGCTTGGAGAAATATCCAAACTGTCGTCGCTGTACTGGGGAAGTCAAGACCATTGGTCACGCCTTTTTTCAGTGCAAGACGGTAGTGCCGTTGTGCAAGTTTATTGAAGGCCTCATAGTTCGCATCCTGCAGGGAAAGTTCTTAGTCCTGGAAGCCAGTTCTGTTTGTAGCAATGTGGTGCCACAATTGACGAAGGCTGAACACTATGTGTTCTGTTGATTACTAGGGATTATGAGAGTCGTGATTTGGACGACGCATCAGAAGGAATTCTATGATGGCGAGAGGTTCACCTCTTCCCAACTGATCTTGTTCTTTAAGCATCAGCTTAAAGTCAAGATTAGGACGGAAAGGCGGCGGCTCCCTTGAAATGTTGAGATCCCACATTAAACCGGCCTTGTGCCACATGATGCCCTCGTGGGAGGGTGACTAAATACCGGTCAGTCCGAAGTCGTGCGACCGGCTGACAGGCTGATCGGTTGAACTCACTGCCTTCGGGCGGGGAGGAATCCGAACGAGGCTACGCCAAAGGGCGGAATCTCTTTCGGGGAGGTAAACCGACCCTGAACCCGTTTATACGGGTTCAAAGGGCATATTTCTGGCCGAGCCCACGGGCTCGGAGATCCCACATTAAACCGGCCTTGTGCCAGATGATGCCCTCGTGGGTGGGGGGTGACTAAATACTGTTCAGTCCGAAGTCGGGCGACCGGCTGACCGGCTGATCGGTTGAACTCGAACGAGCCTACGCCGAACGGCGGAGTATCTTTCGGGCATGTAAACCGACCTTGAACCCGTTTATACGTGTTTTAAATGGGCATATTTTTAGCCGAGCTCACGGGCTCGGAGATACCACGTTTTAACCGGCCTTGTGCCACATGATGTCCACGTGGCCGGGAGGTGGGTAACTAAATACAGTTCAGTCTGATGTCTGGAGTTCAGTCTGAAGTCTGGGGTGAAGTCCGTCAGGAGTCTGTCAGTCAGTGGTACAAGGAACCGGACCATAACAATATGTAATTTTTTATTTAATTTGAACATTAACAGTGCTATTGTATGATTAGCGAATTTTATAGTCGCTGTTTGCTATAAACGATTTCGAAATCTGTTGTTCTTTTCCCGTTTTCCGAAAGAAATGTCTCAGTTTTAAATAATTTAATTCTTTTTGTTTATTTAATTATCATATATAATATGTAACTATTTGACAGTGTACAAAGAACAGTTGGAGAGTCGTGGATCAGGTATAAAGACAACCTCTCAGCTGTCAATGTGCCTCACACTAACTTCGAGTGAGTTGCCCTGGATAAAAACAACTATAGATATTTGTGCCAGCGTGATATCGGAATTTTTAAAATTAGTCGTATTGAGACGAAAAACAACAGGAAATTTGTTTATATGTCACTAGAGGGACTGAAGTATCACATAAGACACAAGCATAAAACTGAACGAGTTTCTCGGATCCTCATACGTCGAAATCGACGCGAGATTCCATTATTTTAAATAAAAACAGACTTTAAGGTTCCATGTAATAAATTATTTCACCAGAGTCCTTTTAAAGGACTGCGGATCATCAGACTTTACTTCCAAAGGTTGAAACGAAAAATGAAAAGAAAATTACACATTTTTGACGGACCGTATTAAGCATATGTAAATTAACGAAGTGAGGAAGTGATGGGGAAGAGAGAAATTGAAAGACAGTGAGCTCTCTGAATTTTACCCCCCTTTGGTCTACCCATACGGATTACCTAGTTTTCCATAAACTATATATATATATATATATATATATATATATATATAACTTTAAAAGTCAGGACGTAAATTAAAATACGCGACCTTGGTTTCAACCTGACAGTCTCTTCGGGCGATACTTTTAAAATGACCACCATAACGCTTTACTTAAAAAAACCCACAAAGAACGCTATATAATTATCTTAAAAAATGAATAAATAAAAGTCGCCTGATGATTGAAAGAGAGGGAATTGAGTGTAATTGAAAGGAAGGGAAAAAGAGGAGGGCATAAAGGCACAGGGAATACAAGTGTATTGTAAAATGTATACAGTAAAGATGGAAAGCAAATATTGGGTACTTAATTGTTATGGAGGATGGAGAGGCCAGCTTGTCTAAAATACTAAAAGTAGGGGTTTAATTTAGATTCTTTTTCAACCAGCTTCGTATTCACTTAATAAAATTTCTTTTATACGAGGGCAAGTGCTTAAAATTTCGAATTTTTGGCCTAAATGATTTTGGGGATCTGGGAATATCCTAAGTGCAGGTAAAATTGTTATATGTTTTTACCGTTTGTAAAAAAATCCACCTTACGACAGGATCCATGTTATTTTTGTACCATCTTTAATTTCACCATTTATATTTCTTACTTTTTATAAATTATAGATTCCGTTCTAAAAGCTCCATTTAATGGGAATCTAATTTTATTTCTACAGTGGCATAAATTACAAGTTTTATTTTGCTGCTCGTTGGATTTGACGTTTCTTTTATTTTGTCCCTATTACTGGATCTAAATTATTTGTGCAACTATAGCTTAATTTGACTGTATTTTTATTGGATATCTTATGTCGTTCTGAATTTTTTGGGAAGTGTTTAGAAAGCAACTTGAAAAACAATTTACCTATACTACATTTCACCTCTAAGTTGAAAGGGACGTTAAACCAAATCATATTTTTTCTTTTCCTTGAAATGGTCTTCGTATGGTGTTTAATGTGTTGAGGTATAAATTCTAGATTAGATTTGTGTCTTTAAGTTTATCCCATACTCTTTCTTTTTTCTTCGAAAATTGTTTTACAAGAAGAGTTTTTGGAGAGCATAGACTCTATTCTTTGGGATATATTTAATTATATTTGAGGGGTGGTTGGATTTAATATTTACATATCTAAACTTTGCGTTAAGTTTTATTTAAGGAGAGACACTGTCAGTGAGAAGGTTTAATTCGACGTCCAGGTAAGGAACGATTATTTTTATTTATATCGACTTCTATTTCTTAAATTTATTTTTCAGTAATTATATTATTCATTTTTTTACAATATATTTTATTTTCGAGTGTTATGAACACTCATTTCCCACATCTTACACATGAGACCTAAGGTAAAAGGAAGATTTTTCAAGGCAAGTTCCTAAAAGACATTTTCTAAATATGTAACATAGCTTCCCTGTCTCTTTTCTATAAATATTTTAATGGTAATTGTTCTGATGAGGTTTCCAGTTTAGTACGTCGACTACATGACTTTATACACAGTACTAGATTGACGGTTAGGTCTCATCATTTTAACTGTTCCATACTAACATTTTTCTATCGCACTTCTTGCTTTCCAGTTAGGTTTCATCTTCAAAAATTTGAATCCAATGTAAATCGTTATCTTATCTCTAGACATAACGGAACGTGATCAGTCTTCATCCATTGATTAAATAGTTGCTTCAGTTCAGAATTCCCTGTAAGTTATCCAGATCGATATACACCTGACGAAGGGTGGATGGCACAACGGCTGAAATCTTATTATGACAACAAGAAAGATGAAGAAGATAATCCGAATTTAAATAAGGTAAATAATAATGTCTCATTCTCCCAGAAATTAAAAAAAAATTCTTCATGTATATTTCAGAATTCTTTCAAATCATTCCTGCAACTATTGAAAAAAAATGGGTTTAAAGGTCACATTCTATTTCAAGACCTATATATTTTGAAATTTTATCCTATTTCTTCGTTGAAACATAGACGATATGATCATGGCAAAAAGAGAGCATTCAAGTTATTTGAAGTCTTTTATGATATCTGATCTATGAGTTCGTTTATTACGGTCGGTGGTTTTTCACAGTAGAGTAAGTATTATTATTATTATTATTATTATTATTATTATTATTATTATTATTATTATTATTATTATTATTCATTTAATACGTTTGCTTATTCTTATTCTTATTATTATTGCTGAGTGAGACCAGCATACCATTAAGGGTACATTGGTATAATAATAATAATAATAATAATAATAATAATAATAACAGCAGCAACAACAACAACAGCAATAATAATAATAATAATAATAATAATAATAATAATAATAATAATAATGGGCGACTATTCGTTTGCAAATACGCCGGTCTGCTAGGACAGACAGCCAATTCTGTTGAAGATATCTGCTGAGTTACATTTGTATTTTGCGCAACATCCATAGGTTGCGACTGTGATTTTTTTTTAAATCCTTCAACTATGCGAAATCGGGCTGTGTTACAGTTTCTGGGAGAGTGCATATCTGTCCAAGCCCAAATTATTAGGTTGGTGCAAAAAATAATGACGTAATAATGTCATTTTTGACGTTAAAAATACGTCAAAAAACGACATTATTACGTCATTATTTTTGCACCAACCTAATATCTAGATTAGAAAATATACATACTCCACCCCATATATATATATATATATATATATATATATATATATATATATATATATGTAAATGTATGTATATATATATATATATATATATATATATATATATATATAAATAAAAATAATATAATAATATATAAAAATAAAAATAAAATAAAAAGATCTAATGCAACGGAAATTTATAAAACAGGATCTTTTGATTCATAAACAGATTCGGGGTTTTTGTATATTATTGAATTGTTCGCGAAGATAGATTTCTCGCCATTTAATCATTAAACTTTGTATTTGTTTTATGTATGAATAATTCATGAATATATATATTTATAAATGCAAACACAAAGACATATATATATATATATATATATATATATATATATATATATATATATACACATACACATATATATATATATATGTATGTATATATATATATATATATATATATATATATATATATATATATATATATATATATATACGTGTTTTTGTGTGTGTGTGTGTTTAAAAATTACGCGATCCGCCAGTCACTCTACCTTGTTTTGGACCGAATCGCCTGAGTATACCAAAACGTTGAAACCAAGGTAGCATAATTCGCTGACCTAATTTAAAAAAAAATTAAGAACTCCGGATATACTTTTTTCTTTATACTTTTATTGGGCAATTTTTGATAAAACGGTTTCCTCGTCTAATTAATAACTATTATATGTATATATATGAATTTATTTAATTCATATATATATATATATATATATATATATATATATATATATATATATATGAATTAAATAAATTTAAATATAAGCAATGATACATGATTGCTATCACGCGGATATATATGCAAATAATTATATTCTTTAATATTTGGTGTTAAGAAAACAGCGCTATAAAGTATATAATAATAAATATACATATTACTTTAAGTCGATAGTACGACTCTGAGTTTTATGTTAAATACAATCCCGGAATTAAAACTCGATATCAGATTTTAATTATAAAATTATTAAACGTAGAATTAATATACAATATACAATATGACGTTGTAGATGATCCCAAAATTTTGAAAATCCTAACGATACACACACACACACACACACATATATATATATATATATATATATATATATATATATATATATATATATATATATATTAACATACAACGTGTGTTATCACGTGCGATACCCTGTCTTCATCAGCCGCCAACCAGGGTTGATCTCACGGTTTCGGTGGCTAAGCACCCCAGGCGCCACCAGCAGCATTTGCCACCAGGCAGGGTATGAAGATAAGCTAACTAATTGTTCCTTTAAGTAAAATCTATCTGCAATGAAAATTTCTTGAACACGTTTGCCGTTATTGACGCGCTCGTAAAAGACGTTATAGACGACCACGCAAATATCTCACTTGTCGGGACGCTTGTCTGTCTGTGCGATGTGTATTGGAAATTTTAAGGATATCATTAAATCAACTGAAACCTTCCAATCACTGGCACCACTCAGCAGCTTTATATTGGGGGTTGTTTGTTTTATATATTTATATATATATATATATATATATATATATATATATATGTGTGTGTGTGTATAATTATTTATATATTATATGCGTGGTACTTATTAGAAAGCACTCAATAAAAGCGTGAAAAATCTACATAACCCCAAAATTTACAAATATTAGGTTGGTGCAAAAATAATGACGTAATAATGTCGTTTTTTGACGTTAAAAAATACATCAAAAACGACATTATTACGTCATTATTTTTGCACCAACCTAATATTAATCAGTTTGTCTGACGATCGCAAAAGCGTGAAACCCAGGGTCACAAACTCCCATCAATCCAACCAAATATATATATACATATATATATATATATATATATATATGTGTGTGTGTGTGAAAAGTGTGTGTATATAAATATAAATAAATATATATATATATGTGTATAATTATTTATATATTATATGCGCGGTACTTATTAGAAAGCGCTCAATATCAGAGATAGAGCTAACATATATGGTTGGATAGATTCGAGCTTGTGACCCTGGGTTTCACGCTTTAGCGATCGTCAGACAAACTGATTAATTTTTTTTAAAATTTTGGTTTTATGTAGATTGCGTGTATTGTTGTTATTGTGGAAGTGGTGGGGGAAACTTCGTCGTTTTTTCATCGTACTGACGCAAACATCGATGTATGCAGACATATATACATACTTGGTCGTCCGTCGGGACTCATACATATATAAACATATGTGGGCAGTTTCGGATATGACATATGTATGTATACGGGTGGTGTTGTGTCTATACATACGCATTTGTATGTTGAAATTTAAAGATTGGAAGTGTGGCGGAAATGTCTCGTGAATGTCTCGTGAATGTATACATGTCATATAATTTTTTTTTTCCGCTGAATAATATTTCCTCACATGTAAGTATATACGTGTGGTGGGGTTTGTGTGAAATTATGATAGGTAAAAATTATTATTATTTATATTTATTTTTAAATTTTGAAATAAAATAGTAAATTCGACCTTGCTAACTTGTCGGAGGACGAATATTTTTTATGAAAATTTATCGGATATTCAGGTCGGTAAATGTTGTTTAATACTGTTTATTATAAACCGAGCATTTACTTAAATATTTGTATCTATAAAAAGAATGTATAAACATAAAAATGTGTTAAAATAATATATATATATATATATATATATATTTCATTAAAGACGTCAGACAAGGTACTGCGATTAGCTTTATTTTTAATTTTTCTTGTATTCAAACAAGTGTTTCCTTTTCTAGACACAGAGTGTGCAGAAACTGTCCAAATGTTCTGTATTTCCCGTTAAAATTTTAGGATGATTTTAACATATAACATCAGGAAAACCTTGAAAGGTTTGATGACACTTCGAATATACCACTCCCTTGTAAGACCCCCCCCCATAGAGGAGAACATGACTAAATTCTGTGTGTAGGCTATCCTGTGCAGCTTCGGAAAGAAATATATAGGGGAGTCAGGCCGCCCCCTTAAGCTAAGGCTTCAAGAACATCAGAAAGCTGTAACACAACAGCCGAAACATTGTAAGAAATATGGCGACAAAGATGAGGACAATAGTCCCAATAATATAAATAATGTACATAATACCTCATCTCAGAAATATAGACAGATACCGAAGGGTGATTTTATTTTTAATTTTAAATTGATGTATAGTTTTTGTGCATGTATCTAGCGTTATACGGATTTCTTATTATCCGAACACAGTGAGTACATTGTGGCCCTGTTCGTAGTTAATATTATTGAATGTTGGATTTTTCTTTTTATGATAAAGATTTCTATTTTTATAATTTTTTTTTCACATGCGGATGAGGTTATTATGCTTGTATTGTCTACTAGTATGTATGGGATGGAGTCTGGTAAGTTTGTGTGTGTTTAAATGGGTTCTGATGGAGCTTTGATCGGATACTTGTAACGTAAGTCGTCTGGATAGTCATGTAGGAGTGTAACCGATATAATTATTCATGCGTTTGATCAGGAACAGTTCCTTAGGTAGGGATTTGAACTCGTAAATAATGTCCTTTTTTTTTTGAATTTTTGAACAAAAAATATTAAATTTTCTGCTTCAAAAATTTAAAACACCTAACATTATCCTAAAAAATAACAACACACCTGCAAAATGAAAACAATATATATATATAACGTCATCCACAGACAGACTGTTTCGCAGCTCATCAGTGTGGCTAGACATCCGGTTGCCTATAGCTCGGATCGAAACCCGACTGAATTGGTATCAGCCGGATATTCTACCACTAAGCCGTCGGCGCACGGCAGCAAAGCAGATGGATTTTTAGCGTATTTATTTATAGAAACACGCCCAGTGACTGACAGTGACTCGATTCGCTATGCGAAGAGTCTCGCTATATATAAGCTATAATAGTCACTGTTTACAAACCCAAACCTACTCCCGAGAGAGCTCAACTGAAATTAATATTTATTTCGGGAGCCAATATAACGTCATCCACAGACAGACAGTTTTCGACTGAATTGGTATCAGCCGGAGAGTCTCGCTATATATATATATATATATATATATATATATATATATATATATATATATATATATATATATATATATATATATATATATTGTTTCCGAAATACATCTATTTGATGCTTTGTCACAAATCATGTTTTTAACCGAGGATCATAAGGGCTTTCGAATCTTTTAACATCATACCCTGCAGTAGGGTGACGCAGTCGATACTCACTAGATATCGTTTTATGTTCCATGCAGTTTAATAAATTTCTTAAAACAAATAGTGTTTTTTAATGCATCTATGCTGAGCGGAACTCTATTACCGTTTCTGGAAGAGAGCTAATAATCTGGTGTAAATCGGCCTTACAAAACATACTGTATGACTCGGCAAAAGAAACATTCGGGTATGTTCAGCAAGACTGATTTCATTCAAACGATCCTGAAATTAAATCTCTCCTTAAAATTTCACAGGAACACATAAGAAAATATGTGATACTTATAAAGTTTTGTCACGCTGACTTTCGGCATCGTGCAAGGCCATCCATTGACGGCTTCGGAATAGTTCCGCTCTTTCATTTACTGTTCGCGTTATCTTTTCTAGAACATTTCAACTGCAGCAAACGCAAAGGGACCTAAGGTTAGAAATGGCATCATGACACTTTTCACTGACAAAAAAAAAAAAAAAAAAAAAAAAGTTACATAGATAGAGCCCTTCGTAAAGTGTGGGCTGTACTTGTCAGAACAATTTTTTGTATCTCCTTGAGGCATGGGCTTCCAGGAATCCCTGCAATTAGTCTACTGCAATCTTTTCCAACCAGTCCTAGGGCTCCAACTACAACAGGGATTGTTGATGTTCCCATATGCCACATTTTCGAGACCTCTATTTCAAGGTCCTTGTATTTTGACAGCTTTTTGAATATCTTCAAAGATACATTGCAGTCAGCAGGGACTGCCATATCAATAAGGATGCACCGTTTTTGTTTGTGGTCTTTAATAACAATATCTGGTCGGTTGGCCTTGATTGTTCTGTCAGTGTGGATTGTGTAGTCCCATAGAATTGTAACAGGTCCTATCTCCGTAACTGGGTCTGGGTGGTGTTGGTACCAGTTTCTTTCAGTTTCCTTCCCGTAGAAGTTGCAGATTTTCCAGTGCAGATATTGGCTCACTCTGTCATGTCGGGTTTTATATTCAGTGGGTGCCAACATCGTGCAACCTGATACAAGATGATCAATCGTTTCTGGATATTTATCACAGAATCTGCATTTGGGGCTGACACAATATTTTAGTATATGTGCTTGATAATTCCTAGTTAGCAAGCATTGGTCCTGCGCAGCAAGGATAAAACCTTCAGTTTCCGCTTTCAACCCTGCACTGCGTAGCCACTGATGGGTACGGGTTTTGTCTACATCAGCTTGGTTGATACGGGCAGAGTATTGGCCATGAAGCGGTTTATCTTGCCATCGCTTCTGTATCTGGTCGGTTGCATTCGTCTTTGCTGTCTTTTTCAAGTATTTTGCAGTTTCAGCCGGTGTATTGTGCTGTAGTTGCATCTCTACGCCCATTTGAAGCTCCAGTTTGAATTTGTTGGCTTCTTTCATTACGGAGTAAAGACGCTTACTACTTTCATGTTCCTTGACGCATACCATCATCCAGTCTTCTGTAGTTTCCAAGTATTTTTGGAGGCCAATTGTTGTAGTTTTGTAGGACAGTTCTAGTTGAACTAATCCTCTGCCTCCTTCGGATCTGGGCACATACAGACGATCAACATCAGCTTTGGGATGATGCATGCGATAGCAAGTGAGAAGCTTTCTCGTTTTGGCGTCCATTCGCTTAATTTCAGCTATGGTCCAGTTAAGGACATTAAAGCTGTAATGCACCACTGGGACAGCCAATGTGTTTATAGCTGATATTCTATTTTTTGAGTTTAGTTCAGTATTTAGTATCAGACGTACACGCCTGTAGTACTCTTTTCTTATTTTTTCTTTCATTTGGGTGTGTTGTATGCCATCTCCTTCGCTAATTCCTAGGTACTTATAAGCTTCTTCATGCTCCAATTCCCTAATCTTTATGACAAAATCTAAATCTATTGAGGGTGTTTCTGTAATTCTACCTTTCTTGAATGTTACTTTTGCACATTTATCTAATCCGAAGTCCATACCTATGTCGTCACTAAAGTATTTAACAATATTGAGGAGGCCTTTCAACTCATTGTCGTCTTTGGCAAAGAGTTTGAGATCATCCATGTATAGTAGGTGATTGAAAATTTTCTTATTTATTTTGTAACCATAGCTACTGTTGTTCAGTTCATGTGTAAGAGGGGTTAAGGATAAACAAAACAGAAGAGGTGACAGAGAGTCTCCTTGAAAAATTCCACGTCGGATATTCAGACGGTTGGATATAGCAGTGCCCCCGGTGTGCCTAAGGTATAGTTTTGTGTTCCACATCCCCATGCTGTGCTTAAGAAAGTTTAATACCACAGGGGAGACTTTGTACATTTCCAAAGCCTTAAGGATCCAAGAATGTGGAACACTATCAAAGGCTTTACGATAATCAATCCACGCTGCACTGAGATTTCTGCGTCGTCTCCTGCAATTTTCCAGGATCATTTTATTTATCAGAAGTTGATCTTTGCAGCCATATGAACCTCTACTGCATCCCTTCTGTTCCAGCGGGAGAATGCTGTTTGTTTCGAAGAAGGAGTAAGTACGGTTCGTCAGTACAGACGTGATCAACTTATACGTTGTGGAAAGACATGTTATCGGTCTATAATTTTTCGGGTCGTCTGTTTCAGTTGTTTTTGGTATGAGGTATGTAATACCTTCAATAACCCATTCCGGGATTTTATTGGGATTATTTACAAGCGTTGATGTTTTTGCAAGTATGCCATGGGTAGACGAGAGATGATACAGCCAGAAATTGGGCACCTTGTCATTTCCTGGGGATTTCCATTTTTGGGATTTCGTTAGTGCTTGCCTAACATCATCTGTGGATATATTTACCCATTCTTGCAGAGGTGTATCCAGCAGTCGTTCTTCTTCACGCCGTATCCATTCTGCATTTGGGTTACATTCCTTTGGTTTGCTCCAGATATTTTCCCAAAATGTCTGTACATTATCAATCGATGGTGGCGTTTCGACATGTATAGGCGTTTTTCCAATTTCCCTGTAAAATTTTTTAAGATCTGTTCGGAATGTTTTATTTTGGCGATAGAATCTACAACGTTTCTCGTATCGTCTTGTTCTCTGTGCTTTTAGCTGAAGTTTCTGTTTCAGCATTTCCTTGATCGATGGAATATCAATTAGGGATTTAATGCTATATTTCCGTTTGATCTTTTTGGATTTACGTGTGGAAATATTAGGGTTTCTGGTGAGCTCATCTAATATAGACAGCTCACATCTGATTTGTTCTATTTCTCGTATCAGTTTGGTTTTCCAAGCTGGTTCTCTGTGTCTGTTAATTCTATTTATTGTCTTGACACCAAGCTTCCGAGTCGCTGCTAGAGCTGTTGCGTATATGACGTTGTTAACTTCTGTTATGTTTCCCGGTGGTTTATCTGTTAACAGTGTTTCCAGTGCAGCATTGTATATTTTCACGATGTGCTTGTTGGGATTTGTCATATGGATTTTCGGGAGCTGGTCTCTGTCTGACAATTGTATGAAAGTTACTCTGCTGAGTACTTGGATGACGTCATTTTTCGCTTCGGTGATTTCAGCTTCGTGGTTTTCAAGGAATTCTAAATTAATGTACCTGGAGTCATCTTCAGTGACAATTTCTGGAGAACTAGAGGTTGTGTCTAAGGCAGAATCTTCGGTTTCATTTCCTGGGAGATGATTTCGTATTTCATTCGCTTTAGCGTCCACCTCATCCTCTGTCGCATTCTTTATTTCAACATTCATCTCAACAGAGTTTGAGTGATGGGTCATAGTATTTTGCCTTATATCTAATTTTATCTTATCTATTTCTGCCTTTGAGAGTCTGTTGTTTCGCATGATATCTCTGCGGACATTGGCAAGCATGTTTGGATTGAGGTTAGGTCTTATATCATTTCCCACCATATTTCTCCATATTTGGTATGTTTGATTGGTGGTGTTCTTTGCTGGGTTTTCGAGTGCAGTGAAGAAGGATGTCATAACTTGTCGATACTCTTCGCGGCTCCATTTCGTTCGTTTCATTTTTACTAGTCGATTTGGCATTGAGACACTTGGTCCAAGGTTGGCGATAATCCTGGTTTGGTGACCTAGTGTCTCTTCGTGTGTGGAAGAGTTTGTTCCAGTGACAGACTTTTCGACCTCAGACTGGTTCCTCTCTGAGGGACGCGGCCCTTGTTGTCCCGGTTGACGGCCGATCCGGTATGAGATATTTTTCGTATTCATTGAAATTGGTAGAGATGCGTTTTAACCTTGACCGCCAAGGGGTAATTTTGTTCAGATTACCAGCTGTAGGACGAGACTTGAAGAAGGTCCAAGAGCAAGACCAGATTTGAGATAGTGGGTTTATTAATATATCGAAGTTAAAAGTTCATAACAGTGTATGGTATTCAGTTGGGTAGATAATACTAAGTTTTAACTTAGTATAAGTCCGAGAGACACCTCCAAGTGGGATAATTAGATTTCAGTATATAGGCATATAAAAAAAAAAAAAAAAAAAAAAAATTATTATTATTATTATTATTATTATTATTATTATTTTTATTTTATTTTTTTCCGTTGATTTTTGTTCTATTTCCTTCTGGGTCCCAACCAAAGACCTAAGGCCAAAAATGGCATAAAAACATTTTGCACTGAAAGATTTTTGTAATTAAAATAAAATTCTTTCTATATTTTCTTTCTTTCTTTTTTCTTTCTTGTATTAACTTCTTTTTTCCATTCTTTCTAATATTAACTTCTTTCTTTCCTTCTTTCTTTGTTTCATGTATTAATTTCTTTCTTTCTTTCTTTCTTTCTTTCTTCTCCCTTCACATTTTGTGCATTTTTTTGTACTTCTTTATATTTCCATACTACTTTCTTTTATCTTTTTTCTCTCCCTCTTTTTTCTTTCATTTCTTTGTTTCTTTCTGTTGTTCATTTAGTCAGTTAAATGCCAGACCTAATTGAGTTATTTATCTCTAGCGAATCAGAGATACGATTTTGAAATCTACATAAATATACACGCGCAACATATTTTTCAATGAAACAGACCATTGAATCAAAGAGTAATAGTGTTGCGCATGTGCACACCTCACCCGGAAAGCGAAAACGAAGACAAAAAAGAAAAAAAGGAAGAAAAATAACGAAGCGGTGATAAAATAATAAAACAAGAAAGAGGCAGGATAAATATATGAGTGAAAAAAAAAAAAAGAATAACAAAAACGAAAGAAAAAAGAGAACGACGAAGATGAGGAAATGCAAAAGATGAGGGAAAGATTGGTGATGAAACGCGGAAATAGAATGAAAGAAAGAGAAGTAAATAAGATGAAAATTATGTAGAATAAAGTTGAGAAGAATGAAAGGAATAAAGTAAGAAAGAAAGAAAGAAAGAAAGTGTATGTTACCTGAACGAAGGAGAAAAAGAAAGAAAGAAAGAAAGAAAATCAATAGTTTCCTGAACGAAGGAGAATGAGAAAAAGTGTGTATTTCCTAGACGAAGTAAAATGAGAAAGAAAGAAAGAAAGAGAGGACGTTGTTAATAACGACAAGTGAGAATATAGCATTCTATTTTAAAACAAAAGGTGAAAAAGAGAATGAATAATAAACAAAATAAATGAAGAAAGGAAAAAACAAGGGAAGTGTATATTGCCTGAACGAAGATGAAACAAAGAAAGAAAGAAAGAAAGGAAGAAAGAAAGGAAGTGTATGTTATCTGAACGAAGGAAAGAAAGAAAGAAAGAAAGGAAGTGTATGTTATCTGAACGAAGGAAAGAAAGAAAGAAAGGAAGAAAGAAAGAAAGAAAGGAAGTGTATGTTATCTGAACGAAGGAAAGAAAGAAAGAAAGAAAGAAAGAAAGAAAGAAAGGAAGTGTATGTTATCTGAACGAAGGAAAGAAAGAAAGAAAGAAAGAAAGGAAGTGTATGTTATCTGAACGAAGGAAAGAAAGAAAGAAAGAAAGAAAGTGTATGTTATCTGAACGAAGGAAAGAAAGAAAGAAAGAAAGGAAGTGTATGTTATCTGAACGAAAGAAAGAAAGAAAGGAAGAAAGAAAGAAAGAAAGGAAGTGTATGTTATCTGAACGAAGGAAAGAAAGAAAGAAAGAAAGAAAGGAAGTGTATGTTATCTGAACGAAGGAAAGAAAGAAAGAAAGGAAGAAAGAAAGAAAGAAAGGAAGTGTATGTTATCTGAACGAAGGAAAGAAAGAAAGAAAGGAAGAAAGAAAGAAAGAAAGGAAGTGTATGTTATCTGAACGAAGGAAAGAAAGAAAGAAAGAAAGAAAGGAAGTGTATGTTATCTGAACGAAGGAAAGAAAGAAAGAAAGAAAGGAAGTGTATGTTATCTGAACGAAGGAAAGAAAGAAAGAAAGGAAGTGTATGTTATCTGAACGAAGGAAAGAAAGAAAGAAAGAAAGAAAGAAAGAAAAAAATCAATATTTTCTTGAACGAAGGAGAATGAGAAAAAGTGTGTATTGCCTAGACGAAAGAAAGAAAGAAAGAAAGAAAGTGTATGTTACCTGAATGAAGGTGAAAAAGAAAGAAAGAAAGTCAAATATTTTCCTGAACGAAGGAGAATGAGAAAGAAAGCGTGTATTGCCTAGACGAAGGAAGCTGAGAAATAAATAAATAAATAAATAAATAAATAAAAGAAAGAAAGAAAGAAAGAGAGGACGTTGTTAATAACGACAAGTGACAATATAGAATTCTATTTTAAAATAAAAGGTGAAAAAGAGAATGAATAATAAACAAAATAAATGAAGAAAGGAAAAAACAAGGGAGGGTATATTGCCTGAACGAAGATGAAACAAAGAAAGAAAGAAAGAAAGAAAGGAAGGAAGGAAGAAAGAAAGAAAGGAAATGTCATTAAGCAAAATCCATAGAAAGATGGAATGAATAAAAGGCTGAAGGAAAATCATGGTAGAAACACCGTCAAAATGATCGGAAAGGAAACACGAGAACAAATAGAAGGAAAAACGGAAGAAGATATGCGGAAGGAGAAATATATATATATATATATATATATATATATATATATATATATATATATATTCCCTGGCCCCATCTTTTTCCCCCACCACTTCTTTCCTTTTCTCTCCCTCCCTCTTATTCTGATCTTTAACATTAGATCGTCTATGGTGTGTGTATGTCACCACGAAATGTATCTTTAATGTATTAGACATCCGACAACATTCATATTTCCCCCTTTCACTCACCTCTAGTTTAAAAAAAAAAAACTCTGTTAAGTTTTAATCTCCCACCTTCTCTCGTATGTTACCCCTCTCTTTAGGTCTAACATTCGTCCCACACTCTCATACTTACACTCTCTCTAAATTCTATTTTTATTTCCGGAGTTGTTCTTTTCTGTTTTCTTTTTGAATTTGTAGGTCTGATGAATTGGATCGTATTTACGATTCCAATGGAATAAATTATGAACATGGAATATTAGTGTTTAAGCATTTTTATTATATATATATATATATATATATATATATATATATATATATCAAGAAATAATGCGGCTTAATTGAGGAATAGACAACATCTATAACTGAAGATGGTGTATGTATTCACCGAGAGTGCTTGCAACCTATATGAACCGAACATCTAATCCATTGTACAATTAATAAAAACAAGGATCGCGTCGTTGAACGAGTTGCCAGTAAGTTAATACATTCTTAATCTGTTAGCGAAGTGAATGCGCTATTAATTACATTAACTTTATTGATTTATTCATTGAATGACTATTTTAATATATATATATATATATATATATATATATATATATATATATATATATATATATATATATTAGAATAAGGCGTGAAGGAAAACCAAGAAAAACACGACATCAAGAGGGTAGAAAAGGAAATAGTACGCATACACACACACACACACACACACACACACACACACATATATATATATATATATATATATATATATATATATATATATATATATATATATTACAAGGTGACCTAAAAACTGGCATGTCCAAGCATGACACTATCATAAGGTGCACCCAAATTGCGCACGCGAAATTTCAGAAAATCAAAACTTAATGAAACATACATGTTTATAGCATTTTGAAATGTAAGGACTCGTCTGGACAATAAAAAACAACCATGAACGCAGAACAGCAATTATTGCACGAATACTTAAACCTGAATAACATCAGTATCGCTGCTCTAGTATAAACCAAACTTCTATACAGAAAGAAACTCAAAGAAGTAAAAGGTGGCTACACCTTCTTCTGGGTAGGATGACCTGAATCTGCAAAAAGAGAAGCTGGCATATGATTTGCTATCAGAAACGATCTTGTAACACGACTGAAATCACTTCCAGTTGGTATTTCTGACAGGCTAATTTCTCTTTGCTTACCTATCGGTAGAAATAAGCATGGCAATTTACTTAGTTTTTATCCTCCTACCACGGATACTACTGAGGAGGTAAAAGAATCCTTTTCCTGCAACCTTCGTGAAGTTCTAAGGCGGGCGTCATTTCGTGACAAACTTTATGTGATGGGGGACTTGTGTTGGATGTGACACACTTTCTTGGGGTAAAGTCATTGGAAAACACGGCGTCGGTAAATCAAATTCTAACGGGGTATTGCTGCTGTCTCTTTGCAATGAATTCGATCTTGTAATCCTTAACAATTTTCCAACAACCGACTTTTTTTAAAACTACATAGTGACATCCTAAATCAGGGCACGTCCATCTCATTGACAACATTATCGTTCGTGGTCGTGATCACCACGTCATAAACCTTACACGATCACTAGCAATCGGTCAATGTTGGTCAGATCACAAAATTGTTCGCTCCCTTACGGCAATGCATTTGAAGAAGCCTGTTGGAAACAATCGAACAAAACCGACAAAGAAAGTAGACATAACAAAGCTGAAAGACAAGGAAACATTAGACTCTTTCCAAACATTGTGTAACTCAATGCTTTTATCACCTGATATAGGTAATGAAGTTGCATCGCAGGATCTGCCTTACAAAACATACTGTATGACTCGGCAAAAGAAACATTCGGCTATGTTCAGCTAAAACGTCCAGACTGGTTTCATTCAAACGATCCTGAAATTAAATCTATTCTTGAAAACATGCATAAATGTCATCAGATCTTGATGACAGACATAGCATACTTATAAAAGAAGCGGACCTTTAAATCAGCCAACGGAAAGTTACAAGCAAAACTGAGGGAGATGAAGGAGGGCCGATGGACAGCAAAGGCTAATGCTTTGTAGGAGGCTGATGACAGAAACTTGAAGGGTTTTTTTGGTCCCATATATCCTCTTTTGACAGACATTATCAAATTCTGGGTAGAACACTTCTCCACGGTCTTAAATCAGGACACGGCTGTTGATACTGCTAAACCTTCAACCTTCGAGCTGAAAAAAGCCATCAAAAAGGTTTCGAATGGAAAGGCCCTCGTCGAAGGTGTAATTCCAGCTGAAATATACAAATGTGGTACGAATCTTTTAATACGCAAAATTTATGAATTTTTCAACCTTCTGTGGGAAAAGGGAGAAGTGCCACAGCAGTATAAGGATGCTTCAATTGTCCATTTGTATAAGTGCAAAGGGAGCAGGTGTGAGTGTAACAACCATAGAGGAATCTCTCTTCTTTTGGTTGCTGGAAAAATCCTTGCTCATATCATCGCGAATAGGCTTAATGAATTTTTCTCAGAATCGGCATTACCAGAGACCCAGTGCAGTTTTCCATCCGGTAGAGGAACTGGGGTTATGATCTTTTTTTTTCGTCTGGCTCAGAGAAAGGCAAGGGAATAAAACCTATTTCTTGTTTTTGCGTGTCTTCACAAAGGCTTTCGATACACTATCTCGAACTGCTCTTTGGGAAGTTTTGTCAAAATTAGGTGTTCCAGAAAAAAGCTTCCGTATTATTATCTCCTTTCACGAAGGAATGAAAGCATTTGTAAGGTCGGGAAGTGAGCAATCGGACGCCATTTTCATCTCCAACGGTACAAAGCAAAACTGCGTTCTTGCTCTTCTTCGCTTTGAACTTTTCTTTTCTGCTATGCTTGAAAATGCATTCTCTGACTTAAGTGTTGAATTCAGAACAAGTGGAGGTCTATACAATCAGCAACATTTTAAAGCACAATCGAAACTTGATCTGCATCTGGTACGCGATCTTCTCTTTGTATATGATGCCATTTTATTAGCACACAGTATAGAAGACATTCAAACTATCCTTGATAAATTCTTTGAAACAGAGAAAGTATTTGGAGTCACTATCAAAATAAAGAAGACTGAGCTAATGTATCAGCCAGTCCCAGGCAATCCATTTCTAACAAATCCTACCGTCTTCATTAATGGTACGCATTAAAAACTGTTGGGGAGTTCACATATCTTGGCTCAACAGTCTCTTCTGATGGGAAAATGGACAGAGAAATTCGATCCAGAATAGCCAAAGCCAGCACAGCATTTGGTAATCTTAAACATAAGTTATGAAACACCAAAGACGTATCTCTCAGAGTAAAGATCTACATATACAGATTAATCGTTCTCTCAAACCTTTTCTATGGTGCTGAAACTTAGACCCTGTACTGCAAGCATATATTTTAACTTGACGCCTTTCACATGCGCTGTCTTCGTGACATATGTGATATAAAATGGGATGGCAGGGTTAATACTAGTGCAATACTGAAGAAATCTAACAACATCATACACATTGAAACCAGGTAGACTTAGGTAGACTTGTCATGTTGTGAAAATGGATGAGCATAGGCTTCCAAAAAAGTTCAAGCGTTCAGTTGGACGTCCACTCTTACGTCACAAAGAGAAAATGAAAGATAACGTGTCTCTTAGAGATATATACAGATTAACCAAGGGGAGGGTTCCACAGGAAGCCACCCCGATGTGCAATAGGTTGACCTAGAAGAGAAAATCAAGGCTAGCCCCGTTCACACGAAGCAAGCTCGCTTCTTTTACCCACCTTTCGCTCCTTTTCTATGGGGCTGAAACTTAGGCCCTGTACCGCAAGCACATAAAACAATTTGACACCTTTCACATGCGCTGTCTTCGTGCCATATGTGATATAGAATGGGATGGCAGGGTAAATACTAGTGCAATACTGAAGAAATTTAACAACAAAGATACAACTTAGGTAGGCTTGTCATGTTGTGAGAATGGATGAGCATAGGCTTCCAAAAAAGCTGCCGTATGGACAACTACCAAAGTCCAAGCGTTCAGTTGGACGTCCACTCTTACGTCACAGAGAGATAATGAAAGACAACTTGAAACGTCGCAACTTTGATCTGAAACCCGGGAAGCCCAAGCATCAAACAGAAAGCAGTGGCGTAAGAAATGTTTCATTAAGTTAAAGGGTTTTGAAGACTGAAGCATGGTGATCAGCTTCGAGAAGCTCTGAAGCAGAGAGGCGACCAAAATCCTGCTTTAACAAATTTCATCTGTCAGTGTGGCTTTTTCGCCCGCAGCAAGGCTCGGCTAGTATCGCAAGAAAGAACGGATGAGATATGACTTTCCCTTACCTGATTTTCTCCACAATAGACCCTGCTAGCATGCATATGTGTAAGAAAAGTGCACCATCCACTGCTGACCCTTATTTATCCTTCACAATAGGAGAGGACACACACATATCTATCTATCTATCTATCTATCTATCTATCTATATCTCTCTCTCTCTCTCTCTATATATATATATATATATACATATATATATATATATATATTTAAACCGAAAGATGGTCCACGTATACTTCTTATAATATGTAGATTAAGTAATAAGTTTTTAAGGAATAAAAAGAATAAAAAAACAACAAACGATAACAATATTAATATTAATTTAGTCAAATGTCCAACTCATATATAATGAATATTATTATCTTATTGCCAACAATGTTATCATTTTGTTGTCTTTTTATTACTCAAATATCATTAACGGGCCTATTAAAGCTACACACACACGCACACACACAGGCACACACACACATATGTGTGGGCCTGTGTGTGTGCGCGCGTGTGTGCGTAGTATTTCTTTTTCGACCGTTTTGGTGCCGTGTTTTTCTTGGTTTTCCTTCACGACTTTCTTTCATTATTCTAATATATATATATATATATATATATATATATATATATATATATGTGTGTGTGTGTGTGTGTGTGTGTGTGTGTGTGTGAAAGTTTTACATACATTATTTCTGTAAAATAATTATATAAATAAAAAAAAAATAGAAAAACTTATTTTAGCCGATGTGCTTCGTCCTCTGAGTGGGCTTTATCAACCGGAATGTAGTCATTATATTTTGTAAATAGTATTTAAACTCAAGAGCAAAAATATTCTTGTTTTTCAAACTTCTTTGCTTAGGAACGCTCATAAAGTGATACACTTCAATGTCTAATAAATGAAAGTGAGTAAAATAATGCTTTTGACTTAAATCCCATTGATCCATTTTAATTGCTGAAAAAAGTATTCGCTCAATACAAAAAACAATACATAATTTTCATTTAATATTTTGTAGAATTGCCATTATTCACTTCTACCGCAACCAACCTCTTTTTGTAGTTCTCAATTATTTGCAAATTTTAGCTGGTATTTTGTTTCATTCTTCTTCGCATATGGGCTTCAGATCTGGGATGTTTTTTGGAGCTCTCGATTGGATTTGAATTTTCAAATAACGCCACAGATTCTGGATTGGTTTTAAAACTGGGGACTAACCACTCCATTTCAGGATATTTACATTATTTTCAAGAAGCCATTTCTTCGAGATTTTGCAGTCTGCTTAGGGATCATTACCTTGTTGGAAGATCCAATCAGGAGGAAGTTCAAGATTTTCAACCGAAATCGTTAAATTTGCTTCCAAAATATTTTGATATGCTGCGGTATACATTCTGCCATCTATTACTGTTTGCAGTACCTTTTCCAGAAAAACCATGATGCCGCCACGACCAAATTTCACTGTTGGAACTGTTCTTTTGTTTGAAGATATCGCCATCTTTCCATACATGATTTCTAGACTCAATTTTGGTTTCGTCTGTGCATAATACTCTTTTGCAATACGATTTTTCCTTATCCTTTTGTTCACGAACAAATTTCAACCTGGCATCTCTGTTTTTTTTAAACAGCAGTGGGGTTGTCCGAGGGTAGCATGAATTTAGATTTTTCCTATGAATTTAATTGCTTATTGTCTGTCAGTTTAGTGACAGATTCCTGATTAAAGCAAATAATCCTGCAACTCTTGACGAGTAACCACGCTTTAATTTCCTCAAGATCTTGAAGAAATCTTCCTTAGAGTACCAGTTCTTCTTTGGTTTTCAAAAGTTTTGAGTTTTTTATACCTTGCAATTAATGAACTAATGTTAGTAAATGGAATATTCAGGTTGTCTGAGATTTTCCTGTAACTTTTACCTTCTTTCCAGAGCTTAACAATCATTTCTTTTTGCGAATTTGTCAATTCTTTACCTATTGACATGATGATAACCTTCTTGCATGAATACCAATTACCGAATGTTCTGATTTTATTTTTAGGCTAAAATTAAATATTGATAAAATTATTGGAACATTCTAGAATATTACACATGAATGATCTAGAGTATTAAAGCAATTTAAATGTTTTAAAATCTGAAATTTGCATTGCACGAATATTTTTTCACCTATTAAAATAGATAAATGGGATTTATTTTTATTAAATCATTTTTTCTATTTTCTATGGATATTTAGTTATTATGAATCTGTGTACAGTTAATTATATGACATGTATCTTTATTCATTAGTTGAAAATACAAGAAATAAAAAAATGTATGTGTACGTATATTTGTTACACCCACTGTATTATGAATGATTCTAATTTTTAGCAATATTTAGACTCTCTATATTAGTATTTACTTGCCATTATTATAATAGTATAATTATAATACTTAAAAAGGGTTAATATATTAGCCAAAAGCGCTTGGAATTATCAAGTATTTTGAAATTTTCTCAATTTACTATGCAAAGAAAGGAAAACAATTCTCCATTACAATAAAAATTGATAAAAACTTAACAAAAGAGACTTGTCAAATTTCTTTAACAAAACATGTATCAAATAGGGGTTGCTTCCCAAACACAAAATACACACACATACGCGCACGCACACACACACACACACACACACACAAATATATATATATACATATATATATATATATATATATGAAGTCCGTTACCGAATTATTCAAACAGCATTTATTTTACGAAAATGTTTACTTTTTGATATAATCTGCTTCAATTTCAATTCGCTTAATTCAGTTGAGAGTATTAATGATATAAAACGAAATTTATACAGTTGAAATTTCAAATAAAAATATATGTATAGGGAGAACATATATGTAATACTTATGATATATGTGCGTATGCATATATATATATATATATATATATATATATATATACATGAATGTATGCGTGTCTGTATATAGATGACTAGAATATCTATATATTTAAGCATACGTATATACAATTTGTGTAGCATATGCATAATATATATATATATATATATATATATATAGATAGATAGATAGATAGATAGATAGATAGATAGATTGTTAGGTGTGGAGAGTGAGTTTGGAATTGAATGAGAGACAAAAAAAGAACATGAAATCTATATGAAGAGCGTCCATCTGTCAAGTAAATCACGCATAGCGTGTTCGCTATTTTCGTAATCAAAGCTTACCAATTGGCCTGAAATTTCCTCTAGGCAAGGAATCTTTTTGAAGTACTCCCTCTCTTCATACCGCTTCACAATTGTGAGCTGCGTTGCAAGAATTTCGACAATCTTTTGTAACGGACATCTACGGACATTAACCATGAGTAATACAAAAAAACCATGCCGAAACAACCACCACACCTGCCGCTACTCGAAACCGTTGCCTCCACCGCTACTATTTTACAAGATGATGAAATATATGTCAATACTATTGAAAACAGAGTGATCTCAGTTTGCCTTTTTAGTTGTTGGATCGGTAACACTTTCTGTGATGTAGAAAAGAAAATCTCATATCAAAGCATATTCTTATGTCTTCCCCCGTATGCGATCAGTCAATTAACTTAAAACACGGTATGATGTTTGGCCGGTTTAGCTTAGGCTGGAGAAAGGTCACAAGTATGGAGTATTTATTAAGGATTGTGATTTTGGTTGAACGGAATATAGGTGGTCTGTGACCGTCATCAGCGTAGAAAGTGGAATTGAAGTGACGCGTTAAAATTCTGGCCGTGTTTATTTTCAATCATTTCGCCTTATTGCTACTGATAAAAGGCATGAATTCAACTTTCTCCAGCTATGGGTTAAATTGCAAAAGACTGGACTCTTTAGTCATGGTTGGTAACCAGTCTAGAAGAAAGACAATACTGGCAACCAAAACAAAGACAATTTTCAATTCAAACTACTCATTTGAAGATTATTAAAAAGATGATTAGACATACGGTGCATGTTCAATGTCTGTAAATAAAAAAAAATACGAGAGACAATTATGGATGATCCCAACTGGAGAGAGTTTCTTTTAAATATTTCACCCCAACAAGGTAATAATGTCACTAAGACGCAGCTGGTTGCTGAGAGTAAAAGAGAATGGGAAGTCTGAGTGGAAAGGACAATACATAAACATGATTCTGAAAGAATGGCGATTGACGTTGCATTTAGGATTTTGAAGAATAGAAGAGAGATCCACAGGCGAGAAGTACGGGAAAAGAAACTATTAGAATAGAACTTATTGTTATATATAACTATTTCAACAGTAAAACGATGAGTTGCCAGACTTCTTTCTTTTTATGTGTCATGTCCTTTCAGGATGTAGGCGATCATGGCTCTCCACCTCCCTCTGTTCCTTGCAGCTCTCAACAAGTTCCTTTCCTCTGCTTCCTCCCCCAGACTACGTTCTGTCATCCACTTGCTTAAAAACCAGCCAGGTATGTCATGCATTGTTTTCCCTTGTCTCTCTTTCGCTCCATTCGACCTGTGAGTATCAGATTCTCCAGATTCCTTCTTATGTGTCCCAGAACCTTCAGCTTCCACTTCCCGATATTAAATATAAGCCGCCTCCTTGTTTGCAACATCTTTAAGACCTCATCGTTGCTCACACGCTCGGTTTATGATATCCTTAGCATCCTTCTGTACAACCACATCTCTGTCGCCTCGAGTCTCCTCTTCATCTTTGAGGAAATTGTCGTAAAGAAGGACAGATGTAACTAACAGCTCAATATTCATTTCTTTGTTACCAAAGGAATCCTCCTGTCTTGCAATACTTTGCCCAGTTTTTGGAATGTGTCCTTGGTCATCCCAATACGTCTACGGATCTCAGTGTCGCATTTATCGTCCTCTGTCAAGACGCTTGCCAGATATTTAAACTTACGCGTCTGCTTGATTCTTGTGTCCCCGACCTTAGTAAGTATTTATTTATGCCGTCGAGGTACCAAGAGGAAGAGCTCATCAGAACAATTGCCATGAAATTATTTATAGAAAAGACAGAGGGAAATCATGTCATAGCCGTGGGAAAGTGATGGAGTAAAGATTACTTGTCAGGTCAGATAACATTAAATAAGATTCTGGTAGATTTATAAATATATCAAATGGATTCTGACACGAAATAATGGACAAACCTGCCGGGAAGAAGATGTAGCAATTGATTCAATATAATCACTCCACTTCATGCCAGTTGGAAACATGAGACCAAGAATGAGAAATGAGTTATTCTCTTGAGGTTAGCACAAGCCATGCTGGTGCAAAGCAAACGTTGTTTCCTATAATGCTCGAAAGATAGCAGTTTCGTTCTGAAACTTTTGTTTACATGTTTCCAGATAAGACGTTTAGCCATCTTGATTCTGGAAAACCCTAGAAAGAGAACAAGTTAAAGTCGTTTTGTGTCAGCTTAACTGTCTTCTCAATTAAGAAATGGCGGGAAGAATAATTCATTCAGGCCTTCAGAAATGGTATTCAGATTCATACTCTGACTTCCATCTTCAAAGTCCATCTTCAAGAACCATCAAGACAAGTCTTAAAAGAGGGAACAGTAGAGAGGAAAACGCGAACAGCAGGTCACAACAGGAAGAGGGATCATCATTTCAACTTAGAGGTAAAGAAACCATTTAGAAAAGATCCAACTCAATCCATAAGACGTTTGTCACGTGAGAAAGGAGTTTGCAGCTATGAGAGCACAAAGAGCAGAGAAAAAGACTTGAAAATGAAATCGTACGTGAAACGTGTGAGACACTCCAGGGCATAAAGTTAGAAGGTTAGAGAAGGCGTTGATCATTTTGAATAAGTTGGAAAAATGATCCTGGACTAGTATATATATATATATATATATATATATATATATATATATATATATTATAATAATATTTTTTGTTTAAAAATATGATTCCTTCGCTACATAAGAGTTCTCATGTTTCAAAAACGAGAGCCGAAATCATCCAAATAATTAATAAAATTAAGTTGGATTGAGGTGTTTAGTCCCGTTTCATCTTCAAGCGAAATTTTAGGAATAAGCTATCTCTCGGTTTACGTGTATTTTTACAGAATTAGTTATTGTGGGAGTGGCTAGACTATTTTCCTTCTTTAAGTGGTCAGGGAGTTAATTCTTATCAGTAGATTCATCATCCTCTGAGAGGTTTTGCTAAGGTTGGGTAGGGTATCTATTTCAAGGCTAATGTTTACGGTCATCCTTTAGTTGGTTCCCAGTGAAGGATATTTTTATGGCGCGCCTACAGTCGTTATGTGTCTGGAGAATTGTCTTTTATTATTGTCTATCTGATTATCTATTTATTTATTTGTTTATTCAAGTGGGTGTTTAATATACAGATCGCTTTGCATTGAATTTCAGTTTGTTTTTTTAGTTTTTTTGACGACGACAAAAAGGGTTTTTCCTATTTAAGGATTTGGCTGAGCTTTTTAGAATTTTACTTAGCTATGTTTTTTTTTTATGCTAATTATCTAATGCGAAAGTCTGTTGATGTCGGCAAAAAACCGTTAACTCCTGCCTATGGTTTAATAATTTTTCATTATTTAGGAATTTAATGATGTGTAGTTTTTTCCTGTAAGCACAAGAGGCATGGGTCATCCCAGGTTCTACAGGTTCTTGTTCTATTTACTATTTTCCATTTTACTTTTGGTGTTTTATTCGTTTCCTTTAGATGCCAGAAATATTGGGATAGAGATGTCTGATTTCTATTTTGAATATTGTTGAAAGAGCTCTTGTGTTGTCTCCATCTAATTTTAAAATTATTCTTTGTTGATCCTATGTATATCCTATCAGTGTTAGGGCTCTCAATGGATGAGATAATGCATTGGTATACCACGGATTTTGTGAGGCATTTATTTTCCAACGGGCAGTTTTTAGGGTTTCTACAATCGCATAATTTTTCGTTATTTTTATCTAGTTTTAGTTTATGTGTTTTATTACTGTTTTGGTATGCGTGTTTTTCTAGGATTTTCTTATTGTGTCTTTTTATGATTCTTTCTATATTTTCAGTGCAGCTGTAACTCAGTTTCAATGTGTTTTTGTTAAAGATGTTGCTAAGTTTGCTATTAGTGGGAAAGTGCTTTTCAATTAAAGCTAGGAACTTATGGCCTAGTTTGGTGCTGACCATTTGGTTGTACGGTGGGGTATACCAGATGATTTTTCTTTTCCTGTTTCTCTTATTATTGGTACTAACGTTTCTATAGGTTATGTCAAAGTTTTTGTATCCGCTGTTTTTCAGGGCTGTGTTGTAAAAACTACTGTGCTGTTGGAATATTTCTTTATTTGCTGAGTTCATACTTATTCTTTTCTCTATTGATGTGGGTATATGCTTAATTATAGATGGGGGGGGTGACTTAGGATGTACATACAAGGGATTAGTGTTAGGTTTTCTGTAAGGTAGGTGAACGTTGTTAGTTAAGTCTAGGGTTACGTCTAGGAAGTTTACTTTTTTTAATTTAGTGTTGACTATTGTATATATATATATATATATGTATGTATGTATGTATGTATGTATTTGAACTGTGAAGCTAGGAGAGTCATTATGTATACTTATTGTTCAAAGTAGAGTCTAATAACGTTATAAAAACCTTGGAGAATTCGATTAATATATTTTTAATCATGTCGTCTAAGATAAAATTTTGCAGCTACACTCGGTTTATATATATATATATATATATATATATATATATATATATATATATATATATATATATGAATGTATGCGTGCCAGTATATAGATGGATAGAATATCTATATATGTAAGTATACGTTTATACAATTTGTATAACACACACAATTTGTTGTGTTAACGAAAGTGACTCATAAAGCTAGCAATCGATCTGGATTTCTTGTTACATATGTGGCATATCAAATCATCTCCGGGTGGTGGAAGTTGGATTTGAACATCATCTATTCAAATGTGTCTTTTTATATGGCTTGTCAGGTCCGATCTGGACTTGCACACTCTAGTGCAGATCAGTCATTCAAAGAATGACATTGTATTAGACTGTTTGTGTTGGTGTAATTTCTGGGGACTGAGTAGACCTGCATATCCGATTGCATTGGGAACATGGCCATGTTGGCAGCTCATAGCAATTCAAGGATTCCTTCTGAAACCCTGTCTTCAGTTCTGCATATTTTTGTGAACCTGATGGAAGATCTTGACGCCATAAGCAATAACAACTTTCCAAGAAACCCGGCCCTCAGCTAGAATCTCCCAGTTATCCAGACCAATATTGCACTTGAATAGTGATTCTTTAAGGAAATCGTTGTAACAAAGTTTTGAATTGTGCTGTGGTTTTTTTCTATTTCCAATTCTCCATACATTCATTGTTTTGGCATTCTGTCATCTCTCCAATTCTCCATATATTAATTGTTTTGGCATTCTGTCAACTGCCATACGAATAACATGACCAGACCATCGTAATCTGTATTTGTATATAATTGCTTCCACAGAGAGTGAATTGGCCCTTTGTAGAACAACAGTATCAGGAGTGTGAGACATTCAGTGGATTTCAAGCACAGACCGAAGGCAGCGTTAATGAAAACGTTCCAGTATCTTCAGATGTCTGCGATAAACTACCCATGTTTCACATGAATATAGAATAGATGACATAACGCAGGCATTATGTATTTCAATGCATCGTAGGCCTACTTAATCCGTAACACTATCTCATCATTAGGTGAGCAATGGGGGTTTACGGTGCTACCAAGGTATCCAAATTTGTCTTCTACCCCAAGTCGACTACCATTAACATAAATTCATGGCTCTATATACTGCATTCCTCGGGCAGGTTTATACATCACCACTGTTTTGTCAAGGCTAATGGATACCTTGATAATCGATCCATGTGCGTCCTGAATTGTGTGTGCCATCAAGTCACAGTCATCGGCATAGAGAAGTTTGCGTACTAAACTAAAAAAGACTGTTGTCTTTGCTGCAAACCTACGTATGTTGAAAAGCTTGCCAGTTGACATGCACCTTATCATAATACCATCATCACAGTCTCCGAACGCATCAAGCAATACAATTTCAAAGTAGATAGAAACGATTGATCTCTCTGCTTGAGTCCTTTTTCAACCTTGATGGGCCCCATAAGGATACCGCCAAAACTGACACAGGCTTCCATACCATCATAGTAGGACCTCTTAATCTTAAGAATTTTTTGTGGGGTGGGGGCAGCCAGATTTCGAAAGGATTCTCCAAAGAGCCGCACGATTAACAGGGTAAAAGCCTTCCTTAGATCTACAAATATTTGATAAATGTTGTTCAGAGTTCTTTTACTGGATTCCTCGTGATCATATCTTCGGTCCCTCTGTATTGACACACTGTGACTCAGGCAGTATATTGTCAACTATTCTCTGGTTTAATCTTAATAGGAGAACAGAGGCTATGATCTTACCTCCTGAAGAAAGAGAAACAATTACATTATAATTACCACATAATCCCCGGACACATAATCCCCGGACACATAATCCACTTATATATAGGTATCATTGTTGCATCCCTGCAATCATTTGGCATATCTCCATCTATACAATATGATCATGTATAAGTTGATTTAAATGTGTTCCAGCGTAACGGAATATCTCAGCAGGAAGCCCGTCAATCCCAACAACCCTGACCATGTTGAGTCCTTCTATTCCCCACAGAATATCGCCCAGCGATGGTTGGCTGTCAAGTTCAACCACGATGGGTGTTTGGGGTATTTTCTCGAGAATCTCTGGGTCCACATTTGAAGGCCTATTCAGTAGCCCACCAAAGTTTTTCTCCCATCTCTTGGCTATGCCATCCATGTCTGTGAGGAGATTATTGTCGTGCTCTGTCCTGGGAGGAGCAATTTTGAATTGATCTGGGGCCAAATACTTGTTTCATCAAGTAATACATCTGTTTGGTATTATTTGTATTCGCTGCATTCTGTATTTCATCTGCTAGCTCCGACCACCATTTTTTCTATATAGTCGGAAGAGCACGTTGAACTTCTGCTCTTACAGCTTTAAACTCCTTGCACAGTTTACTGCGTTGTTCTTTGGACAGGCCATTTTGCAGCATCGAACTTCGTATCTGATTCTTTCTTGCAATGGTCTCCTTGATAGCATCATCATTTTCATCAAACCAGTCTCGATGTCTTGCTGGAATTTTACCCCAAACTTCCCCAGCCGCTTTATATATATTCTTTTTCAAAGAGTCTCATGAAGAGGTATCATTAATTTCAGGAAGTCGTTCTTTTAGGGATTCCTGTGTTTCCAGGGAATGCAGCTTTGCGATTTTCAGACGTGCAAGAGGCTTTCGATTATTTTGTCTAGTTTCTTGTCTAGTTGCAAAATTCAGTTTGGCCCTCACTATGGCATGATCTGTTCAACAATCCCCAAAACGCATAGATCTTACAATATGGACATCCTGCATATCTTGCGGAGGATGACAGAATCAATGAGATGCCATTGCTATGCATCCACGTAGTAACATGATCATCCCTGCGCTTGAATTGAGTGCTGGAGATAAAAAGATTAAACTCGGTGTAGAGTTCAAGATGCGTTAATCCATTGGTGTTGATTTTCCTGACGCTATATTTCTCCAAACTACTTCAGGTCTCCCAATCTACATCCTCTCGGGCATTGAAGTCAGCAAGGAGGACAATCTTGTCATCTTTTGGAATCATGTACAGTACACTTCTCAAAGATTCATAGAACTGAGTCTTTAAAATATCAGAACTGTCCATTGCTGGAGCGTATGCACTAATGAGTGTAACGTATCGTGATCCATTCAGATGTAGGTGAAGGGCAATTAAACGCTCACTGAGTCCTTTAGGAAGTTCAGCAAGTTTTGGTGCAAGTGTGGTGAGTACAGCAAAACCCACACCAGCTACTCTATCCTCCTCAGCACACTTTCCCTTCCAGAAGAAAGTGTGGCCACCTTCAACTTCTTGAAGTTGACCATCACCAGCTAAACGAGTTTCCGCGAGAGCAGCTACATTTATAGAATATCTCTTTCTAGACACCAGAGCTGTTCTGCGCTGAGGAGAAGATCTCACGGGATTATCTACGAGAGTCCGTACGTTCCAACAATATAGTTTCAGTTTCATCATGTTTTTTTACATTTTGCTCGAGCTCCAAATAGACATCTGCCAGTGGTGTTATACTGGCCAGATGAATGACACAGACAATTTTTGGGTCACCTTTTATAGACCCTTCTAGCTATCTTCTGGTGAGCAGTGGTCTCCTTAAAAGGGCTGCTCAGACACTCCTGGAATAATCGAAAGTCACCCCTGTCTCAATGAAAGTGGGCTAGCTACTTTATATCTACCCAGAGGCCGGCAAATGTGCAAGTCAGCAGCTATAGACTTCCAGCCAGTCAGACTTGTACGTGTCGCTTCATCGCCATCACCATCGAACTTGGATGATAAAAAAAAAACGCAAAAAACTAGCAGCACTGCATCGGCCCTCACCACAAAGCCACATTGCCCAGAGACAAGCAGTTGCAAGATATTTAGTGTGGCTATGAGGCAGGGTTTCTATAAGAGCTTTCTTCTCTTAGGAAACTGCCAGAATTCTTAGGAGTTCCCAACCCAAGTGGGCTAACCGCGCGTCTGGATACCAGCCAGAATATTTCTATGGCCTCACGCAGAGATAACTAGGTGGCCGATGACCTCTCAAAGAGGTACACCCGCTTTTGACAGGTCTTGTTTATGTCCTGCAAGGATTCTAGCCTCCGTCCTCACCATGCATACATACATATATACATACATAGATGCATATATACATATATGTCCGCTTTTACAGATCATCAGCCTATTAGTGCGGCGCAAACAATACCTTTGCCCACTTGCTGAAGCGGTTTACAGGTTATGACGCTTGGAGATTTAGGGGATGGATGAAGACCAGTGTTGCTCGTCCACCTTAACAATAAGATGCAGCGGCCGAGCAAAAAGGTACTTTTTTACCCACTGCCCCATACACACATAAAACATATATATATATATATATATATATATATATATATATATATATATATATATATATATATGGTGTTTCAAAAAGAATACGCCAAAATCATTACGCTGTTTTTTCAGGTCTATAGCATTGTAGTGGAATCAATCAGTGGTTATTTGATAGAGTAGTTATCAAAGTTTGATTCGGTGTCAGTTTCACCGCTGTCGTTAGTATAACTTCCGGTGCAGCTGAATTGTGGGAAGATCAATCAAAATCGAGACTCCTCAGCAGAAGGCATTTTGTGTGCTTGACTTCGCGAAAACAAACGCCATTGTCACGGTGCAGGCAGATTCGAATGACTTCATTTTTCAGCAAGATGGAGCACCACCCCATAGGCCTCTCGGGGTTAGAGCTTATCTGAATGAAAACGTGCCTCAGCGATGGATTGGGAGGAGAGGTGCTAAAGACCTTGCTCTCTGTGCTTGGCCTGCCAGATCGCCGGACCTGTGTGTGACTTTTTCTTGTGGGGGTATGTTAAAGACCAAGTTTATGTTCCATCACTTCCAGCAAGTATTGATGACTTGAAAGATCAAATAACAGCTGCAATCAACACGGTGGACCGTGACATGCTGAGGCGCATTTAGGAGGAATTCTCATATCGGCTTGATGTTGTCCGCGCTGCCGGTGGTGGCCACATTGAGCACTTATAAAACATGAAATGAAACTTGAATGTATATACAACACATGTGTTCATGCCAGAGGTTTGTAATTTTTTTCGTTATTGACACATCACGTGATGATTTTGGCGTATTCTTTTTCAAACACCCCGTATATTGGATGTCGGAGTCAACAGATCAATGTGCCAATATATTGCTATATATACTAAAGTATAAAGTTATTATAAAGTATAAGAGCCATCTTATTATTATTATTATTATTATTATTATTATTATTATTATTATTATTGTTGTTGTTGTTTAAAAATATTTGAAAGATAAATAATAAAACAAATTGCCTAGAAGTAAAAACAAAACAAAATTACATTATAACTGGAAACGCTTTTTCAACAAAATTGAAAGTACGTTACTTTACAATTAATAAATAATGTATTGTAAATTAATAGAAAATGTAAAGGAATAAAATTCATACCAAATATTGTTAAAAAAATCTTTGAATATAAATAATAATAAATAAAGAAACCGGCGATAATATACTAATAATCAAAGATAAACGAAATAAACTTTGCAACTATCATTCAATTTCGAAAATTACGACCACTTTCGAAAAGAAAAAAAAATTGTTACGCTTAAATATAAATAGACAAGAATTATTCATGCCACTATATAATTAAATTAATAAATACAGCACATTAAATGGTCTTATAACTCTTAGTGAAATATTCTTAATAATTTACACTTGAACAAAACTTATTTAAAAAAAAAGAAGTAAAATCGTTGTATACCACGACTTAAAGATAAACAAATATGTAAAAAAGATTATAAAATATGTAAAAAAGATTATAAAATATGTAAAAAAGATTATAAAATATGTAAAAAAGATTATAAAATATGTAAAAAGATTATAAAATATGTAAAAAAGATCATAAAATATGTAAAAAAGATCATAAAATATGTAAAAAAGATTATAAAATATGTAAAAAAGATTATAAAATATGTAAAAAAATCATAAAATATGTAAAAAAGATTATAAAATATGTAAAAAAGATTATAAAATATGTAAAAAAGATTATACAATATGTAAAAAAGATTATAAAATATGTAAAAAAATCATAAAATATGTAAAAAGATTATAAAATATGTAAAAAGATTATAAAATATGTAAAAAAGATCATAAAATATGTAAAAAGATTATAAAATATGTAAAAAAGATCATAAAATATATAAAAAAGATTATAAAATATGTAAAAAGATTATAAAATATGTAAAAAGATCTTAAAATATGTAAAAAGATCATAAAATATGTAAAAAAGATTATAAAATATGTAAAAAGATTATAAAATATGTAAAAAGATTATAAAATATGTAAAAAAGATCATAAAATATGTAAAAAAAATCATAAAATATGTAAAAAAGATCATAAAATATATAAAAAAGATTATAAAATATGTAAAAAGATTATAAATTATGTAAAAAGATCTTAAAATATGTAAAAAGATCATAAAATATGTAAAAAAGATTATAAAATATGTAAAAAGATTATAAAATATGTAAAAAGATTATAAAATATGTAAAAAAGATCATAAAATATGTAAAAAAGATTATAAAATACGTAAAAAGATTATAAAATATGTAAAAAAGATCATAAAATATGTAAAAAAAATCATAAAATATGTAAAAAAGATTATAAAATATGTAAAAAGATTATAAAATATGTAAAAAAGATCATAAAATATGTAAAAAGATTATAAAATATGTAAAAAAGATTATAAAATATGTAAAAAGATTATAAAATATGTAAAAAGATTATAAAATATGTAAAAAAGATTATAAAATATGTAAAAAAGATCATAAAATATGTAAAAAAGATTATAAAATATGTAAAAAGATTATAAAATATGTAAAAAGATTATAAAATATGTAAAAAAGATCATAAAATATGTAAAAAAGATTATAAAATATGTAAAAAAGATCATAAAATATGTAAAAAAGATCATAAAATATGTAAAAAGATTATAAAATATGTAAAAAAGATCATAAAATATGTAAAAAAGATTATAAAATATGTAAAAAAGATCATAAAATATGTAAAAAAGATCATAAAATATGTAAAAAGATTATAAAATATGTAAAAAGATTATAAAATATGTAAAAAAGATCATAAAATATGTAAAAAGATTATAAAATATGTAAAAAAGATCATAAAATATGTAAAAAAGATCATAAAATATGTAAAAAAGATCATAAAATATGTAAAAAAGATCATAAAATATGTAAAAAGATCATAAAATATGTAAAAAGATTATAAAATATGTAAAAAAGATCATAAAATATGTAAAAAAGATTATAAAATATGTAAAAAAGATCATAAAATATGTAAAAAAGATCATAAAATATGTAAAAAGATCATAAAATATGTAAAAAAGATTATAAAATATGTAAAAAGATTATAAAATATGTAAAAAAGATCATAAAATATGTAAAAAAAATCATAAAATATGTAAAAAAGATTATAAAATATGTAAAAAGATTATAAAATATGTAAAAAGATTATAAAATATGTAAA
Source organism: Acanthosepion lycidas (assembly GCA_963932145.1). Classification (NCBI taxonomy): domain Eukaryota; kingdom Metazoa; phylum Mollusca; class Cephalopoda; order Sepiida; family Sepiidae; genus Acanthosepion; species Acanthosepion lycidas. Next base: position 49,273,628 of record OZ010607.1, on the reverse strand, counting down.
AAAGATCATAAAATATGTAAATAAGATCATAAAATATGTAAAAAGATTAATAAATATGTAAAAAGATCATAAAATATGTAAAAAAGATTATAAAATATGTAAAAAAGATCATAAAATATGTAAAAAGATCATAAAATATGTAAAAAAGATTATAAAATATGTAAAAAGATTATAAAATATGTAAAAAGATTATAAAATATGTAAAAAGATCATAAAATATGTAAAAAAGATTATAAAATATGTAAAAAGATTATAAAATATGTAAAAAGATTATAAAATATGTAAAAAAGATTATACAATATGTAAAAAAGATTATAAAATATGTAAAAAAGATTATAAAATATGTAAAAAAGATCATAAAATATGTAAAAAGATTATAAAATATGTAAAAAGATTATAAAATATGTAAAAAAGATCATAAAATACGTAAAAAAGATTATAAAATATGTAAAAAGATTATAAAATATGTAAAAAAGATCATAAAATATGTAAAAAAGATTATACAATATGTAAAAAAGATTATAAAATATGTAAAAAAATCATAAAATATGTAAAAAGATTATAAAATATGTAAAAAGATTATAAAATATGTAAAAAAGATCATAAAATATGTAAAAAAAATCATAAAATATGTAAAAAAGATTATAAAATATGTAAAAAGATTATAAAATATGTAAAAAGATTATAAAATATGTAAAAAAGATCATAAAATATGTAAATAAGATCATAAAATATGTAAAAAGATTAATAAATATGTAAAAAGATCATAAAATATGTAAAAAAGATTATAAAATATGTAAAAAGATTATAAAATATGTAAAAAAGATCATAAAATATGTAAAAAGATCATAAAATATGTAAAAAAGATTATAAAATATGTAAAAAGATTATAAAATATGTAAAAAAGATCATAAAATATGTAAAAAGAATATAAAATATGTAAAAAGATTATAAAATATGTAAAAAAATCATAAAATATGTAAAAAGATTATAAAATATGTAAAAAGATTATAAAATATGTAAAAAAGATCATAAAATATGTAAAAAAGACTATAGAATATGTAAAAAAGATTATAAAATATGTAAAAAAATCATAAAATATGTAAAAAGATTATAAAATATGTAAAAAGATTATAAAATATGTAAAAAAGATCATAAAATATGTAAAAAAGACTATAGAATATGTAAAAAAGATTATAAAATATGTAAAAAAATCATAAAATATGTAAAAAGATTATAAAATATGTAAAAAGATTATAAAATATGTAAAAAAGATCATAAAATATGTAAAAAAAATTTTATACAATATGTAAAAAAGATTATAAAATATGTAAAAAAATCATAAAATATGTAAAAAGATTATAAAATATGTAAAAAGATTATAAAATATGTAAAAAAGATCATAAAATATGTAAAAAAGATTATACAATATGTAAAAAAGATTATAAAATATGTAAAAAAATCATAAAATATGTAAAAAGATTATAAAATATGTAAAAAGATTATAAAATATGTAAAAAAGATCATAAAATATGTAAAAAAGATTATAAAATATGTAAAAAGATCTTAAAATATGTAAAAAGATCATAAAATATGTAAAAAAGATTATAAAATATGTAAAAAGATTATAAAATATGTAAAAAGATTATAAAATATGTAAAAAAGATCATAAAATATGTAAAAAAGATTATAAAATATGTAAAAAGATTATAAAATATGTAAAAAAGATCATAAAATATGTAAAAAAAATCATAAAATATGTAAAAAAGATTATAAAATATGTAAAAAGATTATAAAATATGTAAAAAGATTATAAAATATGTAAAAAAGATCATAAAATATGTAAAAAAGATTATAAAATATGTAAAAAAGATCATAAAATATGTAAAAAAGATCATAAAATATGTAAAAAGATTATAAAATATGTAAAAAAGATCATAAAATATGTAAAAAAGATTATAAAATATGTAAAAAAGATCATAAAATATGTAAAAAAGATTATAAAATATGTAAAAAGATTATAAAATATGTAAAAAGATTATAAAATATGTAAAAAGATTATAAAATATGTAAAAAAGATTATAAAATATGTAAAAAAGATCATAAAATATTTAAAAAAGATCATAAAATATGTAAAAAAGATTATAAAATATGTAAAAGGATTATAAAATATGTAAAAAGATTATAAAATATGTAAAAAGATTATAAATTATGTAAAAAGATTATAAAATATGTAAAAAAGATTATACAATATGTAAAAAAGATTATAAAATATGTAAAAAAGATTATAAAATATGTAAAAAAGATCATAAAATATGTAAAAAGATTATAAAATATGTAAAAAGATTATAAAATATGTAAAAAAGATCATAAAATATGTAAAAAAGATCATAAAATATGTAAAAAGATCATAAAATATGTAAAAAAGATTATAAAATATGTAAAAAGATTATAAAATATGTAAAAAGATTATAAAATATGTAAAAAGATTATAAATTATGTAAAAAGATTATAAAATATGTAAAAAAGATTATACAATATGTAAAAAAGATTATAAAATATGTAAAAAAGATTATAAAATATGTAAAAAAGATCAAAAAATATGTAAAAAGATTATAAAATATGTAAAAAGATTATAAAATATGTAAAAAAGATCATAAAATATGTAAAAAAGATTATAAAATATGTAAAAAGATTATAAAATATGTAAAAAAGATCATAAAATATGTAAAAAAGATTATACAATATGTAAAAAAGATTATAAAATATGTAAAAAAATCATAAAATATGTAAAAAGATTATAAAATATGTAAAAAGATCTTAAAATATGTAAAAAGATCATAAAATATGTAAAAAAGATGATAAAATATGTAAAAAGATTATAAAATATGTAAAAAGATTATAAAATATGTAAAAAAGATCATAAAATATGTAAAAAAGATTATAAAATATGTAAAAAGATTATAAAATATGTAAAAAAGATCATAAAATATGTAAAAAAAATCATAAAGTATGTAAAAAAGATTATAAAATATGTAAAAAGATTATAAAATATGTAAAAAGATTATAAAATATGTAAAAAAGATCATAAAATATGTAAAAAAGATTATAAAATATGTAAAAAAGATCATAAAATATGTAAAAAAGATCATAAAATATGTAAAAAGATTATAAAATATGTAAAAAAGATCATAAAATATGTAAAAAAGATTATAAAATATGTAAAAAAGATCATAAAATATGTAAAAAAGATTATAAAATATGTAAAAAGATTATAAAATATGTAAAAAGATTATAAAATATGTAAAAAGATTATAAAATATGTAAAAAAGATTATAAAATATGTAAAAAGATTATAAAATATGTAAAAAGATTATAAAATATGTAAAAAAGATCATAAAATATGTAAAAAGATTATAAAATATGTAAAAAAGATTATAAAATATGTAAAAAAGATCATAAAATATTTAAAAAAGATCATAAAATATGTAAAAAGATTATAAAATATGTAAAAAGATTATAAAATATGTAAAAAGATTATAAAATATGTAAAAAAGATCATAAAATATGTAAAAAGATTATAAAATATGTAAAAAAGATTATAAAATATGTAAAAAAGATCATAAAATATTTAAAAAAGATCATAAAATATGTAAAAAAGATTATAAAATATGTAAAAGGATTATAAAATATGTAAAAAGATTATAAAATATGTAAAAAAGATTATAAAATATGTAAAAAAGATTATAAAATATGTAAAAAGATTATAAAATATGTAAAAAGATTATAAAATATGTAAAAAAGATCATAAAATATGTAAAAAAGATTATAAAATATGTAAAAAAGATCATAAAATATGTAAAAAAGATTATAAAATATGTAAAAAAGATCATAAAATATGTAAAAAAGATTATAAAATATGTAAAAAAGATCATAAAATATGTAAAAAAGATTATAAAATATGTAAAAAGATTATAAAATATGTAAAAAAGATCATAAAATATGTAAAAAAGATCATAAAATATGTAAAAAAGATTATAAAATATGTAAAAAGATTATAAAATATGTAAAAAAGATCATAAAATATGTAAAAAAAATCATAAAATATGTAAAAAAGATTATAAAATATGTAAAAAGATTATAAAATATGTAAAAAGATTATAAAATATGTAAAAAAGATCATAAAATATGTAAAAAAGATTATAAAATATGTAAAAAGATTATAAAATATGTAAAAAGATTATAAAATATGTAAAAAAGATCATAAAATATGTAAAAAAGATCATAAAATATGTAAAAAAGATCATAAAATATGTAAAAAAGATCATAAAATATATAAAAAAGATTATAAAATATGTAAAAAGATTATAAAATATGTAAAAAAGATCATAAAATATGTAAAAAAAATCATAAAATATGTAAAAAAGATTATAAAATATGTAAAAAAGATTATAAAATATGTAAAAAGATTATAAAATATGTAAAAAAGATTATAAAATATGTAAAAAAGATCATAAAATATGTAAAAAAGATTATAAAATATGTAAAAAAGATCATAAAATATGTAAAAAAGATCATAAAATATGTAAAAAAGATCATAAAATATGTAAAAAGATTATAAAATATGTAAAAAAGATCATAAAATATGTAAAAAAAATCATAAAATATGTAAAAAAGATTATAAAATATGTAAAAAGATTATAAAATATGTAAAAAAGATCATAAAATATGTAAAAAAGATCATAAAATATGTAAAAAAGATCATAAAATATATAAAAAAGATTATAAAATATGTAAAAAGATTATAAAATATGCAAAAAGATCTTAAAATATGTAAAAAAGATTATAAAATATGTAAAAAAGATTATAAAATATGTAAAAAGATTATAAAATATGTAAAAAGATTATAAAATATGTAAAAAAGATCATAAAATATGTAAATAAGATCATAAAATATGTAAAAAGATTAATAAATATGTAAAAAGATCATAAAATATGTAAAAAAGATTATAAAATATGTAAAAAGATTATAAAATATGTAAAAAGATCATAAAATATGTAAAAAAGATTATAAAATATGTAAAAAGATTATAAAATATGTAAAAAGATTATAAAATATGTAAAAAAGATTATACAATATGTAAAAAAGATTATAAAATATGTAAAAAAGATTATAAAATATGTAAAAAAGATCATAAAATATGTAAAAAGATTATAAAATATGTAAAAAGATTATAAAATATGTAAAAAAGATCATAAAATATGTAAAAAAGATTATAAAATATGTAAAAAGATTATAAAATATGTAAAAAAGATCATAAAATATGTAAAAAAGATTATACAATATGTAAAAAAGATTATAAAATATGTAAAAAAATCATAAAATATGTAAAAAGATTATAAAATATGTAAAAAGATTATAAAATATGTAAAAAAGATCATAAAATATGTAAAAAAAATCATAAAATATGTAAAAAAGATTATAAAATATGTAAAAAGATTATAAAATATGTAAAAAGATTATAAAATATGTAAAAAAGATCATAAAATATGTAAATAAGATCATAAAATATGTAAAAAGATTAATAAATATGTAAAAAGATCATAAAATATGTAAAAAAGATTATAAAATATGTAAAAAGATTATAAAATATGTAAAAAAGATCATAAAATATGTAAAAAGATCATAAAATATGTAAAAAAGATTATAAAATATGTAAAAAGATTATAAATTATGTAAAAAGATTATAAAATATGTAAAAAAGATTATACAATATGTAAAAAAGATTATAAAATATGTAAAAAAGATTATAAAATATGTAAAAAAGATCATAAAATATGTAAAAAGAATATAAAATATGTAAAAAGATTATAAAATATGTAAAAAAGATCATAAAATATGTAAAAAAGATTATAAAATATGTAAAAAGATTATAAAATATGTAAAAAAGATCATAAAATATGTAAAAAAGACTATAGAATATGTAAAAAAGATTATAAAATATGTAAAAAAATCATAAAATATGTAAAAAGATTATAAAATATGTAAAAAGATTATAAAATATGTAAAAAAGATCATAAAATATGTAAAAAAGACTATAGAATATGTAAAAAAGATTATAAAATATGTAAAAAAATCATAAAATATGTAAAAAGATTATAAAATATGTAAAAAGATTATAAAATATGTAAAAAAGATCATAAAATATGTAAAAAAGACTATAGAATATGTAAAAAAGATTATAAAATATGTAAAAAAATCATAAAATATGTAAAAAGATTATAAAATATGTAAAAAGATTATAAAATATGTAAAAAAAATCATAAAATATGTAAAAAGATTATAAAATATGTAAAAAGATTATAAAATATGTAAAAAAGATCATAAAATATGTAAAAAAGACTATAGAATATGTAAAAAAGATTATAAAATATGTAAAAAAATCATAAAATATGTAAAAAGATTATAAAATATGTAAAAAGATTATAAAATATGTAAAAAAGATCATAAAATATGTAAAAAAGACTATAGAATATGTAAAAAAGATTATAAAATATGTAAAAAAATCATAAAATATGTAAAAAGATTATAAAATATGTAAAAAGATTATAAAATATGTAAAAAAGATCATAAAATATGTAAAAAAAATTTTATACAATATGTAAAAAAGATTATAAAATATGTAAAAAAATCATAAAATATGTAAAAAGATTATAAAATATGTAAAAAGATTATAAAATATGTAAAAAAGATCATAAAATATGTAAAAAAGATTATACAATATGTAAAAAAGATTATAAAATATGTAAAAAAATCATAAAATATGTAAAAAGATTATAAAATATGTAAAAAGATTATAAAATATGTAAAAAAGATCATAAAATATGTAAAAAAGATTATAAAATATGTAAAAAGATCTTAAAATATGTAAAAAGATCATAAAATATGTAAAAAAGATTATAAAATATGTAAAAAGATTATAAAATATGTAAAAAGATTATAAAATATGTAAAAAAGATCATAAAATATGTAAAAAAGATTATAAAATATGTAAAAAGATTATAAAATATGTAACAAAGATCATAAAATATGTAAAAAAAATCATAAAATATGTAAAAAAGATTATAAAATATGTAAAAAGATTATAAAATATGTAAAAAGATTATAAAATATGTAAAAAAGATCATAAAATATGTAAAAAAGATTATAAAATATGTAAAAAAGATCATAAAATATGTAAAAAAGAT
>OZ010607.1:49258880-49261380 GCA_963932145.1 Acanthosepion lycidas | reverse complement strand
TCTTTCGGCAGGTATATTTTTCATTAGTAAGGATTTCTAAATTTCTAGTGCGGTTGACAATAATTTGAAACATTGCAGATGTCAACTAAGACATTGTTTGTTTGTTTCGGTTTTATGGCATATCAACCACTGTGGGTTATTTAATGCCAAATCCAGTTTATATGAATTTTAAATGCCTATTTTGTATGGAATAAAAAATGTATAGCTGGCAACATTATTGTTTCAAAAACTTAGAGCTGGCAACATTATTTTTCTGAAAACATTATCTGAGACCTTGCTGTTGGATGCAGTTTATCGCCGTACCCAGGACGTGGATGTAGTTTACCGTCATACCCAGGACGCGGATGTAGTTTACCGTCATACCCAGGACGCGGGTAAAACTTGGAAAACTAGCAGTTCATTATTTGCCCATAGCTGGGACCCTAACAGGTGCTACCACCCCGGGTCAAGGTGGACCTGGAAACACCAGCAATTAAGAGGTGGTTCCACGCTCCTCAAAACCTCCAGATCAGAGGCCTTGCTGTTGGATGCAATTTAACGTCATACCCAGGACGCCTCATTGGGGGGGGGTCTTACCCCTCTACAGAGGTGCAGTCGGCGTATTCTAAAGCCTCAGCCGACAGGACCGTCAACTAAGACACGTGTACCCACTAAATATTAATTTTATAATAAGAAAAAAATAATTTCGGTTTAAAATCTGTTTAAAAAATAACTTTGTTTACGGTTTAGATACAAAAATAAAGATAGCAGAGAGATTCAGCCGACAGATGGTGATTTTCGATGCATAGTATAGATGTGTTACAAAACTATAGCAATATGGCTTCCGTTTCCTGTTAACGGCCGTCACTGAATTTGCCTATTATCCTTTAGATAAGAACAGCGAAACTCGGCTTTGTCTCTAGATAATTAAAAGGGGTTCGACAGGGTTTGGCGTGCTGACCTTCTCCGTAATCTCAATGGCTACGGTATCACAGGACGAATATTTGGCTTAATCCAATCATCCAATCAACATGACGTGCCGAACTGGCACGCTTCCAAATCATTTCATACTAATGCGGGGTACCTCTAAGGCTCTATCATTGTATTTACGTTGTTTCTGATCTTCATCGATGACCTCCCCGATGTCATCACTTCCTAACTCGATATTTATGCAGATAACGTAACTATTTAATCCTGTCTTCGTAGCAAGTCCAACAGACTCGAGAAGTTAAACCCAGTGACGATCGAAGTCACTACCCCTTGATTTACTAAGCGTGGCTTAGTTTTGACACAAAGCAGTGAAGATCGAACTCACTATTCAGTCTTATTTGATCTAGCGTGACAAGCTCACTGACCATTACACCACCTCTATGTACCCTGGTGACCTATTAAGCGTAACATAGATGTGGCACAAGGCCGAAAGTAGGGAGCGCCCAGTGAAGATAGAACTCACTATTAAGTCGTAATTGATCTAGGTAGACAAGCTTGCTAACAATTAAACCACGTCAACAGTATAGATTAATTGTGACACAAGGCCGAAAATATTGGGTACTCCATGAGTATTGACCTCACTATTCAGTTGTAATTGATTTAGTGGGACAAACTTGGTAACCATTACGCCACCTCAAAGTGCTACTTGCTCAACTAAGCGTAGCTTAGTTGTGGCACAAGACCGAAAGTATGGTGCACCTAGTGAGGTTATAATTGATCGAGCGAGACATGCTTCGTAACTATTGCACTATGTCGAACTGGTAGGCATTGCTTATGTAGGTAATTGTGGTTCGCGTTTTCTTCGTGGCCCGTGGACTAATTGCGAAGATACGCTTCCGTTAACGGAGTGGTTTTCCTGATGGAATGAAGAGTGCAGAAGTTCGGTTCCTATCGGGAGTATTTTTTTTTTTCATTGGTAAGAACTTATCGATTTCTAAGCTGGTTGAGATTAATTTCATTGCTTAAAAACAGAAATGGCAGTGGAATCATATGTAATAAATCAAGTGTACTCAATCATGTGTACTCAGTCATGTGTATACAATCATGTGTACTCGTTAAGAATAACATTTAAAGCAGTAGTTCTCAACTTCTTTTTTTTACTCATGGATCAATTTTACTCTTAATTTGTCCTTGGTAATTATTCGAAGAAAAATAAAGCCCATTTTATTTTTTTTTCCTAGCAGATAAGTTTAGGAATTGTATTATAGAAATAGTAAATATATATGTTTTGTTTTGAAGTAAAACTAATTGAAATAAACTTTTATTTAACAACTAAATTCTATAGAACATTTATGTACACTAGAATAATAACTCATAATAAACCATTTAAAAATGTGTAAGTAATAAATAAATTTTTAAGAAGTGTAGATTTATTAAATGAGATCGCTGTAGTTGATGCTGCTCTGCGAGTTTTTTTTATATTCGACTCCATCGATGTCAATGATTTTCTCAATGCCTTGTTTATGACGGGCTTTTGATAGTGAGACACGCTACTGAAACTCGATTCAACAAGGTCAGATTATGGAAACGC
>OZ010607.1:49251380-49253880 GCA_963932145.1 Acanthosepion lycidas | reverse complement strand
TAAGACTTTTGATAGCATAGGCCGGTAGACATACATTTACATGGTTAAAAATGATCTATTCAGGCAGGCGCATACGGTATATACAACGCTTAAAGTTATGATTAATAATGTCGAATTATAAATAAAATCTTTCTCATTACCTTGGGAAGAATGGACTGGGCAATTACGAAAACGTTTGCGAAACTCTGGATTCGAGCTGTTGAATATAAAATCAGTCAGCTAAGTTACAAATTTTATTTGTATTAATCTACTCGCAGATACAACTATAGTATCGCCGTTGATCAATACTGGGTCGAAACCAAGGTAGTGCAGTAGAATATAGTGTTTTAACTTTATATATATATCTATATATATATATATATATATATATATATAGAGAGAGAGAGAGAGAGAGAGAGAGAGAGAGAAAGAGAGAGAGAGAGAAAGAAAGAGAGAGAGAGAGTTTACTTTATTTTTATTGATCCATGTTATAGCTTGCAGTCTGATGAAGAAAAATCCAGTGGGAATATTTTTTAAATCCTCCACTACTCGAGTAATTTCATATATAACGGGGAAAACAGCACAAAATCCAGACCCCACCACCTCGCAAAAAAAAAAAACATAAAAAAAAAACAAAAAAAAAACAAAGAAAGAAAGAAAGTATATTGTCTGATTTGTTTTTTTTATGACCTATCAACCTTTGTAGGTTATTTGAAACAGGAAAAATATTTTAAGACTTTTGGGTTGATAATAATAAATTACTGATAGAACTCCAACTAATTAACCTAGAGCTGGGGGAGATTCATACTTTTCTCAATTGCATTTCTGCGTAAGTGAATATAACGAACCCATCTGGAACTGGAAACTCGTTTTCCCGATGTCCAATTTTGTAGACATTATCCATTATACCAGCCACGCATCCAAGTTTACAGCAACTGGTATTCCATCTAGGTACTGAGCAGGGTCAACGTTGCTTAACTTCGTTGGTCTTACGGAACCGGAGTTTCAACGTGATATGGCCATAGAAGCCAAAATAAAATATAAGCGATTACAAATCAACAATTCGCATGGAGTATTGCTGCCATATATGGCCTGGAGCCCCTTCTGTTTGCCTCAGGGTTCTTGATAAGATCCAGAGACGGATATGCAATATAATTGGCCCTGATCTGGCATCTCGTCTGCAGTCGCTCTCTCACAGACGTGCCGTCGCCTCTCTTTCTCTTTATTACAAATACTTTCATAGTAATTGCTCCGAGGAGCTGCATTCGCTGGTTCCCAAACTACATGAATTCAAGTGTCCTACGAGGCTGGCATCCCGCTATCACCCTTTCACAGTTGAAACTGTTAAATGTAGCCGCCTCTTCCACTCCAATAGCTTCGTTTCTCGCACCTCTCGCCCGTGGAACTCTCTTCCCTATTCCTGTTTCCCTGAGAGCTATAATCTCCAACTATTCAAATATAATGTCAATCGACATCTCCAGTTGCCTTGATCTATCCACTATCCTTCTCCTCATCCTTACCTCTATCACTCCTGTCTGATCTTGCTCCAAATCTTCTATAACCCCTTGCGCCCTAGTGAAACGCTTAAAAAAAAAACGAAAAAAAAAAACAAACAAACAAAAAAATACAAAAACTAGGCACATTATATTCAATAGACATTCCATAACTAATTAACCTGAAAGAGATTAAGCTAATCTCAGTATAAAATTTATCACAAACACTTCAAAGAGAGTTAAAAGATAGAAATTTTAAACTGATTTAATTTTACTCTAGAAGCATGTACCAAATAGAGTATAAAGAAGAGAGGAACATAAAAGGAACACTGAATTAAACAACGCACTCAATGCACTTGTATGTTACTGAAACCTTCGTGATCACAATTTCAACATGATATATATATATATATATATATATATATATATATATATATATATATATATATATCAGGTTGAAATCGTGATCGCAATTTCAACATGATATATATATATATATATATATATATATATATATATATATATATATATCAAGTTGAAATTGTGATCACGAAGGTTTCAGTAACATTGGTGATTAACTGACATATTTTTATGATTTTATGTGTAGGTAGAGGTAATTTAATTTTTGCTTTTGTTAGGTGTTTTTTTTTTTAGTAGATTTAAGCATTTCTCTACAGGGACGTTTGTGTATAGAGATTTTATATTTAAACTAGCCATATATTTTTTTATGTCCTTATTTTTTAATTAGTTTAGGAGGTCACCTGAATTTTTTTTTATCAGTGGTGGCCGAGGAAACTCAGCAGAATTTTTGTCCCCACTCCGCGGCATTACTTCTACCTACACTTAAAATCATAAAAATATGCCAGTTAATCACCAAGCAATGTTTCTTTGCATTTGATGACCAACTTTACAAATATATATATATATATATATATATATATATATATATATATATATATATATATCAATAAAGGTGCAATTAATTTACAAATTCATGAATTATTCTTACATCAAACAAATACAAAGGT
>OZ010607.1:49241380-49246380 GCA_963932145.1 Acanthosepion lycidas | reverse complement strand
GCTTTTCTTCGCTTTTCTTCTTCCGGCACCTGACGATGACGAGTTTTCATCGAAAGGTTGAAATAAATGATCAATAAATATAATAGACATAGAATGTCTATTACTTTTAATAAGATACGTTCCACACCACACACACACACACACACACACACACACATATATATATATATATATATATATATATATAGATATATAGATAGATAGATAGATAGATAGATAGAGAGAGATAGAGAGGGAGAGAGAGAGAGAAACAGACAGACAGAGATGGAGAGAGAGAGAAACAGACAGACAGAGATGGAGAGAGAGAGAAACAGACAGACAGAGAGGGAGAGAAAAGAGATAAAGAGAGGGAGACAGAAAGAGAAATAGAGAAACAGAGAGAGAGAGAGAGAGAGAGAGAGAAAGGATTAATGCAAATAAAATTTGTAACTTAGCTGATTGATTTTATATTCAGCACCCGAATCCAGTGTTTCGCAAACTTTTTCGTAATTCCATAATAATTTACCGAACATACCTTGCATATATATATATATATATATATATATATATATATATATATATATAAACGGTGTTCCAATAACTTGGACCGTTTTTTAAACTTAATTCGCATTTAAAATCTGTCCAAGTCATTGAAACACACTACATACATACATACATACATACATACATATAGTTAAAAAAAACTAGAGAGCTAGACAAACCTACCTAGCTTTCAGCTAAGGGGATAGTCAGCTTTCCCTGACGATCCGATTAGGTGAAACCTTGGTAGGTTTGTCTGGCTCTCTAGGTTTAACTAGGTCTGCTCTACTCATTGTATTGAGCACTTTATTTAGTTATTTTGGGTACTCGCATCGGTTTTTTTTTCTTTGGGCTTTGGACTTGCATGCTAGACGATTATTTAAGTAAAGGATTTAGATAGAGGGTCAATTATTATGAGAGATTTTCAAAGAGGGTTGATTATAAGTCAATGAGGGTAAAGAATGAATTTTACATAATAATTCAAAGAGGGTGAATTATTATCGGCAGCAAAAACTCAGAGAGAAATGGAATTGCCTCTATCACAGTCGAGATTATAGAGTCATTGTCAACTCCACAAACCTTTTTATGGCTGCTTAGTATATACTTCGCTATGGCTGCATACGGTTTTGATTTAGAATTGCTAGTTATGAATAAAGAACAATAGTCTACCCTAATTAATAAAATTGATTAAGTAGAAGATATGGACACAAATACGCAATGGTATCTGTCCAAAAAATGAATGTACGAACTCTGTCGGAATTTGAAATCGTCTCCAACGATTTCTAGTTCGGAGTCATTAGCCATTACGCCATCTGCATATCCAAATATCAATACATTAGCAAAAATATTTGTATAAAGAAACTACGTTTAGTTGCATAATAAAAATGCTAACGAGTTGACGATCAAATGAAGGAAACATTTAGAGGCCAGGAAAGAAGAGATGTTTTTTTTTTTTTTTTAATATTCCATTAAATTTCTTAGAAGATCCAAATAGGAGGAGATGCAAGATGATGGAGGAGAAAAAATGCAGGTAAAAAATTCATAAGCTTGGAAAGTTGGCGAAGTTGTAAAAGATGAGTCTTATGTTCGTAGTCTTTCATCAGAGTCACTTGTATTGAAATGTCTCATCTCTCAACTCGGCATTAAATATACATGTCTTTCTCTCTGTGTGCGTCTCCATGTACGCATGAATTTCTAGAATTGTACATTTGCTTAAACCTCGAGAAATCAATATCTTTATACTGTTTTCTTTTTAAGCTTCATCTTTTTATTAATCAAACTGAAGCATGTACCTACATATATGTATACATTCAGACTTACGAAAAACCACCAAAAATCATGTCTACTATACATTCACATACACACAAATACAAACTTATGAACAATTCTTATCATGAATCGTACGTAGATAAACTCGAATTATTATACACTTACATACATAAAACAGCATTTACGGTTTATCAGTTAGGCTTGGAATCTGTTATTTTCTTGAGGCAGCGAATGGACGCCTCGTCTTTCCTTGAATTCGGAACACCACAAATTATATTTACGTTTGTTTAGCAAGTCAAATGCACGTGAAACAGGATTAAGCAATGAAGATCAAACGACGCAAAAATTTAAAAAAAAATACCAAAATGTCTTTCTTCTTTTCTACATATCTCATTCTCTGATGAAGCGACAATAAAAGTGAAACATGTTTAGATAGATAAACGTTTTCTATTTGTTCTTTTACTTATCACTGTCCGATTTCAATCAATATTCGATACCAACGAATGTAGACTTGCTTAAATGTACACTTATATTTCGAACAGGGGCTGGATGTTGGCCTGTGCGCGTTGCCACTAACATCATAGTAGCAGAAATTAGCCTCGTGTTCAGTACAGATAATGCATACTTGATAAGTAAACGTACAGAAATAAAAGGGAAGCATGATAAATTGTATGTTAATTTCATACAATTTATTGATATTTTCTTGTCTGTATTGGTGTATGTATTTTTTGGTTGCAATTGTTGCATGATATATGTAATGAGCGGAAGAAGTTACTCCGTTTTATTACAAGCCATATAACAAAGAGAAGTCGGACACATGTTGCCCTTACGGAGGTTCGTGGTGAAGAGATTGAATTTAACGTCTTTCGGCGAGATGTCCATATTTCCGGCAGGAACAGTTTTTGCTACATGCTGGGAGAAATTTATTATTTTTATTTAATTTATTTTCAAGAAAGTTTAAACATTTTATTTTATTTTATCTATAATTTGCATTATTATTATTATTATTATTATTATTATTATTTTCTTGGGTTTCAGGCGTTTACACATTTCTTTCCGGGTCCCGCCCAGGGACCTAAGGTTAGAAATGGCATCATGACACACTCCACTGACAAAATAAATGTATAAATAAATAAAAATTACATAGATAAATCCCTTCGTGTGGGCTGTACTTGTCAGAACAATTTTTTGTATCTCCTTGAGGCATGGACTTCCAGGAATCCCTTCAATTAGTCTACTGCAATCTTTTCCAACCAGTCCTAGGGCTCCAACTACAACAGGGATTGTTGATGTTCCCATATGGCACATTTTCGAGATTTCTATTTCAAGGGCCTTGTATTTTGACAGCTTTTTGAATATCTTCAAAGATACATTGCAGTCAGCAGGGACTGCCATATCAATAAGGAGGGACTTTTTTTGTTTGTGGTGTTTAATAACAATATCTGGGCAGTTGGCTTTGATTGTTCTGTCAGTGTGTATCGTGTAGTCCCATAGAATTGCAACATGTCCTATCTCCTTAACCGGGTCTGGGTGGTGTTCATACCATTTTCTTTCAGTTTCCTTCCCGGAGAAGTTGCAGATTTTCCAGTGCAGATATTGGCCCACTCTGTCATTCCAGGTTTTATATTCAGTGGATGCCAATATCGTGCAACCTGATACAAGATGATCAATCGTTTCTGGATATTTATCACAGAATCTGCATTTTGGGCTGACACAATATTTCAGTATATGAGCTTGATAATTCCTAGTTAGCAAGCATTGGTCCTGTGCAGCAAGGATAAAACCTTCAGTTTCAGCTTTCAACCCTGCACTACGTAGCCACTGATGGGTACGGGTTTTGTCTACATCAGCTTGTTTGGTACGGGCAGAGTATTGGTCATGAAGCGGTTTATCTTGCCATCGCTTCTGTGTCTGGTCGGTTGCATTCGTCTTTGCTGTATTTTTTAAGTATTTTGCAGTTTCAGCCGATGTATTGTGCTGTAGTTGCATCTCTACGCCCATTTGAAACTCCATTTGGAATTTGTTGGCTTCTTTCGTTACGGAGTAAAGACGCTTACTACTTTCATGTTCCTTGACGCATACCATCATGTAGTCTTCTGTAGTTTCCAAGTACCTTTGGATGCCAATTGTTGTAGTTTTGTAGGACAGTTCTAGTTGAACTAATCCTCTGCCTCCTTCGGATCTGGGTACATACAGACGATCAACATTAGCTTTGGGATGATGCATGCGGTAGCAAGTGAGAAGCTTTCTCGTTTTGGCGTCCATTCGCTTAATTTAAGCTATGGTTCAGTTAAGGATATTAAATCTGTATTGCACCACAGGGACAACCAATGTGTTTATGGCTGATATTCTGTTTTTTGACTTTAGCTCAGTATTTAGTACCAGACGTACACGCCTGTAGTAGTCTTTTTTTATTTTTTTCCTTCATTTGCGGGTGTTGAATGCCATCTCCTTCGCTAATTCCTAGGTACCTATAAGCTTCATCATGCTCCAGTTCAATTATTATTATTATTATTATTATTATTATTATTATTATTATTATTTTATATTTTATTATTATTTATTTATAATAATGATGTCCCAACGAGCCAATGGTTAGATTATTTTGAAGATCTTTATTATAATTTAGCATAGTATTAAGATGTAGGAAAGTGACTTATCTCTTCAAGTCATGCGTAATCATGGCTCTCCACATTTTCCTATCCTTTGTAGCTCTCTTAACAATGTTTATCGTTTTTATCATTCCTCCCTCTCCGTGTTCTGCCAACGATTTACGCAAGTTATGTTTTCTCACTGTTTTCCTTGTAGACCCAATTCGTTTGATCTTTGTAAACACGTTAAATTCCTTCATCCGATATTCCTTAAATCAAGAGATCTAAAATAGATTTTTACTGTATTGTATTTATATATATATAAAAAGAACAAATTTGGAATCTGAGGTTCCCAAAAGCATAGGAGACATTTTGAAATCCCAGTTTGGGATCAAATAGCACCGCTGACCTGGCTCGCTAGTCTTGGTTGCCAGCCAGTGTAAGAGAAGGAAAACTCTGGATTCCACTGCAATATCCTTACCAAGAATTCATATTCATATAGAAAATAAAGTAAAGGAAAGTGTGGAAAGTCATCACCACCAATATAGAAGAGAGACATCGCATTTCTTAGACTGTCGCAATTAATGTAGTTCACTGTCGATTCAAAGGCTGGATTAAAAA
>OZ010607.1:49236380-49238880 GCA_963932145.1 Acanthosepion lycidas | reverse complement strand
TATTTTAACCTCATTGTCTGTGTATGCTCACGCACGCACGCACGCAATAACTCACTCACTCACGCACGGATAGCTTTTGTACGCACACTTTTGTAACGCATCTTGGGTGTACTTGACAGTTAAATTTGCTGAGATTTTAGAACAGCATCGCTAGTGATACTCGATCCCACATTCCAAGACAGGCAAGAAGAAGTATCTTTAAGTGACGTTTAATTCAAGTTGTAATAAAATATAAACCTCGACCAAGTTTTGTCTGACATATATTTATCTCCTCTTTCTATCCCTTTCTGTTTCCCCTTCTCTCTCTTTCTTTTTTATATCATTCTTTCTTTCTTTTCAGTTGTTTATCTGTTTCTTTTCGTGGCTAATTTCCATCACTGCTTTAGCTTTGATTTATAGTTCATAGAGGAAAAGAAAGGGACCACTTTGTAGTTGGTCAGCGCGATAGCGTTTTGCGTATGGACATGAATGTGGTATGACTTCTATGCGTCTCATATTAAAATTTAGCACACTACCTTTCAATTGTTACACACGCAAATATATATATATTCCATGGTTATAATTTATTACATTGAGTTATACCTGGATTCGATATATGTATATGTGTATGTTAGTATGTATATGAACTGAGGAATCGGAGAGCCGAGTTCGAATTCCAGTCGAATTACATTCACTTACATTGGGAAAGGCATGAATCCTCTTATTCTCCCTCCAGCTATGGGTAAATAGCTTTCAGACTGTGTTCTATATCCTTGAATGTCAACTGGTCTAGGAGAAGTACAACTCTGAATTCAAATCGTGCGGAGGTTCGTTTTTTGGGACCTTGTATTTATTCTCTGTATGCGACCCTTCAAAAAGTGTGGTGGGTACTGCAAAAAAACCCTCACCACTATAATTAAATTTCATGTGCTGGTGTCGAGGTGTCGGTTTCCTAGGATTCGACGGGAGAGTCGTGACTGTATATATATATATATATATATATATATATATATATATATATATATATATATGTATGTATGTATGTGTGTGTGTGTGCGTGTGTGTGTGCGTGTAGCGCCTTATATTTAAGGATATATAATTTTTTCTATATACATATATATGACAATTTACACATGAAATACTAACGAAAATTTCGCACAATTCCGATGTAGTTTCCAAAAACAAGTAAACGAAGAAAAAAAAAGATAGATATTGAGGTTCTATATTTTCTGATGGAATGAATTTAATTTGTGAGATGCATGAAATGTCTGGCAATCCACCGTTAATACTGGTAAGTTGACAGGTGAAATGACTGTGCAATCAATCCCTTCATTTTACCTAAAGATATATACGAATGAGTGCTGAATCCACTTCCCAAAATTATTATTCTGCTGTCTGTAGTCCCGGCCGAAAACTTGACAGCCATTACCTACATAGTAAGTGCATTATACGATTTCAAAATTACAAGGAAAATCAAAACACGGGGCAACTTATTGATGTGGGAAGACGCGATATTTGAAAAATATCTGACATTATATCAACTGATGCGTTCAGTGGTAATACTAAAAATCACATATGAATCATAATACTTAGCCAGTGACATCGGCATCAACACATTAACACTTTTTTTAAAAATGAAACTTGTCATTTCTCAGAAGGTAGGCAATCTAGATTTAAATTTCACTCTGAAACCAGAAAGCGCAGACAAATTAAATCAGTGGTTACCAAACTTATTTTCTCTCGGCCGCATTTTTGGGATGAAAATTTACTTGTGCCTCACCAAATTTCATGTGATAAAAGTACATTTAAAAAACCAAAAAAAAAAACAAAAACTGAGAGAGTTAAAGGGAGATAACCACAGATTCAAAGTCTAAACATTATCATTGATAACTCTCGCCTAGAATTTGCGGACCCTAGTACTATATTAAACTTGATATAATGTAAAAATATCACACTGATAAAATCGGTCAATAATTATTTATAACTATTTATACTGGATCTCATGCATGAAATTGCAAGTAATCCATAATAATATTTTAAATTTTGAAATCATATTTATTATTGGGATATGAACTTTTTGAATCTGTTTCTAAATCTTTGATTGCCTTTCAATCATTCCACCTAACCTGCTATCATCTTTCGCGGCATCTATGAGTCGCGCTGCATCATTTGGCAAACACTGGATTAAATTTAGGCTGGAGTTATTGCTACTAGTTTTGTAATCAAAGAATGTATTTTGTAAATTAATAAATTAAGCGGTGGAGATTTCTTCTTGGTATGCATAAGTTATTTGAGTTTTTACACTAAGTTTTAGTTCAGAATTTAAGATATAAGTAAAAAGTTAGATAAAAGTATGAGATGTTAATATAATTTTTATAAGCAAATTCTAACCTATTGTCGGAATGTATAACTTGTAGAATAAGTATGGATTTAAATCAATTTATCTGATACTATTACTAGTATATATATATATATATATATATATATATATATATATATATCTGCAAAAGACATTTTAGGA
>OZ010607.1:49216380-49233880 GCA_963932145.1 Acanthosepion lycidas | reverse complement strand
ATATATATACAGTACGAGGCAAAAAAATGAGGGACTGAAAGAAAACTGATTTTTGTATTTTTACCAAGACAAGGGAGTAATTGAATTCATTTATTAATATAGGGTATTAATACAGGTGTACATATATATGCATATATATATATATATATATATATATATATATATATATATATATATATATATATTATACAAGTCAAAAAATGATTTAGTATTTTGTTGGGTAACCTTTTGTTTTAATAACGGCCTTAATTCTTCGTGGTATGCTATAGACTAAATTCTTTAGTATGTCAACATTCTTCGCCAGATTTTTCCAGCATTCATGTAATTTGCGAAAAAGCTCATATTCGGTGTTAATTTTATTATTACGAGCACGCTTGTCAATTATTGTAGGAAGGTTTTCAATTGGGTTACGGTCAAGACTCTGACTCTGCCACTGGAAGAGTTACAATTTACCCTCGTTGCTCTTCCTCTCTAGATAACATTTATACTTTAAGGCAGTATGCTTAGGATCGTTATCGTTACTAAATCATTTATTGGCATGTATAATCTACATATGTACACTTGTATTAATACCCTATATTAATAAACGAATTCTATTACTCCCTTGTCTTGGTAAAAATAGAAGAATCAGTTTATATATATATATATAAAGGAATATAGTTTTAAGGTGTGCTATATTTATGGATAAAGTGCTTAATATTAGAGATAGAACGTATGTAAATATAAAAGTGAACATTGAAGTCAACACTCAGAGGCAACAGGCTGTTTCATGCTAGACGCAATCATCAGGCCGCATGTGTTAGGTTTTATCTCAAGTATTTATATATATGGGTCAGTGGTGGATTGGGTAGTCCATTCCAACGTTTATTTTTCTGGGTGGTTTGTTTATTTATTTAATTGAATTAATTTATCTTACTTGTCTTTTTATTTTTATTTTATATATTTTTATTTATTATTTTCGTTTTTTTGATCTTTCTTGATTTTTTTTTTAGATGAGTTCTAATCGCTTAGTTAGTAGTTTGTTTTGGTCTGAGAAGGTAATTATAGCCTTAATTACCTTTGTAGATGATCTGACCCATCGCTTTTTAATGAATCTCGCCGATAACACAATTTGTTTTGTAGATTTTTTTTTCCGAGCAGGATTGGTCTAATTCACCGGAGAGTCATTGAAACGACATTCATATTCCTTACAGAGAATCGTTCAACATTCCAAAATACAAGAGACATAGAAAGAGGAACGAAGTTAAATGCTTTTAAAATTATATGATAAAAATGGGGAAATCCGCCCGAACTACTCATAATACAAAGGTATGCTGTTTTTAACAACATGTAAATAATCATACGAGCACTATTCTGCAAGAAATTAACAATGAGCACAGGTTTCCAGTGAAAACCCCGTTTTAAACTTTGTATCCAGTCTCTTATTTGGGAAGGATATTAGAATAATTCAGAACCTATGCTGGCAGCACACCGCATGCATACGAATAGAAAACGAATTCAGTAATTATACAATAATAGAATTGAATGTAAGATAAGTATATATCTTCTCACAGAACTTATTCAGTTTATACAATTGTGGCGATTCTGAGAGAATTATAAACTCTAACATGATTCATTATGGGGGGCACAATCTTAGCAACGTAAGATATGCAGATGGCACAGTATTGATAGCAGGCACAGAAAGGAAACTATAAGAACTCCTGTAGAAAGT
This sequence comes from Acanthosepion lycidas, assembly GCA_963932145.1. Lineage (NCBI taxonomy): Eukaryota > Metazoa > Mollusca > Cephalopoda > Sepiida > Sepiidae > Acanthosepion > Acanthosepion lycidas. The sequence goes on along the minus strand of OZ010607.1, from coordinate 49,232,169 downwards.
ACTAAAGGAAAACGAGACGAAAGGACTACCCATCAATTTCAAGAAGACAGAATGTGTGGTCGTTTACAAAAGGAAGAACTCCACATGCACAATAACTATTGTAGATATCAAAATCAAAGAAGTAGAACAATTTAAATACATGGGAATTATTTTAACAAAGCACTGATATCCGAATCCGCATTAGGATAGCCAAAGATGCCTTCCAAAATCTAAGTAACGTATTAAGGAACAGGAAAATGTCGTTAGAAATAAACAAAAGAGTAGTGAACTGTTGCATAATACCAGTCCTCCAATATGTCAGTTAATGTTAGAGAACCTCTTCATAGATTGTTGTGACCAAGTAAATGGTTAAAGAAATAACAAAACCGGTGTTGCAGATATATCATATATTAAACAGTAAGTATAGCAGAAGAGAATTACACGACTAGTGCGTGTGTGTCGGTTGACCCAGCCTTCAATCTATTCAACTGTTCCCCCAAGGCTTCTCTCCTACTAATCTTATAATAGGTGGAAGAGTTCAACGTAGACTTTTTAGAGGGAGGACAACACAACATAGATGATGAAGAAACTTACTCACATATTTTTATTATTTTGTAAATAAACCTTGCTGATGGAGTCAAAAGTGTATATGGTAATAGATGTGTCAATGAATAATCGTCCTTTTCATATACCGTTTCTTTTTCTTTTTTTTCTTTTTTTTGCGGACATCACATTTAAACATTGACTACGATTGTAAATTTCCTGGAGAGACATATGAAATATCTTACAGTCAATTCACCTCTTTGGTTTAATAAAGAGTTTTTTTTTATTATCAGAAAACCTGATAATTTCTAATTTTTCATGTAAGCATAGAAAACAGTGTTCATTTAAAGATTTACATGTAATATATAAGCAACAGAAATTTGATTCTATAGAAAGATGCTGAGAATACTATCAACTAAACTTATCAGCAAAAACGAAGTTTTAGAGAAAATAGAAACAAAACAGACGCATATTTAACACCATAAAGAGACGTTTGGAGTTTCTCGGACGCATAATGAGTAAAGAGGGCTTGAAAAATTTGATAGACACAGGACTGACTGAGGGCAAGAGGAACTGAGGAAAGCAAGGAGAGCTTGTTTAAATGGATGTCAGAAGAACTTTCGGAGATAATAAAAAAAAAACGGAATTTATTAAGCGCTACAAAGGACAGGAAATTGCGGAGAGCCATGATCGCCAATATCCTGAATGAATACAGAACACAGAAGAAGATTAAATTTCTAATTTTGAAAACATTTTCGCCATATGTAAATGATGCGTTATATTGCGTTTTCTATTGTCAGATCAAGCATAAAAAATTAACTGAAAAAGATTTCTCTTTACTTAAGCCGTAAAAAACGAAATCAATCGATCAATAAACCCATACACTAGCATGATAAATATGAAAGCACTTAGAGGCCTTTATTTTCATCATTTACCATCGAGATAATGTCCTCATATTTGTTGTTACGATTCTAGGATCACAACGTTAGAGCCACTGTCGCCTCCGCCCTGCTTCATGGGTCTGTGAAACTGAAACCCTTTATTCAATCTACGTGGTTAGCATTTTCTAATTTCATTGTCCATGCCTAGAGATATCTCTAGGCCTCGAAGATCAAAGCGTTGCTTAGTGAATTTGGTGATATAGTAATTACGAGTTCAATCCCGAGGCCTGGCAGTAGACTCATAATCAGCAGAAACATGGTAGGCGATAACGGAGCAATAAAAATGAAGACATATCCTAATCACAGAGCGAGAGAAATCTACCCAATAGATTAAAGGGTTCAGTTTGAAACTCTATGAAGTTTACATGGATCGACAGGCGCTTCAAGTCGGCCGGTAACAGCAGCAAAAATTACGACATAAATTTGAATTACACGTCACTTTACGAGGCCCGCAAAACCGTTAGCTTCGTAATGACGCCCCGTGTACTGCTGCTATAGGAGAGGTGTATTTCGGGGCAAGATAATTTGACGGAACCCATTCCTGTTAAGGTAACTTTAGAATTCAGAGTTTCAACTGGAGGGAGAAGGGCATTTGGGAGAAAGTGAACGTAAGAAACTCGGCCGGGATTTGAACTCGGCTCGACGATTTCTCTTTCCAAGTCCCTAGACGTTACACTATCCACACTTCCAGATGTGTTCTATTTTAAAACATGTTAATTTTTCATCCTAGAAATTCAGACAAAGATCATAAGTTGAGTGTGCCGCTAACATAGGTTTACATGTTCCCTTATATGTCCCTTGCCAATTTTCCGACATTATACGTGGTCTGGCAATGTCTAGGCTTTTTCTTTTTGCTATATTTCAATCAATACAGGGACCAAGCCTCCCACCCCCAATGACTCCCAAGGTAGAGGGTTACCAAATGTGGTTACTGCCAAGGAATCAAAGCCACAGAAGGTCTTAGGACCGGAAACATCATGCGAGAGATGGCGAGCCAAACACCGAGACAAGCACGTTAAGTCGTGAGGATTAAAGGAACCGTTGGGAGAAGGTGAGTTAAGTAACGCTGTTCAGAGATTAGATGACACCCTCTGTCTTAGGGTTACTAGATTAGAAAATTAAAAATACGAGACACTCTTAAAATCTCTCTCTCTCTCTCCATATATATATATATATATATATATATATATATATATATATATATATAATTTTATATATAATTTTATAATTTTAAAAACAAAGATCCTATGGGTTAATACATCTTTAAAATTTAGTTAACGAAGGGATTTCGCCATTTTATATCATTAACTTTACTAATTTACTTTTTGTATGAATGATTCATTGTAGTATATATATATATATATATATATATATATATATATATATATATATATATATGTATATATATATATGTGTGTGTGTGTGTGTGTATGTATGTGTGTGCGTGCGTGACTATGTATCATAAAGAAACAATTCATACAAAGAATTAAATAGCAATGTTAATGTGATTAATGGTGAAAACACTTCGCTAACAGGACTTAATGAGACATTAACTTACTATCAATTCCCTGCATAATAAGATGCTTATATTCTAGTTGTCAGATGGAGGACGCATACCGAGTACTTTTAACAATTTCAATTTGTCATCTTCAGGGCTCCATTTTTCCCATTCATAGAGAAACCCTAAGACGAAATATGTATAGACCGAAAGATTTTTTAAAAATTATACTATTTATTGACAGATGAATATATGTTTGGGGGCGTCCATGTAAAATGGACTTAAATATAATCCAGATGGTAGAGTAAAAATATCATATATATATATATATATATATATATATATATATATATATACCTACACATCCAGACCAATAAAAAACAATAAAGCAATGATTTTAATGTGTTATGAGGAAAATAAAGATAAAATAATTTGAAAATGATTTAATACAAGCTAAAAAAGTCTAATTCAATTCTGATATGGAACTGCCCATAAGAACTGTTGTCAAGCAAAATAGCACCAGTGTGGTCCTCAATTGTCAATAAATAAGTTGTAAACTCGTCAGTTTGTGTAAATTTCTAGCAATACTGGTTTTCTCGTTACATTTCGACTATTTTCATTTTCATCAAGATAATCTGCAAAAAAAAAAAAGTATAATTACTTATACTTTTACAACATGCTTACGGCTCTTGGTTGTAACTTAATAAGTAATTATATTTTCTTTTCGCAGATTATCTTCATGGAAATGAAAATAGCCGAAATGTAATGAGGAAACCAGTATTGCTAGAATTTCGTAATAAATTATACTTTTACTGCATGCTTACGGCTCTATTGTTGTAACTATATATTTTATTACGAAATTTGAAAATAAACTCAATACAGGACCATTGGGGTGTCCCTGAAAGCTCAGTGCGGGACATGGGGCAAAATTATCCAATACAGGACATATCCAGTATATAAGGGTGGTCTGGCGACCCTACCATATCCCCATTTCATAAAGGATTAGTGTAGCACTATAACGTTAAGGTTTGACATTATAACAGTTTTTCTTGACCTTTTTTTGTAACTTCAGGTCGCCCTTGCAGAATAACTTAAACTCTAGGGCACACTTTAAATTTTAATCAGGAAAAATTAGTCATGAATTTTGAAAACAAGAAAATAATAAAGAAGTATTTTGAAATAAGCATTTACATTTATGATTAAATATATTAAAATCTGTTTGTTTGAAAACTGTGTGCTTTGGCAATTTTTTAATGTTAAACCTTACATGTCTTAAACATACAGTCATTTCCTCATCAATGCATTTATTATTTGATCTATTTTTGTATTGAATGTCCGTAAGTGCAGAAAATCCAAATTCACAAAAGCATGAAGTGGAAATAAAATATCCAATGCTTTACTGTCAATTGAAGAATTTTCTTCTTAAATGGAAATCTGAAATTGTTCAATGGACGACTCTTCATGCTTGATTTATAAGCCAAGATCAGTAGATATAGTGACCAGCTTCTCTTCATCTGTTAAGGAATTTAGCATCTCGTTTAAAATGGCAAATGGCAAAGGGTCGACTTAAGACATGGAAGCCATGTGCTCGGTGTCGCTAGATTTTTTAAAAATAAACATTTCTTTTAAATATAAAAATAATACATAAATTTCTCTTCTGTTAACCCGGGGCGCATCTGGGTACTTTTCAGGGTGCATTAGTGCGCCTCGGCGGACCGGTGGAGAAACACCTCCCTATGACTACAATTGGAGGAGAGTGTTATGAATAATCAAGCGAGGTCTCCCCTTGTTTTGTTACTATCTTCTTTGAGAGAGATATTTCTGTTTACTGGGACTATAAAAGGACACTATACGCGAACATTGTATATTCAATTAAATAAAGCGTTCTTAAAGCCTACACCTGTGCACTGTTGTCATTATAGAGGTCAGCAAACTAAATACGTATTGTCTTAGACATGTTACTATGATAGGCTTCTACCTAAACGAGCAGAGGCCTTTAAATTACTAGCAGAAAAAAAAAACAAATAAAAAATGATATAACTCAAAATACCATGAATTTTATTTTTTCACGTCTCTCCTTAGCTAAGCTAACCTGTTTCTCACCTTGAATGTACAAAGTTCTATTTGCTTTGCCAGGTAGCCACAATTCATTTGTTTGTTTGTTGTTTTTTTTTGTTTTTTTTAACAGAAGAAAATGGCTTATCTTACTTCTGAAGTAATTGAAGTAAATACAAGATGCCGAGAAATAGGATGCACTAGAAACCTGACATCAGCCCATTCTAACCAGAAAGCCTAAATATTTAATTAAAAAACATAATATAAGCCGGTTTGTGAAAATTAATGAACTTTGCAAACTTTAGCTTTTCATTAACGTGATTTGAGCATATTTAAAATTCATTCACGTTTTGACGGAGGCAGTGTCCTTCATTCAAAATGAAACCCATCCTTCTTCTGCAACCCCCAAACTTACACCCACGCCGTACCCTGTGATGCTACAGGAACTCCCCACTCCTATTTATACAAGCGAAATTCGCTCAAATAAAGAACAAAGAGACGGCAACAGATTTGCTTTGCGAAATTTGGTTCCAGATAATCCAATGCAAACTATAATTAATTAAACTTTTTTTTTTTTTTTTACAAAATCTTTTACATCCCACTCTTTTTTTTTTCTCTCTCTCTCTCTCTTTCTATTTTCCATTCGCTCATATCATACGGTCGTCGGCATTTAAAAGATGGTAACCGACGATTTTAGATTTCGTCAATTATTAATGCGAACTTTAAAAACAGTCAGTACGAAAAATGGAAACGTCTGAAATATTGACAAAAGTTATAAAAATCCTATCAAATATGGAGCTTTGAAAATGAATGAAAATGTAAATATTGGTTAGGAAAATGAAAAAAAATATATATATCAGAAGGGGTTTGCTTTGTTTTATTAATTCCAGTTTTATCTTGAATGTTTATATTCAATTTTCTGTCTGTTATTCATTTTGTACCTGCTTTTTTTTTTTATTCTGTTCAATAATTTTATAATCGCTTAATTCTTTTTTTTATCATTTTCGGCCGTTATCTATTAGGTTGGTGCAAAAATAATGACGTAATAATGTCGTTTTTTGACGTATTTTTTAACGTCAAAAACGACATTATTACGTCATTATTTTGGCATCCAATTTATCGTCTGCTTCTTCAGACTATATATTAGGTTGGTGCAAAAATAATGAGGTAATAATGTCGTTTTTTGACGTATTTTTTAACGTCAAAAAACGACATTATTACGTCATTATTCTGGCATCCAATTTATCGTCTGCTTCTTCAGACTATATATTAGGTTGGTGCAAAAATAATGACGTAATAATGTCGTTTTTTGACGTATTTTTTAACGTCAAAACACGACATTATTACGGAATTATTTTTGCACCAACCTAATATTTTTTATTCATTTTTCTTTTAAAAAAAACTTTCCATGTTTTGCCACTTTATCTGATTTATACCTGCACAATTTTCTATCATCTTTTTCAGTCTGTTGATTATTTTTTTTATTTTTTATTCTATTCGTTGGCTATTTATTTTTTTTATCTTTATTTCATTCTTTGTTTCTTATTTATTTTTGTTTCTTATTTATTTTTCTTTTTTATTTATTTTTCTTCTTTTCTTCCGTCTTTTGCATTTTCTAGTCATATTTCACTTCATCGATGTCCTTTCTTTTCTTATTCTCAATTCTTTTTCTTTATTTCTTTCCTTCATTCTGTCTCTCTAACTTCATTTTTCCTTCTAAACATTTACTTTTATTTTGTCAACATTGTCTTGTCGTTTATTTTATTCTTCTTCATATTACATTTTTCTTCATGTTCTCTTCTTTGTTATTTGCCTTTCTTTCTTTCTCTTGTTTCCCTTCTTTCTTTCTTTCTTTCTTTCTCTTTTCCCTTCTTTATTGCTTATCGTTTTTTCTTCGTCTCTTTCTAGTAAAGGCCTATCTTTTCTACTTCCTTTCTTTTCACTATATTTTTATTTCCTTCTTTCTTTCTTTCTTTCTTTCTCTTGTTTCCCTTCTTTCTTTCTTTCTTTCTTTCTCTTTTCCCTTCTTTATTGCTTATCTTTTTTTCTTCGTCTCTTTCTAGTAAAGGCCGATCTTTTCTACTTCCTTTCTTTTCACTATATTTTTATTTCCTTCTTTCTTTCTTTCTTTCTCTTGTTTCCCTTCTTTCTTTCTTTCTTTCTTTCTTTCTCTTTTCCCTTCTTTATTGCTTATCTTTTTTTCTTCGTCTCTTTCTAGTAAAGGCCGATCTTTTCTACTTCCTTTCTTTTCACTATATTTTTATTTCCTTCTTTCTTTCTTTCTTTCTTTCTCTTTTCCCTTCTTTATTGCTTATCGTTTTTTCTTCGTCTCTTTCTAGTAAAGGCCGATCTTTTCTACTTCCTTTCTTTTCACTATATTTTTATTTCCTTCTTTCTTTCTTTCTTTCTTTCTTTCGTTTTTTCTTTCAACTGCTTGTTTTTTCTTTTTCTTTCATTCTTTTCTCTTTCTATTGATTACTTTTCTTTCTTGCTTTTTTTCTATTGTTTCTTTTACTTTTTCTTTCTTTCGATTTCTTCTTTTATTTCATGTCTTATTGTGTTTCCTATCCTTTCCTCAATTTTTCTTTTTTTTGTTTTGCTTGTTTTTCTTTCTTTTTTTCTTTCTATTACTTGTTTTTCTTTCTTTCTCTCTTTGTGTTTTGTAAATATTGATCTTTCCATCCCCCTTTCTTTCTCATCACTATATTTTTCTTTTATTGCTTGCTTTTTTCTATTGCATGTACAGTGTAACCCGGATAAAGAGACTTATTCTCCGGTCCCGACAACTCTCTTATAACCGTATGGTCTATTTTTTTTAGGTAAGTATGGCTCTAATTTGAGACCAGAGAAAATCGCTCTTATATCCGGGTTTCTCGTATATCCGGGTCTCTTATATCCGGGTTACACTGTATTTCTTTCGTTCTTTCATTCTTTTTTTTCTTTCTTTCTTTCTTGTAAATACTCATCTTTCCATCTCCGTTTCTTTCTTTTCATTATATTTTCTTTTTTTTCTTTTTCTTTCTATTCCTTTCTTTCTTTCCTTCTTTCTTTCTTTCCAATCCTTTTATGTTTTATACTCTTTCTCCCTGCCACACGATCTTTACATCTGCAGTCACCTCTAGGCGTATTCAACTTTCTCCAGGTTTTTAATAATCTGACATTCACCTCTGAGATTCAGCAACGCAATGCTCTTCTTCTTGCCTTAGTTGGCCAAAATTGATGATAATTAACCCTCGATACAAATCTGAGATAACATTCAAAGAATAAATTAAATAATTCATTCAAAAGTCAAATTGAATACAAAATATTTTTACCGTAAACTTCCTATCTTTTTCAAAACTGAAAACAAACTTTTTCAAATGAACACATTTCTGCTTGAAAACTTTTTTTTTTACATCTGGGACCGGAATTCGGTAACTGATCAGAATATCCGAGGCTTTTCATTTCTATTCGATAATGGTCTTTATTGATTGTATCAAGCGATAGAATGCATGAAGCGTTTTCTTCTATACCTCACGCCACTTCACGACGTAGGCGATCATGTTTCTCCACAACTTCCTATCTCGTGTGGCTTTTAACAAGTGTTCTCCTTTTGCCAAGGCTCTCGCTCCCATTCCCCTATTCATTAACACAAGTTCGTCAGGTAAGCGGCCTGTTGCCTTCCCCTATTGCTCTCTCTCTCTCAATATACTCCATTATGATTCTTTCTTTATTTCTTTCTTTCTTTCTTTCTTTCTTTCTTTCTTTCTTTTTTCTTCCTCATGTCATTGTTTTACTTTCTTTACCTTCATCTTTCTTTCTTTCTTTTGACAATTTTTCTTTCCTTTCATTTTTTTTAAAGAACATATTTCTACTTTAAAATATTCATTTTTTTTTTTTTGTCTGGAACCAGAATTCGCTAACTAATCAAAATATCCGATTTCATATCGATCATTATTGATTGCATCAAACAAAAGGATGCCAGAAGTATCTTCTTCTATATATCTTTTCTTCACGTGACAGACGATTATGGCTCTCCACAACTTCCTATCTCGTATGGCTTTTAATAATTTTTCTCCCTTTGCTAAGTCACCCTTCCCCCGTTACATCATCCATTCCCAAAAGTTCTTCAGGTAAGCGGATTGTTGACTTCCCCTATCTGACTTGCTTGCAATATACTCCATGAGGGTTAAGCTTTCCAAGACCTCCTTCTCATTATCTGTCCACGTTGGCATTTTTTTCCTGGTTCTAAGTAAAAGTGTTCTTTCTGCTGAGAATTTTTTTTACGAATTCTTTATTGCTTACTCGCTCAGTCCATGGAATTTTCAGTATCTTTCTGAAGAACCAAATTTCTGCGGCCTCTAGTTTTTTTTCCACATTCTTGGGAAGATTATTCAACATTCACTGCCATATAAGGGGATCGATACCACATAGCAATCCAGTACTCTTTTCTTTGACATATACGATTCTATATTTCTGAGATGAACCATTGTTAACTATATGGTTGGTGCAAAAATAATCTCGTTTTCTCACATATGTTACTTTTATATATGATTTCTGAATTAATTCATTGATATATATAGCCATGTTATATATCATTTTGAAGCGCGTTTTTCGCTCTATCGAATCGTGTTATTCGTTACCGTTCTCAATCTCTTCATTCATTTTTCTGAAGGCTTTTCGACAGCATGGACAAAATTCAAATCCGCACGATTTTTTTTTCTAGTTCAAACTAGGCCGAAAAGCTGCCGAGACAGCTCGTGATATCAATGATGCGTTTGGCCCAGGAACCACTAACGGACATGTGGCACAACAGTGGTTCAAGAAATTTCGCAATGTTAACGAGAGCCTCGAAGATGAAGACGGTCGCGGCCGGCCGACTGCGGTTGATAACGAACATTTTAAAGTCTTAATTGAAGCCGATCCTTGCAAAACCACACGAGAAGTTGCTGTTGAACTCGAAGTCGACCACTCAATAGTTGTTCGCCATTTAAAGCAAATAGGGAAGTCAAAAAAGTTGGATAAGTGGGTGCCACAAAAAAATCGTCGTTTTGAGTTGTCTTCTACCCTCCTTCTTTATTTAGTCAACGGTGGTAGATTGTTTCAGTGGGTATCTGTGTATCATTTAATTCTAATCAAATCAGTAACTCTAGTCTCCAAGTTTTTGTTGCCTCTGCCGTGGCTAGGTATTGAATTCACAATTCTTTGGGTCAAGTATATTGCTTCAACCAACGCCTTTATCCATGGGTATCAATGAGTGAACTTTTTGGACTTATAAACCTAATATCTCACTAACTTTATTTTTTACAAGAGCTCATATTACAATTTCTGTTATTGTTTTTCTCTAGCTCTGTGTATTACTAGTTCCCATATTGTATTTGTGTTTTCTATGTTTAGGAGATGTTTGTGGCCGATTCCTTAAGTTTTCGTATTTTCTAGTGATATTCTGTCTATTATTTTCACTTTCCAAGTTTTACAGTTTAAAATAAAAGATTAGAAAAATTGAGGGAAAAGAGATATATTCGTATAAGGTTATTTACACAATTTACATTGTCCTCATCTTTATTGTCAAATTCATGATGTTTTGGCCATTGTACACTTCAGCCTTCTTCAGGTAATATATGATGGAAATCCAAACTGAACCCTTTATTTGGCCCATGGTGGTAGATTGTTCTAGTTCCACATGACATGCCTTTTCTGAATATCTCAGTTTCAGTTAATTTTTTTTTTTTTTTTTTTTGATAACTCTCTAAGTCTTTGTTCACTTCTGCTATGGCCATGTACTGAACTTGCAATTCTTTGGTTCAAGTTACTTTTAGATTACTTCAACCAATGCTTTTAGCCACTGAGATATGTGTCCTTGGGGTCACAGAAGAGGTGAACAAGAAAACTTAGTGAGTTGAGTTACTTAAGGGAATTAACTGAAAACTGGGATCAAAAAAGGCATGGCATGAGGAACAAGAATAATCTAACCTGCAGGGATTAAATAAAGGATTCAATTTGAAATTCCAATATATCACCTGAAGAAGCCCGGTATGAAACATTGTGAATATATAAAAATATGTTGTGAAATTTTCACTTTCCAAAATTACAGTTTAGAATGAAAGTTTAGATAATTGGGGGGGAGTGATATATTCGTATAAATGTATTTACACAGTTTACATTGTCCTCATCTTTATTGTCAAATTCATGATGTTTTGGCCATTGTACACTTCAGCCTTCTTCAGGTAATATATGATGGAAATCCAAACTGAACCCTTTATTTGGCCCATGGTGGTAGATTGTTCTAGTTCCACATGACATGCCTTTTCTGAATATCTCAGTTTCAGTTAATTTTTCTCGATAATTCAACTCAAGTTTGTTGTTCTCTCTTCTATGGCCAGGTATTGAACTCACAAATCTTTTGGCTCAAGTCACTTTTGGATCAATCAACCGACGCTTTTATCCACTTCTTTTTCGGTTCGAAATTCAAAGAAATATCACCTGAAGAAAACCGGAGCGTAGAACAGTCGAAATGTCGTGAAAATGGCTATAACTATGAGAACAAGAGTCCCAACAATATAAGTAGTTAAAATACCTAATCTCAGAAATATAGACACACTATGTGTATGGTTGTGACATATGATTTGGTTTATTTTGTCTTATGGCTTATCAAATTGATTTTTGAATAGATTGGTATGAACAGAATGTGTATTCTTTGTAAGAAATCAGTTGGTAGAGCAGATTTCATGGTAATATTTTTTCAAGTACTTTCATAGATTTGGGGTCTAACTATTTTCCTATAGCTGTGATCATAACAGGTGCTACCATTCCGACACAGCGTGGACCTGGGAACAACAGCTATTGAGAAGTGGTTCCACGCTCCTCAAAATCTTCCGATCAGAGGCATTGTTGCCGGATATAGTTTATCGTCATACCCAGGATGCTATGTGTGTGATTGTGTTCATGAAGTGAAATTACTCTAAAACCTTTTTGCGTCGTTCGCGGCTGTAGATAGGTTTCGAAAAACTTTTGAAATGAATTACATATTAATTCGTGTTTTCCCTAATACGAGAACAAAATCTGGAATCACGCAGGAAATAAAATAAATTTTATATGTCTATAAAGTTGAATCATATATATATATATATATATATAAAGTTGAATATATATATATATATATATATATATATATATATATATATATATATATATATATATGTATCTATGCGTATGTATTTACACTACTTACATTGTTTTAAATGTTGTCTCCCTCTTTATTGTTATCTTCATGAGGTTTCGGCAATTGGAATTTCTAACCAACCCCTTTATTTAGTTCACGGCGGTAAATTGTTCTAGTTCCACATGACATGCCTTTTCTGGATATCTCAGTTTCAGTTTGTGTTCTCTCGTTTGTGGCCAGGTATGTATAAGTCATTTTTGGGATCAGTTAATCAACGGTTTTATCCACTGAGTCATGTGTCGTTGGGGACATCAGTGAGGAAAATTTCTCAATTCATTTTTTTACCATAGCTCATATAATTTTTTTTTGTTATAGTTGTTTTTCGCGCGCTCTCTGTTATTGGTTCTCATATTGTATCTATGTCTATGCTTCGCTGGCTTAGGAGATTCTTCTAGAATAACATATACGCTGATTCTTTAAGTTTTCGTATTTACCAGCGATGTTCTCCGTTTATTATTTCAACCCCATTCCCTCCATATACGAAAAGACGGAGATTAAATGAAAATTATATTTCGCCATATTAGATTGGTGTCAGAGTCTCATCATTTTCCTTTTGAAATGGTTAGATGTTACCATGAAGTTCAATGCTAACAGTTGTTTCTGTCTCATTTTTCGATTGTGGAACTCTCTTCTAGCTTTTAGCTTTGCAGTCAATATTCATCTTCAAAAATTTAAATGCAATGTCAATTGTTATCTTCTGTTTTCTTAATTCCTATTCTTTTATGGTTCTCTTTCTTTATTAATGTTTTTATTTTCATATTCGCTTACACTCAGCAACCCCTACATTTTCTGTAAATACTTTCCTGGTAATTGTTTTGATGAACCTTCTGTTGAGGATTCCGAGATGAATTCGGTCTCCAAGAAATGACAAACGCAATAATTAAATATAGGAAATAAAATGTATTTACACAATCATACAAAGAGTAATACTGTTAGTAAGTCCAGGAACGCGGTTAGTAGCAAATACAGATAGATATATACAGTCTCGAAGTAGGACTTCCTTAGAGTCTAAGTGCTTGTAACTGACTTCTACAAGAGGTTACCTCACACTATCTCCGTTCGTATATTCTCTCACGCTCCGACTCCCGACCACCGATTGCCGACCACCGACTGCCCTTCAGTGACTGTAACTCTGGGTATTTAACGGCAGCAGTCCACGTACACTTGGTAGAGTCCACTTATATCAAAAAGGGGTGGACCCCATAACACCTTCAATGCTACCTACTCTTTATAAATTTAAGCGCAGTACTAGATTGACGGCAAGGTCTTGTCATTTTAAAGATGAAACCGTAAGTTCTATGCTAACAGTTTCTTCCCTCGCACTTTTCGCTTCTGGAACTCTCTTCTCGACTCTTCTAGAGTCAAGTTTGATCTTTAAAATTTTAAATGTAATAATCCCCACCCTTTTATTGCAATCTCTCTTTAATAGTATTTTTCTTATATTCTCTCACACTTAGTAACTCTTTGCATCTCAGTGGTTTTCTTGCCTTTGAGGAGAAATAATTTTTAAAAAAATGCTTGGTCAACAAGCCAGTTTTTTCATCACTGAGCTGTTTGAACTAGATAAGAAGAGAGATCAGCTGAAAGGTTCCGATTATCTTGTCTTTTGGATGAGCGTATATAAACCGTGATATCGACTCCATAGATGTTTACTCGTGACCTGAGAATGTGCCTAGGTTGATCGTTTTGCTCGTTAATAAAAAGCAGAAAGAGAGTTGTTCTGAGGGGAGAGAATCAGGGACGCCTGTATTGATCTCATGAGTTTAGAGAGACTGGACATTCACACTCAACTGATCAATAACGATATCAAAGATACTGGCCGATAGCGGTTCAGCATCGCGTGAGCCTTGCTCCGGTTGGGGAAGACATAAATTTTTCTGTGTTAAGCGTTGTTAGACAAATTTAAGTCAAGTACAGAGTTTCAATGGTTGTTTTAATATATATATATATATATATATATATATATATATATATATATATATATATATATATATTTGTGTGTGTGTGTGTGTGTGTGTATTTCACCTCAAGCAAGGTAAGAATGCCACTTGGACCCAAGAAATTGTAGGGAATGAATAAGAATGAAAAATATTTAGTGAGAAGAAAGAATGATAAAAGAAACATTATTCAGGAAATCGGAAGATGGTGATTGTCGCTGCATTTAAAATTTTGAAGACTGTAGGTGACAGGGAAGCAAGAAATCGGCAGGGTGTTCCACAGTTAAGAAGTGCGAGAAAATAGACTGTTCGAATAAAAGTAGCCGTTGCATCTTGCTAGTTTAACAGTAAGAGAGACCTAGTTGCCAAATTTTAAATATTTATCATACAATTAAAACACACTATTGTAACCATTAAATTAGACATACTTTTCATATCACCAATATTCATAAAATCCATCGTGAAAGAATGTAAGCACAAATCATTTACAGATAATCAAATCTAGTATTACACATTCACTTCCAACATTCATCATATTAATCATGCAATTAAAAATACACTAATTAACGCAATTTTTAATATATACTTGGATTACAGAAACGTTTCAAGAATTTAAACATACCTCCAGACATTTATAATGTATACAGGTGAAGTCTAAAAAGCTAATTAAAACAAAACAGGATTTAAAAATTCACAGATCTATGTACACTAATGACATAAAAATAAACACATGATGTCTACATAACCAATGCAAACAAGTTTTTTTTTTAAAAAAAAAACACAACTGTACATTATTCCACTTTCAAAATTTATGATGAAACTAAATAGATAAAGAAAAGTAAAATTTATAAAGATTTTCTTACTTGATTCTTTTTATATAAGTTAAAACATTATAAAAAAAAAAAAAAAAAAAACCCTGTGAATTGGGCAGACTTGCGTCAGAGGCAGTAGACAACGGGTGTCAAAGGCAGCAGACAACAGGCGTCAGAGGCAGTAGAAAAAATGTCGTCAGCGGAAGCAGACAACAGGTCGTCAAAAGCAGTAGACAACAGGCGTCCGAGGCAGCAGACAACAGGTCGTGAAAGGCAGCAGACAACAGGCATCAGAGGCAGTAGAAAACAGGTCGTGAGCAGAAGCAGACAACAGGTCGTGAGCAGAAGCAGACAACAGGTCGTGAGCAGAAGCAGACAACAGGTCGTCAAAAGCAGTAGACAACAGGCGTCAGAGACAGCAGACAACAGGCGTCAGAGGCAGTAAAAAACAGGTCGTCAGCGGAAGCAGACAACAGGTCGTCAAAAGCAGTAGACAACAGACGTCAGAGGCAGCAGACAACAGGTCGTGAAAGGCAGCAGACAACAGGCATCAGAGGCAGTAGAAAACATGCGTCAAAAGCAGTAAACAACAGGCGTCAGATACAGCAGACAACGGGCCGTGAAAGGAAGTAGACAACAGGTCCTCAAAGGCAGTAGAAACGGGCGTTAGAGGAAAGTTGACAACTTCTTCACATAACTGGTCCAATATTAGAAGGAACGTATTGAAAAGAATTATTTCAAAAAAGTTTAATACTTAATCATTTATTCAGCTACTAACGTTGTACATTACTACCTCCACGAACACACACGCACAGACACACAC
>OZ010607.1:49161380-49208880 GCA_963932145.1 Acanthosepion lycidas | reverse complement strand
CTCGGAAACCCCACGTTAAACCGGCCTTGTGCCACATGATGCCCTCGTGGGGGGGTGACTAAATACCGTTCAGTCCGAAGTCGGTCGACCTGCTGATCTGCTGATCGGTTGAACTCTCTGCCTTCGGGCGGGGAGGAACCCGAACGAGGCTTCGGAGAGGTAAACCGACCCTGAACCGGTTTATACGGGTTCAATGGGCATATTTTTGGATGAGCCCACGGGCTCGGAGATCCCACATTAAAATGGCCTTGTGCCACATGATGCCTTTTTGGGAGGGTGACTAAATACCGTTCAGTCGGAAGTCGGGCGACCGGCTGACCGGCTGATCGTTTGAACTCTTTGCCTTCGGGCGGCGAGGAACACGCACAAGGCTACGCCGAAGGACAGAGTCTCTTTCGGGGAGGTAAACCGACCCTGAACCCGTTTATACGGGTTCAAAGGGCTAATTTTTGGCCGAGCCCACGGGCTCGGAGATACCCACGTTAAACCGGCCTTGTGCCACATGATGCTCTCGTTGAGGGTGGGGGCGTGTCTAAATACCGTCAAGTCCGAAGTCCGGCGACCGGCTGATCGGCTGATCAGTTGAACTCTCTGTCTTCGGCGGGGAGTGACCCGAGCGAGGCTACGCCGAAGGGCGGAGTCGCTTTCGGGGTGGTAAACCGACCCTGAACCCGTTTATACGGGTTCAAAGGACATATTTTTGACCGATCACACGGGCTCGGAGATCCCACGGGCTCGGAGATCCCACGGGCTCGGAGATCCCACGGGCTCGGAGATCCCACGGGCTCGGAGATCCCACGTTAAACCGGCCTTGTGTCACATGCTGCCCTCGTGGCGGGGTGACTAAATACCGTTCAGTCTGAAGTCTGGAGTGAGGTCCGTCAAAAGTCCGTCAGGAGTCAGTCAGAGCGAGCGAATCAGTCAGTCGAGTCAGAGGCAGTCCGAAACAGAGTCGCGTTCAGACAATTACTACTAAACCTGATTGTTCGTACTAACACTTTCTACTTCTCTGTATATATTCCTGTTTGTAATATATCTGTGTTATTCCATATCCGTGTTCGAGTTCTTCTTTATTGGTTCTACCTTGGACTATCTCCCGTGCTACAAAGAATCGCACCATAACAGTGGCGTCGAGGAAACCAACTCTCTACGCGGAGGACATACCTTTTTTTTTTTGTTATCCGTCGCGCATAACAAGTGGCGACGAAGATTCGAACTCACACGTGAAGAACAGACAACAAAATCCTCTCTCGTCAACATAACAAGTGACGACGAAGAAACCACTAAAAAAGAAATACGAACTCTATACACGAAGGACTTATTTTTTTTGCTATACGTCACACATAACAAGTGGCGATCTGAAAAACCCCTAAAGAAAAATAAACTCCCTACTCGTAGGACTTTTTTTTTTTGCTATCCGTCGTACGTAACAGTGGACGACGATTAAATTCTAAAAAAAAAAATGAAGAATTTTCTTGATATCAAATTTCACTGACAACGAAGGAAAGTTTTTTTTTGAGAGCACAGGCTACAGAATATCAGGTTACACAAAAAAATACGTTAACATGGAAGATTTTAAGTTAACCATTATGGAACTTATCAAAATCCAGTTTGAACGACAACAAAGGTACGAACAAAAATATTTAGAAATGCAAGAATTATTGATACCTGCAATGGCAAATAAGGAGCAAAAACCCCGAGAAAGAGTCACTTCTCTCTCAAGACGCTATTTGGAGTAATATCGAAGATTTCAAGTACGCACCCGACGAAGATAAAACTTTTGCAAATTACTTCCGAAGGTATCAAGATCTATATGATTTTGACTGCAAAGATTGGTCAGACGCACGTAAAGTACGCCTTTTACTAAGAAAATTAGGCACAGGCGAATATACCAAATTTGTAGATTATATCCTTCCCAGAAAAACAAGCGAGTTAACGTTCAAAGAATCCATAAAACTGCTAACGGAACTTTTCAGCCATAATACTTCACTATTTCATAAAAGATGGAAATGCAGGAACCTTACAAAAAAGGATAGCGAAGATTACGTAACATTCGCATCCATTGTTAATAAATATTGTGATGACTTCAAATTATCTGAACTCAGCGCTGACAACTTCAAATGCTTAATTTACGTCCAAGGTCTGGTTTCAACCAAAGACGCAGAAATGAAGCGTAGAATACTTACTAAATTGGAAAATGAACAAGATCTGATACTTCAAAAACTAGCCGAAGACTGCCAGAGATACGTCAGCGTAAAAAAGACTCTAAAAGCATAAAATAAGCTGGCATAGCATACATACGCAAAGTACGAAGGCAAACAAAATTTCCCTCCTCACAAACAAAGCAAACAAATTTCCCTCCTTGCAAACAAACTTAACTGATTTTCCCGCCTCAAGAACAGGTAAAAACAAAATTTTCTAATTATAATCAACATAAAAAGAAACTACCACCAAGTCCATGCTATGGTTGTGGGTCTTGGCATTGGGTTAAAGACTGTACATATCGTGCTAAAACTTGTCTATCATGTAAAAAATTGGTCACAAAAGTTCTCACTGTTGGTATAGAAAAGAAAGCAGAATAAGAATTACGAGGACCGACCAAACAGATGAGACTAATATAAGAAAATATGTACCAGTTGAAATGCAAAACAGAAAAGTTAGGTTACAGCTGGATTATAGCTCAGACTTAACTATCATAAATCTACAAACATGGAGACAACTGAACAAACCTGTTATGTTAAAAACGGATAAAATTGCGAGATCAGTTACGGGGAGAAAGATAAAATTCGACGGTGAAATAATCACAAACGTAACATTTAACGGAATGACGAAAAAACTAAAAATGTACGTCTTAAGAAATACCGAAAACCTATTCGGAACAGACTAGATGCAAAAATTCGAATTGTCGGATCTATCTATTAGCACCTAGTGCCAGAATGTAAAAAGCTTATCAACCGAGGCAGACAAATTAAAAGGAAAACTAAAAACGAGTTTCCCCGAAGTATGTTCGGCAGGTCTCGGAAGATGCAAGAAAATGGCAGCTAATATCAAAATAAAGGATAACGTTTGCGTCAATAGAAAAGATTGACCAAGAATTATCTAGACTTGAAAATACGGGCATATTGAAAAAAGCAGAGTACAGCAAATGGGCCGTACCGACGGTGTACGTTAAAAAGAAATCAGGATAAATTCAAGTTTGTGCTGATTTTTCTACAGGTTTGAACGCAGCAATAAAGGACTACCACTATCCCCTACCTAGTCCTGAAGAATTATTCACTAAATTAAATGGCGTAAAATATTTTTCAAAAATTGATCTCAGTGAGGCCTACTTGCAAATTCCAGTCGATGAAGAAAGTTCAAAACTACTATCCATAAACACACACAAGTGACTGTACAGATACCAAAGACTACCATTTGGAATTAAAGTAGCGCCGGCTATTTTCCAGAAAACAATGGATACGATGCTGGCAGGACTAGAATACACAATAGCATATCTGGATGACATATTGATTAATAGCGAAAGAGTTGAAGAACACTGGAAACATGTACGAGAACTGTTTAAGAGAATCCAAAGCTACGGATTCAAAGCGAAAGAAAATAAGTGTGATTTTTTCATGAAGGAAATTAAAGATCTTGGCCATATAATAGATCAAGAAGGTAGACGACGATACCCTGAAAGGTCTACAGCAATAAAAAAGATGCCAGTTCCTAAGAACATAACAGAACTACCAAGAATTTATCCCTTAAATGCATAAACTTCGCGCACCATTGAACGAACTGCTAAAGAAAAAAAAAAGTTTGGCAGTGGACAGATCAAACGCCAGGAAACATTTGAAAAAATAATCAAGACATTAACATCGGATTTATTTTTGGCACACTATGATCCTAAACTAGAGGTTATTGCAGCAAGTGATGCGAGCCCCTACAGTGTCGGAGCGTGTATATCACATAAAAACTCAGATGGGACAATAAAATCTATCGCACATGCTTCTCGAACCCTTCTACCAGCGGAGAAAAACTATTCACAAATTGAGAAGGAAGCTCTAGCAATTATCTTCGCAGTAACAAGATTCCATAGATACGTCTATGGTAGACACTTTACTCTGCAGACGGATCACAAAACGTTAATAAAAAGTTTTGGTTCAAAAAAAGGTCTACCGGTGTACACAGCAAATAGGCTACTTAGATGGGGAACGATTCTTCTGAAGTATAATTTCAGATTGGAATATTTACCAACGAAAAGAATCGGGCACGCGGATGGTCTGTCGAGACTTATACCAACAAAGACAGAACCATTGGAAGATACGGTAATTGTAGCCCTTAGAAATGAAGACGACATAAGGACAGTACTATGTTGTACAGTCAGAAACCTCCCAGTCACATTGCAAGACATAAAAAATGAAGCGAAAAATGACAAATTTATTAATGAAACAAAAGCAAATATAGCAGAATAAAATGAGAAAATTTCGGACAGCTTTTCTCTATGCGATAATGTGCTACTTTACAACGAAAGGGTTTTAATCCCAAAAACTTTACAAAAACGGATACTAAAGGATTTCCACAGAGGACACCCGGGTAAAAATAGAATGAAGTCGCTAATGCGAAGCTATGTATTTTGGAAGAATATGGACCAGGATATTTCTCAAATGGTGGAAATGTGCAAGGGGTGTAATTTAGCAGCTAAAGCACCGCCAATCATACATAAGCCTTGGTCTGAAACTGATCGTTCATGGTCAAGAATACACGCAGATTATGCAGGACCATTTGATGGGTTCTACTATTTAATCATAGTTGATAGCTACAGTAATTGGCCGGAGGTGTTTCGGGGCAAAAATCCTACGACAGAAACGACCATAAATTTCCTCCACGAGCTATTCGCTCGGTTTGGCGTAGTGGGCTGTTTAGTAACAGATAACGGAACGCAATTCATGTCAGCAGATTTCCAAGAGTTTTGCGAAATCTATCAAGTAAAACATATAAAATCCCCGCCTTACCATCCAAGATCAAATGGACAAGCGGAGAGATTCGTGGCTACTCTCAAAAGAGCATTACGAAAAACGTACGATGCGCCTACGGAGAAAGCATTACAGTAATTCCTACAGGTGTATAGAATAACGCCAAATAATGCGACACCATCAACATTATCACCAGCAGATATTATGTTTGCTAGGAAAATCAGATCAGCGTTCGATAAATTATTACTAAGTAAAACAAAGGAAGTAACAGTCCTACACACCAAAAAGAAAATTCCTTCCAGAGGAAAAAGTTTTTTTAAGGCATACAAAAATAATACCTCTTGCTGGGAACAAGGGATAATTGAGAAAAGAATTGGCAATATGATGTACATAGTTCAAGGAAAAAAATTCTCACACAGAAGACACGTAAACCAAAATAAGGAAGAGACCGTTACAGAATGCTAACGGTCCACCTCAAGAAGAGGTATTGGATACGTTTTTCGTCACATTCGATATAACAAGACCGCAAATAATGCCAGAACCAAGAAAATCGTCTAGAAAAAGAAAATTTACTGAACCATTGGAAATAGATCCGAAGAAAAAGAGATATTAAAAAAACCCTGCTGGGCAAAATTTTCGGGAGTGGGGGGTGTTATGGGACCTTACCCACAATAACATAATGAACTATTCCATACGTAATAAATACTGCACCTCAAGAGGAAGCAGGGAGTTCAGTCTGAATTCTGGAGTGAGGTCCGTCAGAAGTCTGTCAGGAGTCAGTCAGTTCAAGAGAGTTAGTCAGTCGAGTTAGAGTTAGTCCGAAACAGAGTCCCGTTCAGATAATTACTACTAAACCTGATTGTTCGGACTAACACTTTCTACTTCTCTGTATATATTCCTGTTTGTAATATATCAGTATTATTCAATATCCGTGTTCGAGTTCTTCTTTATTGGTTCTACTTTGGACTATCACTGTGGTACAAGGAACCGGACCATAACAAAAGGAGTGCCTTTTGCCGTGCTGATGTTGCTACATGCCTTACTTCTTGCCTATCTCACACTGCGAATTTTTTCTAAGCTCTATACTAAACATTAAATATGTTACGAAAAAAGAATTAAACAAAATGAACACAAACCGATCAGCTTTAAAAAAGGACTCGAAACTGGAAAAACCGAATGAAAAAAGAATGTTAACAACAAATACTTTTTCACACCCAACGCAGTTCTGCGGTATCAGAATCTAAGTTGTTTAAGCAAGCGAATGAGCCAATTGGAGTAAAGTGCTATGCAGATTTAAATTTTTCCCACTTGTGACGAATGCAGCTAGTTAACATTCGTGTCAGTCAGCTGTTGGCTCTCACGCTGGCCAATAAGATCTTCCTGCCTATTCGTGGCAGTAGAAAATGGCCGCAAACTACATGAAAAGTGCCGTAGAAGCATGAAAAAATCGATTATTTCCACTATCGATGGAAGTTGGGAAATGCAAAGTCGGTCTTGGCCTTTCCGCTAACTTGGAGCATGTGCATGTGAATTTTGGTGCAATCCGTCGAAAATTGCGGCCATGCATTCGTTTTACACACAAACACACACACACACACACACACACACACACACATATATCCTGCCTTTTATAGATAGAGATGGAATGTTCTATAATGACATGTCTTTAATTTGTATTCTGATTTCAATTTTTCTCGGTGAATTGTTCAATTATATTGCATATGATCCATTATTGTACATAGTAAGGTTACAATAGAATTTGTATTTTATATGAATAGTAGTTTATGAAAATTCAGATGTAGTGGAGTAGATTCGTAGGGCTTTATCATAAATTATTACATACATATAGCATTATCTACGGTTTTAATGCATGTGATACGTCACTGACCAATGTTGAGTTTAATTTCTAACATATTTAGCTGCAGGTAGAAAAAAAATCAAATATTGATAAGCTCGGTAGGGTCACAAAGGACTGCCTCGGATCTTCAATCATGGGTACCGGGACAGTGCGTGTGTGCTTGTGTGTGTGTAAACACACGTAAACACCCCCCCCACACACATATATATATATATATATATATATATATACCGGGTGTAACAAGAAAATTATCCAAATCGTGTAACAGTATAATTATCCATTCCACACAAAATGTTTAATATCTAAATATATATATATATATATATATATATATATATATATATATATATATATATATATATACTAAAATAATTGATTTTCCTTTTTTCACGTTTTCAGCTAAGAGGTTTAGCTTTCTTCACACCATTTATCATAAGAATCACGGAAAAACCCTTTGACTGATTCAGATAAAAAGAGAGCAGGTTAAAATCGTTTTGTGTCTGATCCATTGGTTTCCCTACTGAGCAATGGTGAGAGGAAAAAGATCATTGAGGCCTTCAGTAATGGTACTAACATTTATACGCTGATTTTCATCTTCAAAGTCGATTCAAGAACCATCAAGAGAACGGTAAATGTTTTAAAAAAAGGGGACAGTAGACAGAAAAAAAAACTGGATCAAGAGGTCACAGCAGGATGAGGGAATCATTTCAACTGAGAGCTATAGTGATCAATTAGAAAAGACCCAACTTAATTCATAAGACATTTGGCAAGTTTCAGCTATGAGAGTCTAAAGAACACTGAAAAAAAGACTTGAAAATGAAATTGTACGTGAAACGTGTGAGGCACATTGTTGCTTCAGGACAGAAAGTCAAAAGGTCTGAGAGGGGGAAGATCATCTAAAATAAGTTGGGAAATGATTCTGGAATATATATATATATATATATATATATATATATATATATATATATATATATATATATATATTTGAACTTTATTTCAATACTTCATTGTCTTCCGATCCTGACCCATGATTAATTAATGATGGATATGTCATTTTCGTTTATGATCGATTTAATCATGGTATTTCTGTTAAGCTTAGAGAGTAATGATATATTCTTATCGGACAAAGTAGAGTCCAATATTGTAATAAATATCTCGGAGAATTACAGTGAGATATCCTTAATCATATCTAAGATACAATGGTCCAGAGACTAATCTAACAAATGGACAATTTTGCTGTTACACAATTTGCACAATTTTGCTGTTATACAATTTGCACAATTTTGCTGATATACCCGGGTGTGTGTGTGTGTGTGTGTGTGTGTGTGTGTGTGTGTGCGTCTGTGTGTAAAAGAAAAGATTAGGAAGCAAAAATTAGGTAGGCAAGATTAAAAAGTTAAATAAAAAGCAGCCCATACTAAGAAAGAAAGAAAAGAGAGAAAGAAAGAAAAAAAAAGAAAGAAAAAAAATGAAAGCAAAAAAGAAAGAAAGAAAAAAAAAGAAAGAAAAGAAAGAAAGAAAAAAAAAGAAAGAAAGAGAGAAAAGCAAAATTAACGTAAGAAGCTGTTACCTTGAATGAAAGAAAGAAAAGGAAAAAAAAAGGAATAATGTTGTGGAAGCACAACAGAAAATTCAAAAAAAAAAAAAAATTGTAAAATAGAATCGAAGCAACCAATCAGAGCAAAAGTTAATAAAAGTAAATATTTAAAAATTAAGTATTTAAATGTCTCTTGCTGGAAAGTGATTTAATAGAGGATGGGGAAGGAAACACCGAAATCCGACCCCGCATTGGACTAGCGAAAGAAGCAATCCCAAAAGCTAAGTAAGGTTCTTAGAGACGGAAAACAAAGAAAATAGTGCTGCCTTGCTATGTGTTATCTATCCTCTTATATGCCACTGAATATTGGAAAATCTCTCCACGGATGTGGAAAAAAAAACTAGAAATAGCCGAAATGTATTTCTACAGAAAGATACTGAAAATTCCGTGGAGAGTGAAAGTAAGAAACAAGGAAGTCTTAAAGAAAATGGCATCAAACGGAATACTTCTACTCAGAATCAAGAAAAGAAATTCTGTGGACTAATAATGAGGAAGGAGGGCTTGGAAAATTTAACCCACTCATGAGGCATATCGTGGGCAAGAGAAGTAAGGAGTCAACTGACGAGCATATGTGAATGGATGGTGGAACAGGCGGCTCGGGCATTAGCACAGAAAACAAAACTGCAAAAGGTCACAGATAGAAAGTGGTGGAGGGCCATAATCCCTTACGTGCTGAAGGGTTGCGTAATATAGAAGAAAACTAATGGTACATAGACTAACGCCTTAAAACAAAACAGAGATTAATATACGAAAATCTTGTCGAGAATGTATTAGGTTGGTGCAAAAATAATGACGTAATAATGTCGTTTTTTGACGTTAAAAATACGTTAAAAAACGACATTACTACGTCATTATTTTTGCACCAACCTAATATTAAAAAAAAAAAACGGATATTTTGTTAATCTATGCTTTTCTTCGTTCATTTTCTATGCTGGTATCCGAAAAACTTACATGTTGTTCGTTGGCGTTCTCTAAACAGGAAACTTCTTTTTTTTCAGGGCAGAAAATCAGTTAGTCATAAAAAGGATCTAGGGAAATTTTGTTGCGCCTATCGTTCAAATATAGAAGTCTTTACTGTTAGAAAAATTAAACTTCCACCTTGAGGCTTTGCCTTTGCTCAAACACCTACCTCTAACACATTGGAGATTAATTACTATTCGTTGTTTTCTTAAAATATGCGACTGCTGATCAGGGCCGGATTTAGATGAAGAACAGCCTTCTGCCTTTTCCGCTTGGGGGCCCCTCCAAATCCTCATTTGCGCGTGTAAAAGAAAATGAAAGAGTGTTAAATTAAACAATTTGAGTAAAGCCGAGGATGATGACGGGTGTTTAAAATTTCACAGTTGACAATTCCTCCTCTAAAGAACATTACATTCTGCTGTTAAATACAGCAAGTGATTGAAATGTTAAAATTTTTAAAAAATCTATAAAGTAATTAATCATCGAGTTATCGGCTTAAGGCAGAATTATTCTGAAATGAAATATTAGTAAAATTATTGAAAGTTTGTTTAGAGTCTACAATGCGTTATGATAACATGTGTAGGAAGGCCTATGACAGTGTCAAAAATATTATACGGCTTGGCTGGACGTCCCCTAGATATTGAGGCCCTAGGCAGTAAATTCGGTACTGCTGCTGACTGTGGAGCACTCCATCAGTAGCAACCGCTTAAAACTGTTACTTTATTGTTACATTCAGTGGTTGGGTGACGTCTTTAGTTTAGTGGCGATAGGATCTTTTTTTTTTGTTAATTCACCTCAAATAATGTAAACATTCTTATCACAGATATTAATTCACTTGAAGAAATTATAAATTTTAAATCCAAGTTTGTTTGTTTTTAATTTTTTGGCACGCTTTTGTAATTAAAAAAATTTAAATCAAAATTTGTTTAGATTGCATGTTAACAATTCCAATCCTCAGAATTAAAAAAAAAATACTAAAAATCAGGGAGTTATTCGCATTTCGTTAGTGCGGGTATATCACCCGATACTTACAAAGAACTCTTCGCAATTAAAAAAACAAAAAAAAAAAAAAAAAAAAAAAACTAAATCTGTTTTTAGCACGAGATGAGCGCTATTTCTAAGTGTGGGATCAGCATCCCACACTTAGAAATGGCGCTTCTGGTTTGTCCACATTTTATGCGATCACAACCCAAGTGGAAGGCAATTTCGTGTGAATTTTAGTAAATATAAATTCTTTTTATTTTGGGATAAGGACACTTTGCTCGGTTGTTTAATGTTAAAAGAAGCAAATATATACAGTAACGATCGTTATCGAACTGGTAGACGCAAAGGAGTCAATAACTTCTCGGCCCCATTCTATAACCACTAAGAAGTCAAAATTAATAGTCGTTGTTTTCTTAAAATATACGACTACTGACTGTGCGACGTTCCGTTAACAGGAAACGTTTAAATCTGTTAGTTTGCTACATTCAGTAGTTAAGTGACATCTTTAGTCTATTGGCGATACATGTCTGCAGTGAAGATTTTGGTGAAGGGTCGGTTCCAAGACGGGAGACGTCTCGGTAAATGTCTGAGACAGCTTTGGCTTTGAAGAACGACATGAGAATTTGACATTCTATTCGTTTGCCTCATTTTGGCTTCGAACCAAACCATTGTCCATTGGCCCGGTGAAAGACAGCACATATTCTTAGGATACTTCTTTTTATTTCTTTTCCTTTTCTTTTATTTCCTTTACTGTACTCCTATTTATTTATACTTTTCTGGTCATCCATAGATTTCTTTCCTACGACAATCCAATTTTACATTCATCTATTTTTATACTAAAAGTATCTACTCAAGAAATTAAGTAATTTATTTCAAGTTCTGTTTCGATTATTATTTTTTTTATTTTTAAATATCAATTCCCTCGAATTTTATTATGTGAATTCATTCTTTTCATTTTCTATTTTTCATTTAATGATGTTACCTTCTTTTTTATTCTTTCATTCGAATTTCCTATCTTTTTCTTTTGTCATTCCTGTATTCCGTCTTTTTTATTTTCATTAAAAGTTTCTTTATTTTTATTTTTCATTCATCTCTTTTTCTTCTTTATTCTTACATGCAAATTTTCCTCCTTCTTATTCATTCATTTTAGTTTTTCCATTTTTCTATTCTTTTTCTTTGTTTATTCATTTGAATTTTCCTTCTTTTTGTTTTCATTCAAGTTTTCTTTCTTTTTGTTTTCATTTACATTTTCCTTCTTTTTGTTTTCATTCAAGTTTTCTTTCTTTTTGTTTTCATCCAAATTTTTCCTTCTTTTTGTTTTCATCCAAATTTTCCTTCTTTTTGTTTTCATTCAAGTTTTCCTTCTTTTTATTTTCATTCAAATTTTCCTTCTTTTTGTTTTCATTCAAGTTTTCTTTCTTTTTGTTTTCATTCAAATTTTCCTTCTTTTTGTGTTCATTCAAATTTTCCTTCTTTTTGTTTTCATTCAAGTTTTCCTTCTTTTTGTTTTCATTCAAGTTTTCTTTCTTTTTGTTTTTATTCAAATTTTCCTTCTTTTTGTTTTCATTCAAATTTTCCTTCTCTTTGTTTTCATTCAAATTTTCCTTTTTTTTCAAGTTTTCTTTCTTTTTGTTTTCATCCAAATTTTCCTTCCTTTTGTTTTCATTAAAATTTTCTTTCTTTTTGTTTTCATTCAAGTTTTCCTTCTTTTTGTTTTCATTCAAATTTTCCTCCTCTTTGTTTTCATTAAAATTTTCTTTCTTTTTGTTTTCATTCAAATTTTCTTTCTTTTTATTTTCATTCAAGTTTTCTTTCTTTTTCTTTTTATTCAAATTTTCCTTCCTTTTGTTTTCATTCAAGTTTTCCTTCTTTTTGTTTTCATTCAAATTTTCCTTCTTTTTTTTTCATTCAAGTTTTCTTTCTTTTTTTTCATTCAAATTTTCCTTCTTTTTTTTCATTCAAATTTTCCTTCTTTTTGTTTTCATTCAAGTTTTCCTTCTTTTTGTTTTCATTCAAATTTTCCTTCTTTTTGTTTTCATTCGAGTTTTCCTTTTTGTTTTCATTCAAATTTTCCTTCTCTTTGTTTTCATTCAAATTTTTTTTCTTTTCATACATTTATTCGAATTTTCAGTCTGTTTATTATTTATTCCTGTTTTCCTTCTTTGAATTATAATTTTCTTTCTTTTTATTTTTTCGTTTGAGTTTTTCTTTTTTCCTTCATTCGTGTTTTTCTTCTCCTTTTCCTTTCATTTGAATTTTTTTTCTTTTTATTCTTTCTTTTAATTTTTGCTATGAGTTTTCCATCTTTTTATTATTCGATTTAAATTTTCTTTCATTTAACTTATTCACTCAACTTTTCATTCTTTTTATTCCGTCATTATAATTTTCTTTCTTTTTCTTTTTTCATTCAAGGTTTCCAAATTTGTATACTTTTTTTTTGTTTTTTCTTTCGATTATTCTTTTGTTCACTTCCACCTTGTATTTTTGCATTCGAGTTTTCTTACTCTTTATTCTTTCATTCAAATTTTCTTTCTTTTATCCTTCATTCCAGTTTCCCTTCCTTCTATGCTTTCATTTGAACTTTTCTTCTTTTTTTTCGAGTTTTCCTTCTCTATATTCTTTCATTCGAACTTGCCTTCTTTTTTTCTTTCGTTTCCTTATTTTTTCTTTGTGTTTTTCTTTTTATTTCACTGGAATTTTCTTTCGGTTCATTCTTTCATTTTAATTTTCTTTCTTTTAATTTTTGGTTCGAGTTTTTCATCTTTTTATTACTTCATCTGAATTCTCTTTCTTTTTATTCCTTTTATTCTTTCATTCCCATTTTCTTTCTTTTTATTTTTTAAATTAGAGTTTTCCTTCTTTATGCATTTTATTTCCTTCACTTTTTTCTACTTTGCCAGCCATTTTATTCCATCACAAAAATGAACCAAATTAAATAATTCTTTTTCTGTTTCAGTGGGCAGCCATCTTGTAACCTAATTAGAACATGGTATGAGTTCTTTCTCTGTTTCTCAGTTATTGTATTGTCTCTAATCTACGTACACTGGCCGAACACACACACACAGCTATACAAAAATGCCCTCCACACACATCCATATTAAGCATTTTGAAGCACAATATAGAAAATTCATTTTCCGATTTAGAAGTTGCACTTTCTTGAAATATTTTGTCGTATGCTAAACGGTTTAAATGTTTCCTAATCATACCAGTTATTAACACTACTTTCTTTTAAACGATTGTTTTTATATTTATTAAGCTCAATTTTTGAGCCATCACCTCTTTCTCCTTTCCCTCCTCCTCCTCTTCTTCTTCTTCTTCTTCTTCTCCTCTTCCTCCTTTTTTTCTTCTTCTTTGCGCCGTGTCCCTTCTTGATGTTGGGGATTATGGCTCCCCACTGTTTCCTGTCCTTTATAGCTCTTAATAACTTTTTCTATTTGCTATCTCCCCCAAACATATGACCCCCAAACATATCACCCTCAGACTCGCCATGTAAGTGGTGCGTTGCTTTCATCTAGCCCTCTTACCTTCAATCTGACTTGTGGGTATAACATTTTCCAAACTCTCTTTCCCCATTATGTGTAAGAGATATTTTGAAAGAACATTGAGGCTTATTGGAGCACGGCAATAGTCTTAAGGGGCCTATAACTGTGCTATATTGGTTAGCCCAACGAACAGTCGTCATTGCAACCGGTCGTTTGGGCTAAATTCTTATTAGGTTGGTGCAAAAATAATGACGTAATAATGTCGTTTTTTGACGTCATTATTTTTGCACCAACCTAATATCAAGATGAAATAGATGCTTATCGCTGCTCTTGCAAATCACATAAACCTCATCGAATTATCCGAGATGAGTCATTTTTGTAAACAGCAGGTTACCACGAAAGCAACTGATCGGTTATGTCTACTCCTGGAGTCACAGAACGACATGCGTAAACTGTGTCGACAGTTTAGAACTTCTGAGGCGCTGTCCACGTCGCATCTTCCCAAATCCGTGTGGCATCAGCGGTACAACAAGATTCCTGCTTATTTAGTGTTTTATGTGCTGCGTAGTCTACTGTTATCCATTTTAATGGTGTTTGATTGTAATAATCGTATAGAACCCTGGTCATATTGATTTTACCCCGTTCAGGGAAGAGCAGTTTATTTTACGCCGCTTAAGTGAAGGATTACCAATATTTATGTTATAAAGAGATGGTGACATGTTTGTTACATCAACAGTAATGTATACTATTATTAGAAGTGTGGCAATTCACTAACTTCAGTGAAATATTCCATGCACAAAAAACATACACATATCTATCATAACTGTTTCAGAGTACGCCTTTTTTCTAAATCTTTTAATTTTCATAGAGAACCATTTTTACTTCGATCAGTATGGCTGACACTGACCCCCAGGAGAGCGAATCATTTCGCCTTCTTGTTTTGCACCGACATAATGTGGGATGATTATATTGAATCATTTGCTAGGTCTACTGCTAGAAAGGTTGGTAATCCCAAATAATTTTTCTCGACAAAAATCTAGCACATTTATAAATCTACCATTAGTATGTGCATTGAATATTGCTGCCATATCAGAACTAGATCACCTTTAACATACCATGAAATTCTCCTCAAAATCCAAAGAAGGTTATCAGTCCAATTTTACCACCGGCGTGATGAGGTTTCCCTCTGTCTTTTCTGTAAATGTTTTCATGGCTATTGTTCCAATGAGCTCTTCTGCTTGTGCCTCGACTGCATAAAGTTAAGCGTACTACTGTTAAAATATTAGGTTGGTGCAAAAATAATGACGTAATAATGTCATTTTTTGACGTTACGTCAAAAACGACATTATTACGTCATTATTTTTGCACCAACCTAATAGCTAGATCTGAGCGTAAGTTCTATTCTGATAGTTTCTTTACTCGCCTGTAGAACTCTCTTTTGGTTTCTTGCTTCCAAAGCACTTACGATCTTCAAGAATTTAAATGCAACGCCAAAAGCCATCTTTTGTCTGCCTGAATCCTTTTACCTTATTATCCTTTCTCTTCATTAATATCTTCCCAATCCCTTTCACAATGTCTTTATCGTCTTGATCGAGGTGAAATGATTAAAAAAAACGAAAAAAAAACATAAAAGACTACCTAAGGCCTGTTGCATGTTTTCCCAAAACCTATAGTCAGATTAGCATTTATAGTGTAACTGAATAGATATATTTTACAGTTTCTGGACGAGAGCGTATGTTCTGGTATGATCAACAGTTGTACAAGGCCATTTCAGTCAATCATCGCTTACGATGACTTGTGACTTCGTGCCAGAACTCACCAGCAATAGTCTAAGAACAGTTTAGTCTATTGTGTTTCATTCACAAGTCTTTGGTCAATCCGTAGCATAGTTTTCAGGCACTTGATGTCTCAAGTTGGGGGTTATCTTTCCAGACTGGTATTATCACAAACTCTCCACCTTTATATGCAGACCATGAAGAGATGATTGCATGGTCGAAATCCTACTGCCCACCCCAAATAAGAACCTCGCAGCTCCGGGAGGTTGTTTCAGATCAGTGGTTCTCAATCGGGGTCCTTATGGATCCGGGTGGTGGGGGTATGTAACATTAACGTGATCCACACTAAAAAATAGGAAATATTTTTAAAAAAAATTCTGAGATATTTTACGAATGTACATAACTATTTTATAGAATTTAGGTGTTACATACAAGTTAATTTTCATTAAATTAGTTTCACGTCAAAATAAATAATATACATATACTATTTTTATAATACAACCCCTAAACTAATCTATTAGTAAAAAAATAAAATGAGCTTTTTTTCTCATCGAATGATTATAGGGGTCCACCAAAAAAACAAAGAAAAAACAAAAAAACGTATATACTCGACCGTATTTTGAAGCTAATTTGATTACCGTATACAAAAATAGCACTGATTAAGAAACCAGGTGCATACAAATGTGAACTCCACTGAACAATCAGACTAATGAGCCACATAACAAAACTAATCATCCGTATTTTGATGAATAGAAGCGGGCAGTAGAATTAGGCCATAGATAGGACAGTGCGGGTTCGTTAAAGACACTGGAAGAAGGAACGCGATATTCTAGCTCCGAATGTTATTAGAAAGGGCAATACAAATGCAGAAAAAACATGCAGTTGTGTTTTATAGACTAACACAAAAGCGTTCGACAAACTATGCCACAAAGATCTGTTGTAGCTGCTCAGCAACCTTGATATATTTGGGGAAAGGCATTAGAATAATCAAAAACCTCTACTGGCAGCAAACCACCTGTATAAAGATAAAAAAATTTAGTTCAGCAGATATACAAAAATAGAAAGGAGTGTAAGGCAAGGATGTGTCTTCTCACCGGACTTATTCAACCTATACAGCGAGGCAATTTTGAGGGAACTGGGAATCCTACCAGGATTCGTCATTGGCGGCCACAATCTTAACAGCATAAGATAACGCTGATAACACTGTGCTTATGGCAGGCACGGAAAAAACACTACAAAACCTACTACAGAAGGTAGTGAAGGAAAGCGAGAAGAAAGGACTAAGCATACAAGAAGATAGAATGCATGTTCATCAATAAAAAGATAAGCCCGAAATACGATTTACAGGTCGGGAACAATAAAATCAAGCAGGTGGTAAATTTAAATATCTGGGAAATGTTCTGACAGAGCACGGTAAGTGCGAAGCTGAGATCTGAAGACATATTGGGATGGTCAAAGATGCATTCCAAAAACTAGTCAGAGTATCATAAGACAGGAGGATTTCGTTGGTAACAAAGAAAAGAGTAATGAAATGCTACGTGATAACTGTCCTCCTTTACGGCAGCAAATATTGGACGGCCTTCTCAAAGATGAAGAAGAGACTCGAAGCAACAGACCTAAGGTTCTACGGAAGGATACAAAGGATACCATGGACCGAACATGTGAGCAGCGATGAGGTTCTGGAGAGGATGCAAACAAGGAGGAAGTTTATACTTAACATCAGGAAGAGGCAGCTGAAATTTCTGGGTCACGTAATGAGAAAGGAGAGCTTGGAGAATCTGATAATCCCAGGACGAATAAAGGGAAATAGAGACAAGGGAAATCAACGTGTGACATATCTAGAAGGCTTAAGCAAGTCGATGACGAAACAGGGTCTGGGAGAAGTAGCGAAAGGAGAAAACATTGTGAACTACAAGAGAGAAGGGTAAATGGAGAGCCATGATCGCCCACGTCTTGAAGAAAGAAAGAAAGAAAGCGAGAAAGGGATATAAAGTTTGTTCAACGGCATAGCCAGGGCCAGCAGTACATACTCTAATTTTATATCCTGTGGATGATGCGACCCCCTTAAAATTAGCATTAAAATTAGGTCTTCGAATGTCGCATGGCACGCGAGTATATATGGTAAGAATAAAGGTAGTCATCATGTGTAACTGTTGGTCTATAAAATTCCTCATAAACACCGAGTTATTATGAGAAAACCTAGAAAACTTTGACAATTTATCTCATATTGTTAGGTTGGTGCAAAAATAATGACGTAATAATGTCGTTTTTTGACGTTAAGACATACGTCAAAAAACGACATTATTACGTCATTGTTTTTTGCACAAACCTAATATAATAAAAACTAGAATGAAAGCAGGAAAAAGCTGAATGAGGTTAGAATTGTAATCGACGTAGAATTGTAATCGACGTTTGTTGTATTTCGTTATGTCATCTTATGTATACAGGATTCTCTCGATTATTTATTTTTTTAATCTGACTTATTTTTAGTGGATACCCATATTTGAATAGACACTGTGTTTTTTTTGTTTTGTTTTTTAAACAGTGTTTATTTTAATTCATCTGCCTATGCCTCCCTTCGCCAGACTGTGATGGGCTCAGGATACTGAACGGTCAAAGCACGTCGGATCAGTGGTTTGTTCTGCAAAGGGGATGCAGGATCAAATCCTGCCGGGGAAGTGTTTTCTATAGTGCAGAGTCGGGTTGACGTAATAGCAGTATAAAAAAAAACGGAGGTTCTACTCAATTACAGGTAGCAACTAAAAAATAACTTTTGTATTAAAAGTCATTTGTGTATGTATTAATATGAAAGTTAATATATATATATATATATATATATATATATATATATATATATATATATATATATATATATATATATATATATATATATATATATATATATATATATATATATATATATATATATATATATATATATATATATATATATATATATATATATATATATATCGAACTCGCCAACTGCCATTGAAGTTTATAAACAGTAAATTCGACCTTGCCAACCGAACGCTCCTTTGAGGCCGATTCGGTTAGGCACGCCCGGCTAAATGGCGGTTCCGTATAGGATGCAGGTTCGAATCCTATCAAAGGACAATATTTTCTATGAAAATTTCTCAGACATTCAGGCCGGTAAATGTTATTTAATACTGTTTATTATAAACAGACTATTTACTTAAATACTTGTATCTCTAAAAAGAACGTTAAACATAAAAAATGTCTTTAATATATATATATATTCTCGACTTTCCCGTCAAATTCGCCGAATATATATATATATATATAGTATAGCACATCATTTATATATATATTAGGTTGGTGCAAAAATAATGACGTAATAATGTTGTTTTTGACGTAAAAAAATACATCAAAAAACGACATTATTACGTCATTATTTTTGCACCAACCTAATATATATATATACACACACACATATATATGTAGTGCTATACTATTTAGCTACAAACGAAGTGCCTAGTTAGTAAAGTTGAATGGTATAGCACGTTAAGCTATACGAAGCTTCCGTGTAAGATACAGGTTCGATTTTTGTCAGAGGGCATATATATATATATATATATAAAAGTGTCCAGCCAGGTGTCCCGATTTAACAAGCTGTGAATTGTTTTCTTCGGAGTTAGTTTTAATGAGCAAGTGAACTATACGAAACGAAGGCCTTTAAAGAACTAGAAGTGCGAATACAAGAAATTATGTTTTCCATACGACAAAAGTTCCCGGCTAAAACAGTTGACGCGTTTCAAGCTGGGATCAAAATCTGGTGCCCATATTGAATTTTAAATAATAAAACGTCATGCATTAGACGCTTTCTTCTCATATCAATTTCTTTAAAAAATTATAGTTAATAAATAAATTATAAGTATTTTAAAATGGGGAGTTACTTTTTAATCACCCTGTATATATATATATATATATATATATATATATATATATATATATATATATATATATATATATATATACAATACATTACAATAATCAGTTGGAGGAACAGTTATCACATTGTCTCTACATTAGTAGAGACTTTATAGTCGCCGCCGGCAATAGCTGATTGTGGCACGGTCTCACTAGAACTATCTTTCATTCGAATGATCGATCGCCTACTCAATCTTTTAGAACTCTTATTAATTTGTGTTGCCTTGATTAACGAAGTTTAATGTGACAGTCCTTCTTATCAACAGAAATCCTTGATTACTTCTAGAATTTAAATTTATTGACAGACACACACACACATATATAGTTCTATGATATGTATAAATAATCGATAAATCTTTTCTTCTTGCCCATACGAAAGGAGGAAGATATATATATATGTATATTTAGAGACATTTTGAAATATATATATATATATGTATGTTTATGTGTGTGTGTGTTAACAAATATAATTTTAAAGTATGCTATATTTATGGGCTAAAGTGTTCAATATCAGGGTAGAACGATATGTAAATATATAAGTAGATATTGAAGTCAACACCCAGAGCTAACAGTCTGTTTCATGCTTAAACATAATCGTCAGGCCTGACGATTGCGTTTACGCATGAAACACACTGTCAATTTAAGCTAGTCAATGTAATTTAGTCTTCTTATGCTCTTTCTTTTTGCTTTTATCACTTTTATTATTAAATATCTCACATTGTGATAATAGAAAATCTCTCCACAAAGGGGGAAATGTAAGAAACTGGCCAGAAATCTATCGTTCGAATTAGTGGGTATTTAGCTTGTTTTTTTTCTGATAGTTTCTTGAATCTCGTCCTTTCCAGAGAATTTACCAGAAAAAAATCAACACATATTAATGAAACTCTATTAATATAACCTCCTAAAACAACATAATCTTTTAAATAAACTAAATATAATCGAACGTACGATACAATTTACTTGTGGAAGAGAACGCGTTACTTTTCGAAGGTATTATATTAAACCCTACTGTTAATGACCTAGATGCTAAGAAGTGTCCATCACAAATCAATTAATAAAAATAATCTCATAAATTTCTTTCCCCGTCATGACAAGAGAATAAAATTCCGGAATAATTATCAGATTCTATTCAAGAGCATTTAGAATTTGTCGCTCTCAGTATTTACACGTGGATAAATGCATTGGAAATACTTTTAAGCTCCTTCTATACTCTAATTATTTTATATTCAACGGGGAATTAAAGGCTCATAAAATATTTCAAAATAGAGAAGTGTGCCGTTTAAGCAAACTCAACGAATCAATATATATATATAAAAAGGAGGGCACCTCGATACGGTGTAATAGTTAGCAAGTTTGTCTTGCTAGAACAATTACGACTGAATAGTGAGTTTGATCCTCACTGGATGCCCCATACTTTCGGCCTTGTGCCACATCTAAGCTACGCTTGGAAAATCACTATAATAAAAAAAAGAAGCCCATGGTAAATATCAGGGGCGTCGGACTCTATGTCACAACAATATTCTACATATGGACGAATGATATCTATAAGTCCATTATCCTTCCATGGTTAGAATATTGCTTTAATATATGGTCCGGTGCCTCTGCTATTTATCTTGAGCTCTTTGCTAACATCCAAAGAAGAATTAGCAATATTAATGGTCCTGATCAGGCATATCTGCTTCAATCATTTAGATTGTCTCTCTGTGTCTTTTCTATAAATACTTTCATGGTAATTATTCGGATGAGCTCTTCGCTATGTTACCTAGACATTTTAAATTTAAGCGCAGTACTAAACAAGCGTCGGAGTATCACCCGTTTACAGTTGAGCTGGCTAGATGTAGCCGTAAGTTCTATGCTAACAGTTTCTTTCCTCGCACTTCTCACTTGTTGAACTCCCTTCCGGCTCTATCCTTTCCAGCCAACTTTAATCTACAAAAATTTAAATGCAATGCCAATCGCTATCTACGGTCCACCTGATTACATTTTCTAATTCCTGCTCATTATTAATGTTTCTGTTTTTAATTCTTCCACATCCAGTAACTCCTTGTGTCTTAGTGACTTTACTGCCTTGTTTGGAGTGATACCCATTATAAAAATATATTCTATCTATTAACTCTACCACAACTGCAATTGAAAAGAATTTATCTAAGCTTAATATAATATTTGTTAAAACTACTTCTAGAACAATAAGTGATGTAATTAACCAAAAATCAAATAATAATAAGCTAAAACTCGAATGATGTGTTTACTCTATCACATGTAATGATTGCTACAAGGAATACATAGGAGAAACCTCGAGAAATTTAAATTACATTTTATGTGAACACAAAAATGGATCTTTTTATCAAACTACACGCTCAATACATTAGCTGCTCATCGTAATGAATCTGATTTATTTAAATTTATTAAAAAAAATGCAATTCATATAAAAAAGTTAAACGAAAGTGTATAGAAAGTGCTTTGATTGTTACATCATGCGCAATCATATTGCGTACAGACTCTTACAACATTTCACTTTTATTGGCAGACCTTCAATTTTCACGGATATTTTGCGGGATATATATTTAATAACAGTAATAAAAAAGTTAAATTATAAAGAAACTGAATAAAATTTGTTAGGACTAAGCACATCAAAAAAAAAAAAAAAAAACTTGACAATTTCAACGTTCCAACATCTTCGGCATCTCCTGTAGGTGTATAATCATAAGAGACACATTCGTTTTAGAATCCTCTTAACCTTCCAACACATATATAATTATAATGAGCAAAAACAAACATTACTTTACTTCGATGAAAGCGTCTTACATAGATTTTTTCCACTTATTAGAACTGTTTAGCAAAACGCTACAGTGTGTTGAAATACTCACGTTATTAATTATTGTTAAAGTTATCGGTAACATTTTTTGTCAAGAAGTACTAACTCTACGTTTTTTTTTAATAAAATAGACTTAATTTTTTCCACAAAAAATGAATGACAATTTATTGTACTAAGCTACGCATCCTACTTAAAGTAACTGTACTTTGTACCCTTTTACTAGCTTAAAATCCTCCCCAATATTTGGCTTTGATCTGTCAATGTATGGCTATTTTAGATGGTGTGACGGACAGATAGACTAATGGAAGTCACCGAATTTTATATATAGATAGAAGACACAGGTTTTTCAGTAAGAGGTACAATTTATAAGGGTAGGAGAGGAAGATAAAGGTTAACCCTAGATTTGAGTCTTTTCCACAGAGCAGTGGTTTGCAGGAAGAAGTTGTTCAATTTGAACTTAGTTCTCTCCAATGGAATACGGGTGGAATGGCGTGGTTTGCTACAATATAAGTGTCATATCGGGTCCTGGCCTTGAAGGTTAGACCTGGCAGAACCAAGGGATGTAGTTCGTCTGAGCACTTTCCATGGAAGTAGCGAAAGAGCAGTGAGAGACTCGCCACATCCCACCTGTGACAGAAAGGTTGGAGAGTGGAAAATAATTTGTCACCTACAAAGACTCTGAGACGCTTTTTAAGTATATGGAGACTGAGAATTGAGGAGTAGGTAGTTCTCGCCCAAATATGATAACGGGGCTCCATTTTAGTCCTGTAAATGCAGAGGGAACACAAAGAGTCAAGTACTTACTGAAGCAGTACATGAAGCCGACCATTTTACCTGCATCTTTAACGATGGATCCTATGTCAGAGATTCACTTAAGGGGCGTGGATTAATATTGGGATAATATTCAATGGCGGTACTCTCGAGGATTTTCCTTTGAGTACATTATTTTCTTTTTTATGGGTGTAGCATTTTTAAAATCAAAATTGTGGTTGGATTTATTTCATTGTATGACTGGTGCGTTTTTATTAATGAGATCTCTTTTGTGATCGGGAATGCTGCGATTGAATATTATCCAAATATTAATCTATGACCAGGTTTTTTCCCAATATCACATTTTCATAACAGAATCGCTACTCTGCCAAACCAACAAATATAGCAAGAAATCAAAAGAAAACCGTTGAATCCGTCGACATAACAGCACAAACAATATTTCTACATGTGAAAATATTCTCTTCAAACATAAAATTGACTTAATTTTTCACTTGACCAAGTGAATATACAATAGTGTCTCTAAATTTTTCTAGTTACTAACGCCATTTTGTTTTTTGTTGATAGATACTTTGTTTCAATAAATTCATATCGTTTTTAGCCATGAAAAATTTCACATTGGACGAAACGCGCCGGCGAAAACTACAGTTTTCCTATTGTCCTTTTTCGTTTATACATATTGTCTTTCTCCACAGTTTAATTCTGAGAATTCTTTACACACACACACACACACACATATATATATATATATATATATATACATATATATATATATATACATATATATATACTTATATATATATATATATATATATATATATATATATATATATATTGTATATTTGTGTAGAACTCCCTCTTTTATACAAGTTTCGTCAATGACGACTAACAAGTTACTGCGATAAAACTTTTTATTTATTTTTTCTAATGTTCGTACATGCGTTTTCTTTTACCGGACACAAAGAGTGTTAAAACTCTTCGAAAGTTCTGCATATTCGAGTGCTTTCGGTTATTCTTCTAGCCATTACCAAGGACGATTTTATTTTCTATTTTGTAATTTTAACGGAATGTGTGTGTCTTTTTATCTGTGCGTCTAAAGTTAAAAGAATATTTGCAAAACATGTCTAGCACATTGTGATGACCGCGTTTGTAGTTAATGTTATTGAGTGTTGGCTTCTTTTTTATTATTAAGACTTCCATCATTTTCAATCTATTTTTACATGTGGATGAGGCTATTGTACTTGTATTTTCTACTATATATATATATATATATATATATATATATATATATATATATATATATATATATATATATGGCCCCTCAGTTACGATCAAATTGATCTAATTTCACTCACAAAGCTTGGGGCAACAAGTGGGATGGTTTTGAAGCATTTTCCAAAAGTGCCGCGTTTTATGATCGCTTCCCCAGAGAGTTAACATCAAGTGATATCTAATCTCGGACCTCATTGTCAGAAAGCGACTGTTCTAACCACTCGGATACGCATGCACCCATCTGTGTAAATGTATACGTACATACCTACGTACAGATATACCTAACATTGTATGTATTTAAGACTTTTCAGTTGGTTAATCTTGCGTCGGATCTCTCCGCCTATCTCCACAACTTATTCTTACTGTCTGCCAGTTCTGTTTCGGCTAACACAATTTGGTTTTATCTTAGCTGACTTCACCAAAGCCAGAAGCAGTTTTATCAGACTACGAACTTACTTACCATATATCACAGGCAAGGCTTTCAGCTACTGGCACAACTCACAGACTTGTCATACAGATAGCATCATCATTTCTTATATTAAAATTCTTCTTATGATTCTTTTCATGATGAATTCGTCTGAGGAATTATCAGTGAAGCTGTACTCCGACCACAAATGATCATTGTTTTTCAGTTTTGTTCATAATTGTATTAAGTACTCTAGAACACAAATGTTTTTTTTTTTAATTTTATAAAAGCTAATATGGGGTACAGTTTTCTAAGAAAATTCATTATAAATTGATCCCTACACGTAAACCAAAAGACAATATGTTTATACAATATGGTGTCTTAAAATGTTAAAAAGAAATAATTTGA
This sequence comes from Acanthosepion lycidas, assembly GCA_963932145.1. Classification (NCBI taxonomy): domain Eukaryota; kingdom Metazoa; phylum Mollusca; class Cephalopoda; order Sepiida; family Sepiidae; genus Acanthosepion; species Acanthosepion lycidas. The sequence continues at coordinate 49,183,649 of OZ010607.1, read as the reverse complement.
AATTTGTAATCTGGAGTTCTTTTTTTCATCTATTACTGAAAAATTACAAATTTAAAATAAATTTTTTACCTTTTAAAAAATTAAATATTTTGTTTTTACTTCTGAACTGCGATAAATTTATACTTCATTTACATAACAAACTGTGCCCCCTATTAACTTTTATAAAATCTAAAACAAAAATTGATATCCGTGTTCAGGACTAATCAACGTACCGTAATATAAAAACAATTTTGAAAAAAAAAAGATCTTATTTTTCGCCGCAGTTCCTACTGTGCAGCTCCATCGTTGTATTATTACAATTTGAATAATTATACTTTTATTTTTTGCATTATATTTAAGAACAAAGGAAAGTCTAATATTGCATGAAAATGAGGTACTGTAATAAAAGCAATACGACACAGCCAATACCAGTCGAACTACCATCTGTTGAGCTGGCAGAACAACCGAGTCTCTAGATGAATCTAGAACGAGTGAGTCTGAACATGATTCATTTTGGCTCCGACAAGCATGGGCTATTGTAGTGAAAGAGTGTATGCATTTTCGGTGTAAGTGCTTCTTATTTTTGCTGTTTTTACATGAACTTAGCTAAATTTTAAAATTTTCTTTTCTTTTCTTTATTTTTCTTTTCTGTAAACCTTGTTGTTGTTTTTTAGTTCAATTCTTCTTTCGTTTTTTTTATTTTTATTTTGGATTTTATTTTATTTAATTCCTTAAGCAAAACTTTATTTGAAAGTTTTACTTTTACGTTTTGACTTTGTTTTAATTTGCCTAATTTTTTTGCATCGTCTAGTTCCTTTGTGTTTGTCTTGCGAGCTATTAGTTTTTCTGTTGGGGCCCCAGCTAAAATGGCTGTGTTGTTTCAGCAGTAGGATCAACCTGCAAGTTCCAATACCTCAGAATGGGCAGTAGACGCCCCCCCCCCCCAAAAAAAATTACCTGAATATTACGTTGCAGTACGTGAAAAGTACCAGAAATACATTTCAGGAAATAAACTCTTGACCATTCCGCCGGCCTGAGAGGTGGTTTCGAAAAGGACAATTTCCCTACTGACATCGGATGTAAATACTAGAAAGTTGGTAGGGGTCAGCAGGGAAGGAATGGAAGAAACACTCAAGAACCAGAACATTATAGTGAAAGATGTTGGCAAGGAGATTAAACGCAATGTGGAACATCTTGTTGACATCAGAAGAGGAGTTAAAAGTAGTAGCAAGAAGCATCCTCATCACCAAGTCGATGAGGATGCAAACTGAGTAAATGAGTGTCCACGGATGTAGAGGAGGGACTTGTGGGAGCCTTCTTGACGGCATATGGGCAGGTGGAGGAGGTTGCGTCAGTAAGGAGTAAAACAGGAATTGCCACCAGGGATATAATCGCGCAGGTGACAATGTACCCGACACTTTGACGTGTTAGGACCGGGCGATCCTCATCTTGTGATGCCGCAGGACATATGTCTAAGTCGTGACCCCATAAGAACACGGCTCGCCCAATAGCACTAACTGCAGAAGCTGTGGAAGAGTAAAAGTCCAAGAAGGCCTCCGAGGGATGGAAGGAGGTCGTGAGCAGAGGATAAAAGGTGGCAACTCCTCTTACCCAACAGGATTTTCCACAGTAGTACCAAGATCGGCCGGAAAGGAGTAACAGCAGCAGCTTCCGCATGAACAAGAACAACATAAAAGCAGCTACAGAAACAACAACACTTGCAACAAGAACAACAACAGAAGCAGCAAGAAAAGTAACATCAACAACAACAAAAGCAGAAATAACACCAAAAGCAACAGCAGCAACAAAAGCAGCAGCAACAAAAAAGATACAACAACAAGATCATCATCAACAGCAGCAACAGAATCAACCACTTGAGCTGCCGTACGCGGGTATGGAGTTGGGCGAGATGGCATAACCTCAGTCCTCTTCTTTGAAAAGGTGGGGATGAAGAGGAGGAGGAGGAAAATTATGAAAAAAGAAAAGAAGGCAGTCCATAGAAGGGTGGAGCGAGTCACAATCCGCCTCAGATTCGCCAGCCATGAACGAAACAATGCAATCCCAAAAGAAAAAGAATCATTTCCACAAGTCAAAGGCACGTGTCTGGTGGTAGCACCTGTTAGGGTCCTAGATATGGGCAAATAGTCCTCCCAAAACACTATGAAAATATATTAAAAAACACTTTTTTGCAAAATTGCCAGCAATAAATTTTCATAGTAAAACTATTACCAGCAATATATTTTTGTAACAGAAAAAAAGAAAACAAAAAAAAAAAAAAAAAAAAAAAAACAACAACAACAAAAAAAAAAAGAAAACAAAAAAAAACAGCAATATGTCAAAATAATGACTAATGCTCCTGTTGTGGATTCGGGGATGAAATCCGGTCTCAAATGAATGACAAACGTAGGAATGAAATATTGCAAATAAATGTATTGACGTAATAATACAATTGGTAATACGGTTAGTAGATCCAGAAATGCGGTTAGTAGCAATAATAATATATATACAGTCTGGGATATTCAGTATCGAAGTAGGACTTCCTTCTGCGTCTACGTGCTCGCAACTGTGACTCCTACAAAGCGGTTAGCTCACACTTTCACTATCTCTCCCTCTCTCTCACCCCCGGGTATTCACCGACAGCAGTACAAGTACACAATGGGCGAGTCCACTTGTATAAAAATGGGTGGACCCCTTAACAGCTCAAAAGAAAAAATAAATTTTAGAATTAAATGACAAATAAGGATTTGATATGCCGCAAGACAAACAAGCCAAGACATGACGTCGCTTACCGGAGAGCTTCCTAGACTGTAATCAACGGCTAGGGCTGATGGATACTCCGATGCTTTTAACTGGCTCGTAACCTTGACCATGGCTAACCAAATAAGTAAGAGATACTACGCTTGAATGAATATCTCTTCCGGTTTATCTCAGACAATTTAGAGTGAATTGCTAAGGTGCTCGGTGGCCCCTTAACCCTACGACCGAAATCGGTCATGAGACTGATGAGGAGGATTATGATATTGCTGATAGATATGGAATACCAGTCATATAATGCAATATCTTGTTTAAAAATACAAAAGTAAACATGAAGGGGCGGGAATTGTTGTCTATTTGGAACCATACAAACAACTAGAATTCGACCAGATAAACCAGTGGTAGGTAAGAAAACCGAAATGAAAAATCTAATTATCTGGGTCGCCTTCTGTAAGACGATAAACTATTAGGTTGGTGCAAAAATAATGACGCAATAATGTCGTTTTTTGGCGTATTTTTAACGTCAAAAAACGACATTATTACGTCATTATTTTTGCACCAACCTAATACATCTATGACGATAAACTACAATCAAGAGCAAGGCCTCTGATCAAGAGGTTTTAAGGGGTGTGGAACCACCTCTTAATTGCTGGTGTTCCGAGATACACCCTGACCTTGGATGGTAGATATGGGACCGTAACTGGGATCAAAACGTTATGAAAGTGTAAAAATGTTTTAACGCCAGCAATACCTTTTTGTAAGAATAAAATACCAGCTATAAATTTTTGAAGAAAAAATTATTACCAGCAATACATTATTAAAAGAAATACATTTTTGGAAAAAAAATTTACCAGCAATACATTTTGGATTGAAAAATTTACCAGCAATACATTTTTGAAAAAAAAAATTATTATCAACAATAAAAATATTGTCCGCATTAAATAACCCATTGAGGTTGATATGCTGTAAAACAAACCAAACCAAACCAATTCTCTGGGACTTTGAAATTGAAAGAGATGACTAAGTCCAAGCAAAAAAAGAGGATATATTATGGCAGCGAAGAAAATGTCTCAAGTGAATGGAGTGAAACTGATTGAAAACAGAAAAAAGTAAAAGGGGAAAACTGGGATTTTTTTACTAAATGTTCAACCAATACAAAGCATAAGAGCCACTCAAGTTAGAGTGTTACAATGACATTTAGGTGTTGACATAAAAGGAAAAAATGAATGCTGATTATGCTGTTGATACAAATATTTACTCCTGTCTTAATAATAAGCCTGCTAAGATAAAATGTGCAGATGATCTCAGAAAATACTTAAAATCGGTTGTTCATGGGACAAGGAGGGGCTTGTTGATTTTAACGCCTCAAAAACAAAACTCCTCTTTTAAATCATCTAAGAGAACCTTTTATTACTTACCATCAGCATGACTGATGTTAATCTCCACAATAAGGACTCACCAGAAGAGTGACTCTCATTGTGTTTTCTCGGATTAACGTTTTCAGCTGATATGAATTGGAAAGAGTATACTGAAAATTGCTAATTCTGCAACTAAGAAAATTAGTTCACTGTATTATGCTAGAATTTATTTTACATATTTATAAATCATTCATTCATCTTTATCATTCATGCTTGCTTTGAATATCACTTCCAATTCTGTTTCGGTGTTCCAGCTAGATATTTAGAGATTCTTGATAAAAAAACAAAAAAACAAAAAACGAAGAAGAATTTGCAATATTATCGGTCTTGATCTGGCATCTCGGCTTTAGTCCACCTCCTCACCGCCGTAACTAGGCTTTTGTATAAATATTTTCATGATAATTTTTCTGATGAAATTTCCGCTGTGGTAACTAGACTTTATGAATTTAAGCGCAGTACTAATAAGGTCCCATCATTTTACAGTTGAAATGTCTAGTTGTAACGGTGTGTTCTATACTAACATTTTCTTCGATCGCACTTCTCGCTTGTGGAACTCCTACCGCCTTCTCATTTTCATGTGAACTTTGATCCTCAAAAATGTAAATGCAATGTCATTCGTTATCTTCTGTCTTGTTAATCTTTCTTTTATTGTCCTCTCTTCTTAATAGTAGTTTTTCTCATATTCTCTAACATTCACTAACCCATTACGCCCGAGTGACTTCATTGGATTGCTTGTAGTAAAATGATTTTAAAAAAGATATATAAGATGGATTATTGTTGACACTACACATGAAGAGGTTAAGGTTATTCTCTCTGTTTGATAGTCAGTTTGATAAAAATAGCGGACATCGAAAGAAAGCTGTGTAAAACATTATTCTTACCAGAGTACAGGGAGCATGATCATTGTATTCTTTCATATATAAAAGCACTTAGGATTGTCCCAATGTGCTTAACCTAGGAATTGAAAAAAAAAAAAACAACCCTGAAAAGACGGGAGATCATCCCGATGACAACATTATTGAAAACAGCTCAAATTCATATCAGCTGAAAACGTTAATCCGAGAAAGACTTGTTACTTAATATATAGAATGAACATATTGAATTTAAGCAAATCGTCTGACCTTTGTACTGCTAGTAAGAACCAATAGGAATCCATCTCTCACATTTCTGCTGATACTGGGACCAACCTGACAATGCCCAATTCTAACCGGTGTAGATAAATGACGAATGCCTGGATGTTCGAGTATTCAATCCTACACTCCCGATTGATGATCCTTATTTTGGATCACAAATAGACGGATAATTTCTTTTATATATCATCATCTCTGAAAACACTTGATTACACGTATATTTAAATATACGTGACCAGTTCTCACCATTATTTTTAAAACCTTAATTATCATTGACTTGTACCATATGAGATAAAATATTTTCTTATATATGTCCTGGTAATAAAGGCGAATAAATAAGCCGTTCATCTAAAGATAATTACACATATTTTTTTAGACTTCTAAAACAATTATGAAACAATTTTCAGCTTTTTTTTTCAGTTTCTCCTCTTTCAGTTGATATGGTAAGATATAACCGTAAGTTCTATGCTAATAGTTTCTTCTCTCGCAATTCTCGCCTGTGAAACTATTTCGGTTTCTAGCTTCCAAGTCACGTTTGATCTTCAAAAATTTAAAAGCAATGTCAATCGATATCTTCTGTCTTATTAATTCTTGTTCATTGATTATTCTTTCTCGCCAATAGCAATTTTATGTTTTCTCATACCCTCCAACACTCAGTAATCCCTTGCATCTTAGTGGCTTCATTGTGAATGATTATAAACAACAACAAAAACAAGGCCCACTAAACGCTTTTAAACTCTCACCAGGCTGGAAAATGAAGATTTGCTTACATGTAAATACTCTTCGAAAAGGCATGAATCCATCTCTTCTCTCCTATGGGTAAATAGGACAGACTGGGTTTTATAACCTTGGATGGCCACCGGTTTAGGAGAAGGACAACTCTGAATTTAAGACTTCCAACTATGGATAAAATAGTAGTCTAAGATTTTCAGGGCCAAGACTGCTCTACTATTTAACGAGAAAGACAAGTTTGAATTCAAAACCGTGTAGCCTTGGCGAAGCATATACTATGCAGCTAAGGAAAGGATCTTGACTACGGTCGACCATACATACAACAAACTCGTCAATGCTTGATTTATACTTTTTAATCTTGAAAGAAAATCACATATTAACCCACCTGCTTGCTTTTAGTTCATACGTGTTTATTTTAATTTGATTTTGCTTGATCGATAACTGTCAATGCCATCATCGGGTGTAACAGCTTTATATTGGAATTATTCTAGTAGCTAAGTCATTTTATTTTTCAAACGTTGAGGGGTTGTAGATATTTATATTCATCATCTTTGTTTCAGCTGGGTAGTACAAATTTAGAATTAGCCTAATAATCAATCATAATGCTTAAAGAGAGATGGCTGGAAGGACGTAATATAAAAAGATTCCAAAATGCTAGTAACTGGAACATATCTTAGTTGTGCTAAAACGCCAATTTAAACGGGAATTAAAACAAAATTTGGTTTTCCAGGAAACGGAGCAATTTATTATTTTTTTTATTAACCTTCGTCAGACATTACTGTTTATAAACACATTCAATATAAGTTCCGTATCTTTTTCACATATATAGATTTATTGGTACCTGGAAAAGTACAATCACTATGGCGATCTTAGTATTGTCAACGCCATTTCCTTTGGCCAGAGGGGCTTCTCACTCCTTGCTTTTAAATTCACTTAAACAGCTTCCGAAAAAAAAAAAAAAAAAAAATCATCGCCTGTCAGAAAGTACGTACCTCTTTGAATTTATCGTTCTTTTAATTCATTTTATTTTGTTATTAGGTTGGTGCAAAAATAATGGCGTGATAATGTCGTTTTTTGACGTATTTTTTAACGTCAAAAAACGACATTATTACGTCATTATTTTTGCACCAACCTAATTTTTTTTTTCTCTCTCCCTCTCTGTCTCTCCTACTCCCTTCCTCTCTTTCTCACTCTCGCTTCTCTCTCTCCAAAGTGTGTTTATAAGTTTTACTTGCTTCTATTGTTTTTTTTTAATCATTTAATTTTAATCTATTTCCCCTATTCGAAAACTTTCTTGTATATTAATTCATTAGTGATTTTTTTTTTTTTGGCTGGTACATCTATTGGACGTTCTTTTAACATGGTTCTCGGGTGATGGGGTGTGCATTTCCTTAAAAAGTGAATGTTGGCACCTTAACTAAATTAAAATTTTATAACAGCTTCTGACTCCCTGACCATACCCCCCTCTTCCGATTCATTTGCTACTCTTTTATTAGGCTGGTGCAAAAATAATGTCGTTTTCTCACATAGTAACATATGTGAGAAAACGACATTATTTTTGCACCAACCTAATATAAGCCTTTTTTTTTTTTTATTCCGAATAGATAACTTGCCAATTAACATACCAAACTACCTGTAATCACCTATACTAATCCATAGGCAAGGGTGGTTGTAGTGAATCCACAAGCATCCCCGTGCAATCTCCGTTAACCTCTCCTCCCAACTAGTCTTTTAGTAGCTCGTGAGTGAGCTATACATGCATATCCGTGGCTCTCAGCTTTGCTTTCCAGAATAATTTCTCTGGATACCAACCCTGATTTTTTTTTTTTGATAGAAGTAGATAGACTTTTCTATCACCCGGTCAGTATTCTTCGCCCTTCTCTTGAACAGGAGTAGATGCTCATCCCTTGCTTACTGTTTAAGAAAGGGTTCCTGTATCCTTTCCTTTTCTCTCGCCTTAGTAGTGGAGCTGTAATGAATCTCTTGTGATAGGTGCGATTTGTGGTTACATCTGTTCACACTAATGTTATCAAGTTGGCAGTTTTCTGGTTGCTATTCCCAACTGGTAGTTAGGAGCCCAAACTCTTGCGTATCGTCTTGAGAGGCTGCTCAGATCAACCGTTTCATAATATCGGGATTCTTGCAGTGCCATGTCGCGGATGGACGGGTGTCCCTGCATGCATCTCCAGTGGGCAACCCCGACGCACACTATGTTGCAGTCTGCGCCAGTTTCTCTCTGCCCATGTTACATTTGATGACCGACTGCCACTATTACACTAGGCATTTTCCTTACCAATATAACTCATGGCTATAAACAGCCAAAAATATAAACTGAAACCAGCTCAAGATAAATCACCCTAACCCTTTAACATTTCTGTCTCCAACATCCGTGGTATTTCTACCAATTTCTGTAGTGTTGAATCGTTCCTTTTCGAAAAGTCTCCTGATGTGCGAGCTCTATGCGAGACTAAATATAACTCGTCAATCCCTTTCTTTGAATTATCGATTCCTGGCTATCTTCCTGTCCTGAGGAACAGGATACCCAAGATCCTAATGTACAGCCAATTAGATCAGGGCTACAGGAATGTAGGACGCCCATGGCTAAGATACAAAGACAATCTGAAAAGCAACTTGTCAGCTGTCAATATACCACATAATACCCTTGAGCGCTTAGCCTTGGAGCGGGTAGAATGGAGGTCAACGTGTTTTAGTGGACTCAGCAATTTTCAGTCTGCTTGTGTGAATCATCTTCGAGAAGTGAGAGCAAGATCTAAAAGGTCAGCCAATCTAACAGTGATCTCATCTCACTATCCTCACACTTGCTCCATATGTGGCTTCCTTTGTAAATCACTAGCGGGTCTTCAATACCACTTAAGATTATCGCACAGACTTTCATAACTGAATCAATAAGCTGTCAGATCCTCATACGTCGAAACCGACGGGAGAATCCATTATTATTATTATTATTATATATATATATATATATATATATATATATATATATATATATATATATATATATATATTCTTAATTCAGTAAGCTATCTCTTCTTTCTCTATTGTTTCCCTTCCTTGTTTGTGGTGTACTCGATAGCATTTCTGATAATAGAGACAAGGCCAACTCTCAGTATCCGTTATCACCTGCTTTCTCAGTCGCTATAACACACAGGAATCTCTTCCATAGCAAAGAATATAGTTTCCGCTTTGCCCGGTCTACCGCTGATATTCTTATGGCCATAACTGAATATGTACACCAAATTCTTGATAATAACGGCGGAGATCGAACTCTAGATATCTCTAAGGCGTTTGACAGGGCTTGTCAAGCCGGCCTTCTATCTAAGTTTCAGGGATACGGTATAAAAGTCGATTATATGATTTACTACAATTATTCCTATCAAATCGGTAAATGAAGGTCATCAAGACTCTTCCTGTTATTCTCAGATGGACACTGGTTTTTCCCAAGGCTTAATATTGGCTCCTACACTGTTTCTAATCTTCATCAATGATCACCCTGATTTCATCAAATCCCAAATAGGAATCTACGCAGACGACATTACCATTTACCCCTGTCTCAATAGTAAATCCCGGAATGTTGACAAAGTTAACATGACCTTTGGTCTCGAAAGGAAACTCCAGTCAATTGTTTATTGGGGCAAGAAATGGCTTGTAAATTTTAATGCCTCCAAAAAGAAACTGCTGTCATTTAACTACCATAGAGAAACTTCTCTGCCTGCAATCAGCATGGCAGATGTTCGATTTCACCAGAACGCTTCATTGTGTCTTCTTTGCCTCACGTTTTCCACTGACCTGAGGTGTAACAACTACATTGAATCAATAGCTGCATCTACCGCAAAGAAAAGTTGGTTCTCTGTGTCGTTCCAGAAGGTTTCCATCCTACACGTCTACAAATCTTCCATTCGTTCATGCATTGAATACCGTTGTCATATATGGTCTGGCGCCCCTGCTGTTCATCTCGCGGTTCTCAACAAAATCCGAAGCAATGTGACCGGTCCTGACTTGAAACCCCGACTTCAGCCACCTTATCACAGACGTAATGTGGCTTACCTTTTTCTTTTTTTATACAAATATTTTCATGGCAACTGCTCTGACGAGCTATTTTCCCTGGTGCCGCAGCTGCATGAATTTAAGTGTTCTACAAGATTGGTATCGAAATCCCACCCTCTTACTGTCGAAACAGTTAAATGTAACGACTCTTCAACTCCAACAGTTTCTTTCATGCTTCCCGACAGTGTAACTCCCTTCCTCTTATTTCCTTTCCCGGTGACTTTTTATGCCTTGATCCCCGTTCTTCTTTTCATCCTTTCATCAGTCACCCCTATGCCCAGTATTTTCTCTTACCTTCACTCTCTATCACTCTTTGCGAGCTAGTGGCACACCTGCCTTGCTTGGGGGTGAAATGCTTTTAAAAAACTTCTTTTGAATATACGTGGCTTTAAATAATTTTGAAATGTAACAGCAATGGAAAACTTTTCATGAGGTCATATTAGAAGTTGTTGTTTTGTTGCTTTCACTTCTGCATCAACTTGAAGAGGGGGGATATTCTGATTTAATTGATGCTACTGTCGCCAGTGCCAACGGAATGAGTGTCTAGTACAAAAGAGTTTCTTGCAACGTTCGATTATTTGGCGCGTTAATCTTCCCGCCAAAGTCCTTAACTGAAGATGACGGCAAAGATGTGATCGCCTCCAACTACCAACACTGATTGATTCCTTTCATCTTGTTTGGCAGCGGACGCAGATCGAAGATCGCAATTCCTAGTCTTCGGTCTAGCTCGAAAGAGCTCCAGAATAGGTTTCGCATCGATTTAATTAACTCATTGTCGTCTTGATTGTGTTTCCGCTATTAGAAGAGGAAAAGAGACCAAGATACCAGAATACACAGAGACCTCCGATAAGAATTTACATTCTCTCCGCTCAGAGAAAGATTAGCACCACCTTACTGAACTGCGGAGACTGTTAGATCTTTAGCCTCTGGGATGTTTCGATCATCCAGGAAATTATTATCTAACATTAAGATCCATCTATTGAAGGTTGATTTCATAATAAGCAAATAGCTTTGTAATGGTCATAGATGATGGAATTTCATTCAGCTTATAAAAGGACATACACACGAACACATAGTATATCTGAGCGTTCACACCTGTATAGTGAGTATAGTATAATGCTATGGTATGCCTCTGGTGTAATGTATAGCAGTTTGGATATTGGCGATAGGAGTTCGAATTTCAGCCGAAGTCGTTACGTTAACTTTCGTGTAAATAGGCTTGGGAAAGATATGAATAGATTACTTCCTCCCTTGCCAAACCCGTTAATTAAATAGCAGAGAAAACTTTACTTTATAGCTGTGTTTGGCAGCCAGTCTAGGAGAAATACAACTCTGGATTCAAAGCCATATGTAACAGAATTTCCTGTTTGGTTAAATTCAGTTTGGTCACGAACACAGTTCCTTAAGGGGCATTTGAACTGATAAATAATGTTTGTTCGTTGTAATTTTGATTTTGCTGCTGTGTTGTTATTTTTGAGGATAAGGTTAGCTGCATTAAATTTTTGGTAGAATATTATCGGGTTCACAATGGTGTCATAATATTGACTATGCTTGAGCTATTTTGCGTTGATTTATTATTAATATCAACCTGCCACTGAGAAGGTCACGGAAACATATACCTTTAAAAATGTGAACAAATAATCAAATCAAGCAGCGATAATCCCTTTTCAGCACCCCCATATATATATTAGGTTGGTGCAAAAATAATATCGTTTTTTGACGTTAAAAAATACGTCAAAAAGGATATTATTTTTGCACCAACCTAATATATATATATATATATATATATATATATATATATATATATATATATATGTATGTATATATAATTATTTATTTAAAAATATGATTCCATCGCTACATTTTCTCTTATTTTCACACATATATCGGCTCCCAAATTAAGGTCGAGCAGGCTGAACCTTTATTTTTAAAATGACATTATATGTATAATATAGACATAAGAATTCTCATGTAGCGATGGAATCATATTTTTAAATAAATAATTATATTTAGGCTCCAGTTTTGTATCGAGCACTGTTTTTTTTTAAATAATAACAAAAATACTAAAGAACTTTGGATTATTTACCTAACGAGTTCTTTCCTATTTTCTATATATTTTCACACACGCGCGCGTACACACACACACACACACACACACACACACACACACAAATATATATATATATTGTTTTGAACAATAAAAATATTTTATATTTTAAAAATTAAAAAATTTTCAGACACACTGGTTTGTGCATTAATATTATTTATTTTATTATTTCAATAAGGTTTCTCGATTTGTTTCGGCCAGCATGACCACTGACCATCATCAGCTGAAAATATTCCTGCTTGTTAGTCGCAGTGAACTACAGGAATGGATGACTTCCTGAAGAATATGAACTTTATCTGTAGTTTTCATTTATTTATTTTTTTTTATCGTTAATTATGGTCAGGGCTTGTGTTGGTGAAATGGCCTCTTTTAAGTTGTTTTTAAAATAGAGACTAGGGAGATTCAGACTTCTCTTCTTGATCATGTTGACAGTTTTATTGGTTGCTGGGAAGGGAATGTGTGTGTGTTAAGTGTATGTTATCTTTAAGTTCTTTGGGAGTGTGTTTGATATTTGGAAGAGCATATATTAGTATGGGTGTGTGTATAAGTGTGAGACCCCAACACCTCCGCAAGCATGTCTCTTTTGTGTGGGTGAGAAATGTGGGCAGGGTTTGATCTATGGTATTATATATTAATTCTATCTATGTTGTTAAATTTGTGGTTAAACCCGTTTAGACGAAGTATTTTGAGGCGCAAAATCCATTTATCTTCATCTTCCTCTAGAATTTTTCTAATGTTATCTTTTCCATTTCTATTTTGTCAATTATAATGAATTTGGCATGGTTTTTAAAATCATGTTTTTTTCTAGGCGGAATTGTTGTTCGACAGGTAATAATCTTTCGTTGGGAGCCGACTTGATCCGATTAAGATAATTATTAATTCTGTAGTGAAAGGTCTATTCACATTTTCCCACATATTGTTTCTGGCACAGCATGCATTCTAATAGGTAAATTCTATTATGACTTCTACATTTAGAGTTGTGGTAGATTTTGAAAATGGATTTAAATGTAGTTAGTGAGCGAATTGGTATGTCTAATGTAGTTACAACATAAGCTTCTTTTGCTATTACATGCTTGGGAAAAGCCTGCTGTTTTTATTTTTGGTCTATGAAGGATTACCTTATCATCTCAAATGTGGTTACTAGCCATAATTTCCTTTAGGTTCTAAGGTCTACGACATGTTAGAAAGCCGGGTTCCTGAAACAAAATTTTAGGTCTAGTTTGAGATGTAGAATTTCCCAGTGACGTTTGATTATCTGAGATAGTAGAGGAAGTGTAGTCTTGAAAGTGGTTACTATAGGGATGCGTCTGGATTTATTTTTAATTTTATACATTAGGATGTCTTCTCTAGGTATGGAAATTGCTTTATTTATTTGTTCCCTTATTAGATGTTCTTTATAACTATGTGTTGTAAAGTGATATTCAAGATTTTGAGTGTGCTTATTTAGATCTTCATTGTTAGAATATATCTTTCTGAGTCTAAGTACTTTTGAATAGGGAAGGTTCTCTTTGAGGCGTTTTGGGTGGGATGACTTAAAGTGTAGATAGTTGTGGGTGTCGGTTATTTTAATGTGTAGTGTTGTTTGTAGTTTCCTGTTTTCATCTATGTAAATGCGGGTGTCTAAAAATGTTACCGATCTTGTTCATGGTCGAATATCGAGTCGTGTATCGTGTTTATGGTCATAAGAAATTCAGTGAGTTTCTCCTCACTGCCAATGTATATGAAAAAGATACCATCGATATATCTTGCGCGGAATATGCAGTCGCTACCGATGAAGGGATACATATGGGTCTCCTCTAATTTTCCCATGAAGATTGTGGCATATTATGGAGCTGTAATGATGCCCGTGGTATATACTCTAAATCTGTAGGTAATATTTTCCATAGAAATTGAAAATATTCCATGTAAGAATAAGCTCTATGAGTTTTATGATAACTTCTGTGGAGGGTTCTTGTTTTTTTTTTCTTTTAATGCGTCTTTAAGGGCGGTTAGTCTTTCGATATTTGAATAAAGTGATCTTACGTCCATGGTTACCAGATTAGCGTTTCCGGGTACTGTTTGTTTAATTCTGTTTAGTAGGTCTGTTGTCTCTCTTATGTAGGATTTTACTTCCTTAACTAAGGGCTGTACGTAATGTTCTACGTATTTGGATATGTTGGTCGTGTGGCAGTTAAAAGATGAAATGACCGGCCTTCCTGGGTTGTAGTTTTTGTGTATTTTGGGAAGGAGATAGAAGAAGTTTGGTGTGATGTTTGTGCATGTTTCCTTGTAAATTAGTTTGTTTTGAAGCAACATGTTTAGCAAGCTTTTTAATTTTTTGTATTCAGGTATAGGGTCTGTCGGTAGGTTTTGTTGGCGTTTTTTCAACTAGCTGATTGTTGGCCTCATTAAGGTGTGCTTTGATTCCCCATATCACTGTTACACCCCCTTTGTCAGCCTGTTTAATGATTAGGTCATCTCTATGAGTCAGTGTATTAAGGGCTGCTTGTTCCTCTTCAGCGATATTGTTACATGGCAGCTTACGAACTGTCGTTTTCTTTATGTCATTTGTTACTGTTATTTCAAATGTCTGTGTAGTGATGTTCGTGTTTTATGAGGTGAATGTAGAGTTTCTCTTATAATGTTTCGAGTATGGAAGGTGTGTGGTTATTGTCTCCGTAGTGGGCTTTTAGCCATATTCTTCTAAAGAAGGATTTCAGGTCATTTGCCAAGGTGTCCTTATCCAACATCCGGGAACTAGGACAAAAGCTTAGTTCTTTATTTAATAATCTGAATGTTTGTATTTGTAAACATGACGAAGTTTCTTCGTAAAAGTTCGAAACCTTGCATCATAACCCTTATTAGGTATGCTATATGTCCTTTCAAGTGTTTTGGTTGGAGGCATACACATTTTTTGAAGGTTGAGTGAGTTTGTTGTTGATTGTCTACAAGGGGATAATATGGGTGGTCCGGGATGTTTAGTGGGGTTATGTGTCTGATGAATGCTATGTTTTGGCTTGTGTATGTTTGTACGGTACCTTAAGGATGCCCGTGTAAGTTCGTGATTGAGAAATTCGGGAGCCAAGTCACAGGATAAATAGCAGGGCAGACTGGGCTCTATAGCCTTGGATATATATATATATATGAAAATTTCTCCGATTTAACCAGTAGAGTAGACAATATTTATGAATAAATATGACAATAGGAAAACTAGTAATTGCTGACGCGTCTCGTGTAATGTGGAATTTATCAAAGCAAAAAAAATATTTTCGTATTTTGCTTTGATAAAGTTCACATTGGACGAAACGCGTCAGCAATTACCAGTTTTCCTATTGTCATTTTTATTCATATATATATATATATATATATATATATATATATATATATATATATAAGCATTTCACTCCAAGCAATGTGGGCGGCCACTAGCACGCAAGGGGTTGCAGAGAGCTGGAGCGAGAGCAAAGAGTAGTAATAGATAAAGAGAAGGATAGGCATCTGGAGACATCGATTGACATTACATTTGAATAGTTGGAGATTATAGCTCTCAGGGAAACAAGAAATGGGATGGGAGTTCCGCAGGTGAGAAGTGCGAGACATGAAGCAATTGGAGTAGAGGAGATGGCTACATTTAGTCGTTTCGACAGTGAAAGGGTGAGAGCGAGATGCCAGCCTAATGGGACGCTTAAATTCATGAATTCAGGGAACCAGCGAAAGAAACTCCTTGGAGCAGTTATGGTGAAAATATTTGAAAAAAAAAGAAAGAGGGAGGCGATGGCATGTCTGTGAGAGAGCGGCTGCAGACGAGATGCCAGATCAGCGCCAATTACATTGCATATCCGTCTTTGGATTTTATCAAAGACCTTGAGACAAACAGAAGGGGCTCCAAACCATATATAGCAGCAATATTACATGCAAGGGCGAATGGGTGATTTGTAGATTTGAAGGATCGACTCCGGCGAGAAAATTTTCCTGGCGTGGCACATGGAACCAACTTTCCTTGCGGTGGAGGAAGTTATTGACTCAATGTATTTGTTCCATCTCAGGTCAGCCGTCAATGTGAGACCGAGTAGTCGCAAAGTGGAGCTCTCGTGGAGTTGAGCGTCAGACATTCTAATATGAGGCAGGGATGGTTCTCTCTGGAGAGTAATAGAGAGCAGTTTTGTTTTTGAGGCATTAGATTTAACCAGCCAATACCTGCCCTAGTCCACAACCGATTGGAGGTCCTTTTCAAGACAAACGGCCTGGTTAGTTTTGTCAGCGACACTAGATTTGTTTTTGAGCCAGGAGTAAATAGTAGTGTCGTCCGCAGAGATGCCTACTTGGGAACATATGACATCAGGAAGATCGTTGATGAAGATAAGGAACAAAGTGGGATAGGAGCTGGAGGAGAATCCGCTGAGAGCAACCTTCAATACACGGTTTGACAGGAATAATTGTATTAAGTCAAACAATCGACCTTTCTGTTATGGCCGTAAGCACATCAGCTGTAGAACGGGCAAGGGGAAACCATATTGCATGTCGGAGAGCAGATCATCGGATGTAACCACTTCGGCGATTATTAAAGCTTCAAAGCTTTGCCGAAGAGTTCTAGGGGACGAATAAAACGTTAATTAGAAGGGTCAGAAGGGTCTCCAGACTTCTTAAAGACAGCAACAATGGATGAGGACTTCCAACAGGGTGGAAAACAATATTCATTCAGGCAGTAGTTATATAATTTGGAGAGGGCAGCGGCCAGTTCAGGCGCACATTTCTTCAGGACAATGTCTGGTATCCCGTCTCCACCACTAGTCTTGTGGTGATCTAATTTAGAGATGATGCCCAATACCGATGACGGGTTATGTGCAACTCGCTCAACAGAGCCTCATTTATATGGAGGAAATCGGGTGTGGGTACACCGGAAGAATCGAGCGTTGAATTGAATAAAAATTTCCGAGCAAAGCATTCAGCCTTGTCGGCAGAAGAGGTCTGAACCTCAAACAGGTTGAACAAAGGAGGTATAGACGGTTTGCTTTTGTTAAGTACACTCTTGTAGAGACGCCAATAATCCTTGGAGCCGAATTTCATTTGAGCAGCAAATAGTGACTTTGTTACATTGAGGACACGCTTACACTCGCTACGGGCAGAGACAAAGAGACTTCTATTGCAGTTAGACATGTCGCTACAATATAGGTAGAAGAAGTGATTCCTATGGGCAATGTCAACTGAGCAAGCAGCAGAGAACAAAGGAGAAGGCGCGCGATTTGTCCTTATATTTCCTTGAGGGGATGAAAGCCTTGATTCAAGCTTTAACCCAAGAGACCTCGGAAGCACATTCTTGAACGGGGAGCGTAAAGACAGCATCCCAGGGCACATCACGAAGGAAATCCCGGAACGAGTCCCAGTCTGCTCGTTGATAGCAGAACGATGTTCTAGTGGTAGGAGGTTCCTTGCATATATATATATATATATATATATATATATATATATATATATATATATATATATATATATATATATATATATATATATATATATATATATATAATGTCATCCACAGACAGACTGTTTCGCTGTATCACAGCTCATCAGTGCGGCTAGACATCCGGTTGCCTCTAGCTAGGATCGAAACCCGACTGAATTGGTATCAGGCGGATATTCTACCACTAAGCTGTCGGGATGAAGGTGGATTTTTAGCGTATTTATTTTTGGAAACACGCCCAGTGACCGACAGTGACTCAATTCGGCTTGCGAATATATATATACATATATATATATATATACGATGGCTTGTTATTTATTGCGAAATACAGTCTTGTCGTATTTCCAATCAGTCCTCCATGTTCTTAGGTATTATTTAAGTTTCCTTATCATATTTTGTGACCTAATTTTCGTCATTTGTTTTCTTTTGATTTTTATGTGTTAATTAGAGGTAAATAGGTTCCGTCATTCGTTCTCTGATGTCTTTACAAAAATGATGTCAACTAGAATTAGCTGAGAAATTATATATTTCCTTTAGTTTATATAAACTACAAGCATCTTCCACTGAAAGGAAAACAAAAATCGGATTCATTGCGAAATAAATACTTCATAGAAAATGACGTTTTCAAAAACAAAAAAATATATAAGAACACAAAAGGGAGTCGATCTTTCGAAAGCCTGTAGAAAAGACTGAAATATAGAAAGGAAAACTCGGTAAGACTATCTTATATAATCACCTTGCTGCCGAAAAAAAAATCCTCCGCTAAAGATTCTAATATTTAATTCAGACAAAAATATCGCAGATGAAAAAAATATTAAAAGATACAAGAGAAATATTCGTTAAAAAAAAATAGAAAGACAAAGTAAGGTTCATAATTCCAGGTTAATTTCCAGCCTCTTTACACTTCCTCCGTTCATTTTCTAGAAATTATTGCTCCTTTCAAGGCTACATAACTTGGAGCACCCCTTTCCACCTTCTCATTCTGAGTCAAATGTTTCGGTTACTATCTTGCAATGCTGCGGCAGGTAACGAAAAATAGTTTGGGTCTTGTACTGGACGCTGATAACCTTGATATTTAGTGAGGGGTATGAGACGAAAATATTTTCTTTTTCTACGGAGGGTTAACAGGATCAATTCGATGCAAAGACAGTGAAATATTCGTTGAATACAGACATGATGTTGCCACAAAAATATTTTTGTCAGTGATAAGTCGTCGAATATATTCTGATGACTACAAAACATTTACTATTTTGGAATTACCTCGCGGGTCGCAGTGGTTGATCTCAAAGGCCGCGTAATAATTTTGGCTATTTCATACATAAGCAATATCAATATATTGGCACATTAGAAAATGATCAATAAATTTCATAGACGTAAAGTGCGTATTCTTTTTAATAAGACACGTTTATACGAAAAGGAATAATTGTTTCCCCCCACACATATATATATATATATATACATATATATATATATATATATATATATATATATATATATATATATATATATATATGTTTAGTTTGATTCAGATATTAAACATTGTGCGATAATCTTAAGCGGCATTTAAGACCCGTTAGTGATTTACAAAGGCGGCCACATATAGAGCAAGAGTGAGGATTGTGAGAGGAGATCACTGTTAGATTTGCTGACCTTTTAGTTCTTGCTCTCGTTTCTTGAAGATGATTCAGACAAGCAGATTGAAAACTGCTTAGTCCAATAAACACACTGATCTCCATTCTACCCGCTCCAAGGCTAAGCGCTCAAAGGTGTTTTGACAGCTGACAAGTTGATTTTCAGCTTGTCATTGTATCTTAGCCATGGGCGTCTTACATTCCCTGATTTAACGGGCTGTACATTAGGATCTTGGGTATTCTGTCATCAGAAATTCTCAAGACATAACTGAGACTGTATGTGAAAAGTCTCGATTCCTCCAATATTACACCTGTTAAACAGGCCTACGTTAGATGTCCTATCTTGAAGGTTAACTCCACAGATTGCACGCTGACAGCTTTTATGGAAAACATCCAGTTGGTGTATATCAAGGTAAACCGCCAGAAAACTCACACAAATGATTTGATGAAAGTGGTGAAGGCTTGTGCAGAACCAGCCACACTTTTCGGAACTATTGATACACTCAGTCGGTGCAAATAAATGCCACAGACGAAGCAGACAATCTACCTCAGGCTTTTCATGTAAGAGTTTTCCATCTCCTATATATATATATATATATATATATATATATATATATATATATATATATATATATATATATCGGCTTGGATCGAGGAATTGGATTGCCGAGTTCGAATTCCAATCGAATCCATTACATTTACTTACGTGCTAATAACCTCGGGAAAGGTATGAATCCTCTTCGTATACCTTTAGCTATGGTTAAATACCAGGGCAGACTGGTTTCTATAGCCTTGGATGGCAACTGGTCTAGGAGAAGGACAACTCTGAATTCAAAACCTGCGGAGGTCGTTTGGGGACCTTGTGGCACTTAGTGCACCAGGTCTCTGTATTCGGCCTTTCAAAAGAGTGGACGGTTCTGCATAAAACCTTCATCAATGTAATGAAATCTCATGTTCTGTTGTCGGGCTGTCGGTTTCCTAGGAACTGATTTGCTTGACCCTTGTACATCGAATTCGACGGGAGAGTCGCTTATATATATGAGCAACAATATATATATATATATATATATATATATATATATATATATATATATATATATATATATTGTATCTGTGAGTGAGTGCGTGTGTAAAAATACTGATGGTGTCTGTCTGTACAAGTACGATATAAATAATGACAATATAGGAATCGTCAGGAACATCCGCTGTCCCATCTATCTATCTATCTATCTATCTATCTATCTATCTATCTATCTATCTATGTCCAGTCTCTTCATGATCTATCTATTTATCTATCTTACTATGGAATATTCTACTACTTTCATTCCGTTTCTGGACACACTGGTACGTCTCAATAACAATGACATCTCCACTACACCATACACGAAGGTTACTGATGGTCATTGTTACCTTAATTTTAACCCCACCAACCCCAAAACTCTATAATCTACTGCCAATGCTTACGCATTAAGCGCATCTGTTCTCACAAGGAAGATTACAAGTTACACATAAGACAACTTTGCAGACACTTTCTTAATAGAAATTCCCAAAGAATCTATCAGCAAAGCATCCAAACATGGCAGAGACACTCTCCTCAACTATGTAACTAAAAAGAAGAATTCCACAATCCTCATGGTCTTTTATTTAAATTATAACATCCCCAAACATTCCTACACATTAACTAAACATTTCCAACATTTAAAACTAGACAATACTATTAGTAATTTATTTAGCGATAACATCCTACAGGTGAGGTGACAGCCCTACCAAATTCTTCAGTCTTTTGACATCATCAAAAAACCTGCAACACATCACCTCCCCAAGGCAATGTCATCTGCAACAAACCCCGGTGCTTGGTCTGCGAACACATCATCACTCACAACATTTACACACACCCCGGTTTTCACGTCGTATTCAGACCACCTGCTCTAGGCTGAGACAGTTCCAATCTCGTATAATTGCCGTTCTGTCGCAAATTCGAGAAGGGAAATTATATGGGAGAAACTAGAACTGAGTTCCGTTTACGGTTCAATAACCTAAGAAAAAAAAAGAAAGAAAAAAGTAAAAGAAAAAAAAACATCAGGGTCGATAACAGTTATGGTCCAGGTTAGGATCAAGGAAGAACAACACGAACACAAGAGTAGAAATAACGAATGTATATTACACGAAATAATAATACAAGATGTGGAAGGTGTTAGTATGACTATCAGTTTGGAGTGAACTAATATCGGCTCGGCACGATTCGGTATCTAGCCACCCTCCCACGAGGGTTGCATGTGGCACAAGGCCGAGTTTAACGTGGGTTTCCGAGCCCGTAGTCTCGCCTTAAAAATGCCCGTAGAACCCGTATAAACGGGATCGGGTTGGTCAACTTCCCCGAACGAGACTCTACCCTTCGTCGGAGCCTCGTCCGGGTTCCTCTCTGCTCAGAGGGAGACATTTCGACCGTCAAGCTGAGAAGCTTGGCTTGGTTCGACCCTCTCTCTTGAGAGGCGTAGTATACATAGTGTTAGGAAGAGTTCATTTTGTAGTTATAGGTAAGGACCCATAACAATAACAACATTTTTACCGGTCTCTGTACACTTCAACCAACCTAGTTATAGAATCGACGACGTCGGGTGCGTGCTCTTAGCGTCTGGGTTCGGTAGCCGGAAGGATAGACGCAGATCGGATTTGAAGTATATCCTAAAAGTAAATTCCCATATAGAGGAAACAAACAGAT
The DNA here is from genome assembly GCA_963932145.1 of Acanthosepion lycidas. Classification (NCBI taxonomy): domain Eukaryota; kingdom Metazoa; phylum Mollusca; class Cephalopoda; order Sepiida; family Sepiidae; genus Acanthosepion; species Acanthosepion lycidas. The sequence continues at coordinate 49,161,671 of OZ010607.1, read as the reverse complement.
ATTTGGGTTTACTCAGAGTATAATTTCCACAAGGAAAGCCATTATCAGCAACACCACTTCTCGGATGAGTAGGTCCTCTACCCACATTTTAACTCTAAATGTTAACAGCCATCTACTACTTACTATATTTTTATGTTCGGCCACCTATGATTTCACTCATTTTGCCCTATTCAGTAATAGAAGTTTTGCCATGTACATCGAGGGGTACATTCCAGGCACCCTCTTTTGTACCATCTTTGGTTCTATCACTTTAGTTCCTTTACATATAAGCTTATGTAAGGAGAGTGGAAG
>OZ010607.1:48931380-49156380 GCA_963932145.1 Acanthosepion lycidas | reverse complement strand
AATTTGTTTTTGTCAGATATTTACCGAATATCAGCTCTGAATCGTAAAATAAAAATGCAATAAAACTATGATATTATTTAATTAGTAGAGCTTTTATGAATAAGATATATTAAGGCCACTATTTCCTTAAGAAAATCTTTCAAAGAATAATGAATTTTTACAAGATGTGATTTCATTTCTTTAACATTTTAATTAGCAACAATTTGTTAAGTTTTAAGTCTTTTAAAATTCTGTATTAGTTTCAGCCTTTTAGGGGATATTATTATTGAGTGAAAACTATATGTACTAATCATAAATAGAAAAAAAATAATACAAAGCATTAAACACGGACATTTAAAAAAAAGTATTTTGAATATTTGCGGTATGTATATAAACGTGCTGATTGTTTTAAGTATGGGTGACCATACATGACATTATCAGAAAATAAAAGCGAAACTATAGCAAATTTAAAGCCAAGCTATCTCAAATTTAATAAAACAATCGATTACAAAGAATATTTTCCTCAAATTTTCAAGATTATTGTGCACTTAAAAATTAAATAAAAAAATGTGGTAACATCATTTTCTTCAATTATATTTTACAGATAAAATCTGTCATCACTCTGTCAGCACGTCAACACAACTACTGTCGGGTTTAAAAATGCATTTCTGCTATATTTTAAACTTAAAGTAAATATTATTTGTTCAAATCTGATTGATTATACATTAAATCAATTAATGTTCCTCAAATAAAGTTTCAGAAAAGAATATTTTATTTTTGGCAGATTTTTGAATAAAGAGAATTACATTGCAATGAAAGACGGCTAAAATAAAGGCTCTAATTACCTATTTTAGACCGCCACCCACCACGACAAAAAAAAAAAAAAAAGCAAAAACTCATTCCAGTCAATTTGAATCGGTTTTGGAAATACAGAAATGTATTTTGCTTATTAAAAATAACAAATTTAATCTATTAACTTGAAATTAATGCAAAAATAAAAGGTTTAAGGAAGATTATTCATTATCACGTATTTTTGTGGACCTATATAATATAACTGAATTTAATTTACTTACCTGAACATATTTTTAAGCATTTCATTTCAAGCAAGGCAGCAGTGCCACTGCATGCAGTGGGTTACGGAGAGTGAAAGACAGAATAAAGAGTAGGTGGAAGGTGGAAGGAAAGAGGAAAAAAAAAAACAGGAATCACGGCAAAAAGAAGATGGCAATTGACGTTGCATTTAAATTTTTGAAGATTGTAGCAAGTGAGAGCAGGGTAGTTTCAATGTCGGGAAGTGCGAGGAAGAAAACTTTTGGAGTAGAAATGGCGGTTAGATTTAACTATTTCAACAATAAATAGGTGCGACATAGATGCCAATCTAGTAGCAATCTTAGATTCATGTAATTTGGGCACCAGGGAAAAGATCTCGTCAGAGCAGTAGCTATGAAATTATTTGTAGAAAAGAGAGTGGGAAGCCAGATCCCATCCGTGGGAAAGAGTCTGAAGTCGAGAAGCTAATTCAGGACCGATTAAGTAATATAAATATGAAGAGGAATTTTAATTTCTCGAAATGTCATAAAATTAAATAAATGCGGTAACAGATGGAAAGAACAAATATTTTTTACCAAGATTAATTTTTTTAAATATTTTAATTCATTTGTGAATATGAGCTGAAGATTTTATTAAAATCCGATAATTATTTGATTTTTACAAGAATTTTCAAATCAATGTGTTTTTTACCAACAAAAAAAAAAAAACGCTAAATTACCATGCTAATTATTGGGCCACACACTGACGAAAGAAAAAACAAGAAGTCTAACAATTTTGTACGTGCTAGAAAGGGTTAAAAGATTTAATAAAATAACCAAAAACTACTCTGGTCTTTCCTCTTAATATAAATATTTTTACGATAAAACTTTGTTTTTATCAATTTCAGGTCTTTTTTCTAATCTACTTAATAATATAATATATATATATATATATATATATATATATATATATATATATATATATATATATAAAAATATATATATATATATATATATATAAAAATATATAAAATATATATATATATATATATAAAAAATATATAATATATATATATATATATATATATAAAATATATATATATATATATATATGTATGTATGTATGTATGCATGTATGTTTGTGTGCATTTTCTGTTTATACGTTATATCAATAGATACATTTAAAATATTTTTTTTTTAAATAAAGTGTATTAATTATATTCACCGGCTTGAATGTTTGAGAAATTTCGTAAAAAATATGCGCCGTCCACCAGGAATCGAACCTGTGTCCTAAACGTGACCATCAATTGATCTGACGAGCTATACCACTAAGTTGTAGAGATGCGTCTGGTTAACAAAGACCAAATTACTGTTTATAAGCAACAAAGCTTCCCTGAACGCACATATCTTCTCACGAAACGTACTTTAACGTAAACATTGACAACATATTATGAAATGAATTAAGTCCGACAATTATTTAATATATTTTCTGATCAAACGTTATTTTTTATAGATACAACTTATTTATGTAAATTCTGTATATTTTTTTTTTAAATAAACAGTATTAATTATATTTGCCGGCAATAATATTCGAGAAATTTCGTAGAGAAATATGCGCTCCCCGAAATACACACACACACACACACACACATATATATATATATATAATATATATGTGTGTGTGTGTGTGTGTGTATTTCGGGGAGCGCATATTTCTCTACGAAATTTCTCGAATATTATTGCCGGCAAATATAATTAATACTGTTTATTTAATATATATATATATATATATATATATATATATATATATATATATATATATATATATATATATATGTGTGTGTGTGTGTGTAAAAATTCCCGATGTTTGCAATTCTAAATGATCTGAATATTTTACACCTGATTTTAACAAGAGCGGATGAGAGTTATTGGCTGTAAAGGAAAAATATAGTCGTATATTTTCATAAAAATCTTTTGCAATCTTGTTTTACTGCTTATCATAAAAGCAACATAAATTCGATGTTTTCTTCAGTATTTTCAAGAACCTTTTAAAAGTGAAAGGCGTTGTCAATTCAAAGATATACATTTCGTCTTTCTTACTGCGATAATTGAAACCGGGCATGAAATGGTAAGTATCCGCGAACCAGATAATTATCTACCCAAATAATTTGAACCGATCAAAATGACAAATGGCGAAACCCCGAAAGAGTAATAAACATTTTATTGTTGAACTATTTCTCAGTATATTTTAAATCAATAAATTCTCCTTTATATATGAAATAGCTCCGGTGTACTACTCTGGGCCGTTATTCAGGATCGAACTCAGTGGAAACGGGGTGAACAATAATTGAGCCATACGAAAAAAAAAAAAAAAAAAAAGAAAAAAAAAAAAGACGTTGACAACTGAATAAGAACAATGTACTTTGTTGATTAAATTGTGGCCAGTCATAAAGACCCAGGAAAAAATCACAGAAAAATATGTCGCAACTTGGTTTAGCGAGTGACATGTTTGGTAAACATGAATCCATTTTATCAGATTTTTGAATCATGCTTTACACTGCCAATAATTTCCATCTCAGGAGTTGTGAAGTTATTTATCATTGAATCCAAGAATTGTTCATCCACAACAGCACTGAGATCTGAGATTCCCACCATTCACTCTGTCTTCAGGATTAGGGATAGGGTTAAAATATGTATTAAAGAAAGATCCAGAAACATTGTCTTGTGACTTTTCCCTTTTATCCCGTGACATTTTTTTCAGTGACTTTTTTTATACTTAATAAAGATTTTAATTTCAAGCTCTGATTTTCAAGTCATCATCATCATCATCATCATCCTCATCATCATCATCAGCAGCAGCAGCAGCAGCATCGTCAGTAGTCCCATGACCAGGTCATGGCCAGTAATAAAGTCATAATTTTGGCCAGGAAAAAAGTCACAACTTGGTTTTGCAAGTGACATGTTTGGTAGACATGAACCCATTGTAGCAGATTTTTGAACCATGCTTATTACTGTCAATAATTTCCATGGCAGGAGGTATAAAAATTATTTTCACTAAATCCAAGAATGTTTGATCCACACCTGCACTGAAATCTGAGGTTCCCACTATTCACGTTATCTTCAGGGTTAGGGATAGGGTTAAAAAATCCATTAAAGAAAAATGACAACACATTGTCTTGTGACTTTTTTCTTTCATTTTTATTTAATGACATTTTTTTCCAGTGACTTTTTTTACCTGGATTTGGCCAGGTGTGGTCATACAGGCACTGCACCCCTGAACATTGGACCAGTTCTCTTCACATATCAGGTTTAAAAGCTGGGGAGGTCTCCATTCATGCAGAATGTGTCTGGCAGAGTTCGTCCCTCTCCAGGTCAAACCATCGTCAATCTCCAAAGTTTTTTAAAATCATTACACCCCAACCATTTCAGGAGTTCCGCTAGCATGAATGGGGTTTATAGAGAGTGAAAACAAGAGAAAATGCTGGGTATAGGGGGCGTTTAGTCAAGGATAAATGTTGGCGATTGATGTTACGTTTAAATTTTTGAACATTGTAGTTAGGGAAGCAAATAAGCAGAAGGGAGTTCCACTGTCGGGAAGGGCAAGTATTGTTGATCCACAACAGCATTGAGATCTGAGATTTCCACTGTTAACGCTGTCTTCAGGGTTAGGGTTTAGGGTTAGAAAAGAACAAGGTCATATACTGTACGTAGACAGGTCATCTCAATATGACTTCACATCAAACCCCTGCTCAAAATGTTTGTGTTCACAGTGACCTCAGATGATTTACTTTGATCCCTCCAAGTTGATATTGCCTCAGTTATACAAAAATCTAATGCTTTTCGTTCTATTTTACAATTTTTATGCAAAATTCATTAATTTACTGTCAAATCTGAAAGTTCAATAGTTCTTCTTTTATGTACCGTGTACCTTCAGGACGTAGGCGATTGTGGCTCTCCACGTCCTCCTATACCTTCTAGCTCTCAATAAGTTTTTCCTCTGAAAAACATATCTGCTAAATTAATTTTCGTAACCGAAACATAAACAAAGTAATTTATTAGCAATTAATGAATTTCAATTTCAGATTATTTCTTATTGGTTTAAACTTTGCATTAATTGATACAGATTTTTTTAAACAGTGTAAAATTACGTCTACTGGTCTGTACATTCAAGAGCTTCAATAATGAGTATATACATTCCTACAGTTCGAACCTGCGTCCCCATTATTTAAAACTGCTATTCAGTTTATAAAATAATTTTATTTAATCATCTCCATATTTTTTAAAGCATTTCACTCCAAGCAAGGCGGGTGTGCCACTAGCACGCAAGAGGTTACAGAGCGTGAGAGCAAGAGTAAAGAGAGGGTGTTTGAGGAAAGGATATAGATAAGGACGAAAATCAGCACCAAGGCATCGGAAAAGGCCGATTGACATTACATTTGAATATTTGAAAACTTTAGCTATCAGGGAAGCAAGTAAGGGAAAAGGAATTCCACTGTCGGGAAGTGCGAGAGAAGAAGCTGTTGGAGTAGAAGAGGCGGTTGCATTTAACTGTTTCGACAGTGAAAGAGTGGGGCAGAGATGCCAACCTAGTATTAGGTTGGTGCAAAAATAATGTCGTTTTCTCACATATGTTACTTTTATATATGATTTCTGAATTAATTCATTGATATATATATATATAGCCATGTTATATATCATTTTGAAGCGCGTTTTTTCGCTCTATCGAATCGTGTTATTTGTTACAGTTCTCAATCTCTTGATTCACTTTTTGCAGGCTTTTCGACAGCATGGACAAAATTCAAATCCGCACGATTTTCTTGTTTCAGTTGAAACTAGGCCGAAAAGCTGCCGAGACAGCTCGTGATATCAATGATGCGTTTGGCCCAGGAACCACTAACGAACGTGTGGCAGAACGGTGGTTCAAAAAATTTCGCAATGTTGACGAGAGACTCAAAGATGAAGACGGTCGTGGCCGGCCGACTGCGGTTGATAACGAACATTTGAAAGCCTTAATTGAAGCCGATCCTCGCAAAACCACACGAGAAGTTGCTGTTGAACTCGAGCTCGACCACTCAACAGTCGTTTGCCATTTAAAGCAAATAGGGAAGTAAAAAAAGTTGGATAAATGGGTGAACGATAATCAAAAAAATCGTCAAAAAACGACATTATTTTTGCACCAACCTAATAGCAGTTCGGGCACCCGTGAAAATAGCTCGTCAGAGCAGATGCCATGAAAATATTAATAGAAAAACAGAGGGAAGCCACATTAAGTTGGTTATATAGTTGCAGGAGTCGAGATCCCAAGTCAGAACCCATCACACTGTACATTCTTCTTTGGATTTTGTCGAGTAACTTGCGATGAACAACGTAAGCATCAGACCATAAGATGCGCGTGGACCGTAATAAATTGTCGACAAGAAAATGACTCTCGGCGAACCGAGTTCAGTTACCGCCCTCCTCTGTACTAACAGACACTAGAAATGCGAGAATTCATAGTTACTTTTTCAAGTTATCCACCCTAAGCAAAACGGGAGTGGCACTAGCACGCGAAGGGCTACAGAGAGTGTAAATAAGGGAAAAGACTGGGTATGGCGGGGGTAATGAAAAAAACGAAGAACGGAGGAGGATATAATGAAGAACGGGGATCAAGTCAACAGAATATGTCGATTGACCTTACATTTAAATTTTTGAAGATTATAGTTATCAGAGGAGCAAGTAGGAGGAAGGGAGTTTCACTGTCGGGAAGTGTGAGAGAAGAAGCTGTTGGAGTAGAAGAGGCGGTTACATTTAACTGTTTCGACAGTGAAAGTTGTGGGACCGAGACGCCAAACTATTAGCACACTTAAATTCATGCAGTTGGGGTACCAGTGAAAGTAGCTCGTCAGAGCAATTCCCTGGAAAATAATTGTAGAAAAGACAGAGGGAAGCCACATCACGTGTTAAAAGTCATTGTTTAATGTTGCTGTTGTATATGAGAACAGGAAATTCAATCCTTTTGATATAATCCTTATGACACTAACCTTATACGGCGATCGATAGTACTCGATCATATACGTAATATTGTACACCCAGTTGAATCAAACATTGGTTATCATGACAACAAAAATATTACTAGAAAATTGATAAAAAATATTTATATATGGTAGTCAATAAAACCTGCTAAATTGAAAAATTGCTGCCAATATATATATATATATATATATATATATATATATATATAATGAGTAAAGAATTCTTAAAAATCTATTCGGTTATAATGCATTTCACGAACTTATATTCATCGCTTCAAACCGTCGTATTCTTGACACATTTTCCTAAGAAAACGCCCGTCTGAATAGATGAATGCAAATTCACGAATTATAACCGAATGGATTTTTGAGGGTACTGTACTCACTATTATTATATTGCTCTATTCTTACATTGAGCTCTCAAATTATATTATATTTATGCTCTACTTTTGTATCCAGCACTATTTAAAAAAAATAACAAAAATACTAAAGAACTTTGGATTGTTTACCTAACGAATTCTTTCCTATTTTCTTATATTTTCACACACACACACACACACACACACACACACACACACACACACGCACACACACATATATAATAATTTATTTAAAAAAATTTATAACATAAATATGTTATAAAATCACTACAAAAATAGCCATTTTGTTTCAACACACTCGGTGTCTTATCAAGTGATGACGTTGAATGTAAAATAAATGGTTTTAAAACTTTCAAATTAATTAACAATCCTTCGCAAGGGGAAAACGTTGTTACAAAGGCTAGATGGACCAATCAAAATACAAGTATAGGAAAATTCAAAAAGCTTGATAACGAAGTCATGTTATAATATCTATTCAGATGTTTAAAATATGAGTAGTATTAAAAAATAATTTATTCCAACCAATAATTACTAAATTTTATGATAAAATTTAATATTAAAATTAAAAACTGCTAATTTCAAAATCAAAATTTAATCGCTATTAAGTTTACAACTATAAAATTACTGAGGAGAAAAGAAGAAATATAGATGTTACTCAATTTATTTCTTCATTGAAGTTACTTTAGCTAATTTAATACCCGGTCCTTTGACAATGTATACATTTTAATCCTAAGAGTGTGTGAATGGGGTCCTAAACTCACGCGTAAAACAAACGCGAAAAAAACAACATAGAATTTGAAATATGTTAAAACTGACTAACAAAAGAGCGCCCAATGTTTATTTTCATAAATACGTAATGTTCTTTACAGTTGGATTTAAAATACCTTCAGTTAATGACTATTTTCACCTATGAATTTTTGAAACTGTTCATGGTATAAGATTTTATTGGGATAATTGTTAGTTGTGGAAAGAGAGAGGGCGTTATAGGGGACTTAGTGGGAGATATGGAAAGAAGACATCGTTACAGAATTATATTGTGGACGTAGGAGAGCCTAGGTACGGAGAGGGAGGGGGAAACCAATGAGCTGACCCTACATCCTAATGGCCGCACAAAGTTTGAATCAATGTGAATCCACGGAAATCAACGAAAATGTAAAAAAAACAAAACAATCAAGAGTTAACTTTAGTAAGATGAAAGAGAGATAATTCGGAATATATATATATATATATATATATATATATATATATATATATATATATATATATATATATATGTATGTATATATATATATATATATATATGTATATATTATTATTATATATAGGAAAGAAAATAATATATATATATTATTATATATACAATATATATATTATTATATATATATAATATATATAATATATATAATATATATACAATATATATATATAATATATATATAATATATATATATACATATATAATATATATAATATATATATATATATATATAATATATATATATATATATAATATATATATAATATATATATATATATATTATATATATAATATATATATATTATATATATATTATATATATATATATATGTATATATTATTATTATTATATATAGGAAAGAAAATAATTCGTTATATATATATATATATATATATATATATATATATTATTATTATTATTATTATTATTATTATTATTATTAAGTACATTAGAAAAAAAGCCCTGAAATTGATAAAAACAAAGTTTTATCGTAAAAATATTTATATTAAGAGGAAAGACAGGAGTAGTTGGTTATTTTATTAAATCTTTTAACCCTTTCTAGCACGTACAAAATTGTTAGACTTCTTGTTTTTTCTTGCTTCAGTGTGTGGGCCAATAATTAGCATGTTAATTTAGCGTTTTTTTTGTTGGTAAAAAACATATTGATTTGAAAATTCTTGTAAAAATCAAATAACTGTCGGATTTTAATAAAATCTTCAGCTCATATTCACAAATGAATTAAATTATTTAAAAATGTTTTTTTTTGAGAAAATCTTGGTAAAAATATTTGTTTTTTTACATCTATTACTCGCATTTATTTAACTTTATGACATTTCGAGAAATTATAATTACAACCACTTCATATTTATTTTAGTTAAAAGCAGGACTCCTTGGAGAATTTAATTCCTCAATTTGTTTATATCAAACAGAAACGCCATTTACTGAAAATCTGCTTTGAATCCTTAAATAAAAAAAAACGCAAAAAAAGTAAGACATTATTTAATTAGATGTGTTAAGGGCACTACTGTCTTAAGAAAAGAATTCGATGAATAATGAATTTTTGCAAGAAATATTTTCATTTTTTAAAGATCTTAATAAGAAAATTTATTGTTTTAAATCTTTAAAATTCTATATTTATTTCCACCTTTTAGATTACATTATTAAACGAAAATTATATTTACTTATCATAAATGGAAAATATTAATACAAATGATCAAGTACCAATATTTTTAAAGAATTTTCATTCTTGTATGTGTACAAACGAGTCGGTTATTGTAAGTACTACTATACTTAACAATATCAGAAAATGACAGCGTTAATTATAGCAAATTTAATGCCAAAGCTTCTAGAATTCAATAAAACATTAGACTACGGCGAATATTTTTAAGATTATTGAGTACATAACAATTATATAAAAAAGCCGCTCACGTTATTTTCTTCACTTATGCTTTACAGACAAAGTCTCCGTAGAGCAACTTTAGACCTGTCATCACGCTGTTAATACGTCAACACAGCTACCAACGGGTTAAAATCATAGCTATTGTCGGGTAAAAAATGCATTTCTGTGATATTTTAAACTTAAAGTAAATAATATTTATTTCAAATCAGATTAATTATGTTTTGAATCAGCTAATATTCCACGAATAAAATTTAAGAAAAGTATGTTTTAATTTTGGAAGATTTTTTTCATAAAGAAAATTATACTGCGATGAAAGACAACTAAATAAATTGATGCTATTCAGCTGCTGTAGCAAAATAAAGTTGTCGGCCAAATATACCACTGCTTGAACTTCCCCTGTTTTATATTTTTTAATTTTCAATTAATGGCACCATTTATATGGTCTCCAATAAACATGTAGACAAATACAGTCATTGATTGACGATTGCCTGAAAATGCGACTATTCCACTCATGTGAAAGTATATATATATATATATATATATATATATATATATATATATATATATATATATATGTACGTACGAAGGGCAGTGTTTTATAATATTGTCTCTCAATTGTCAAGGAATGGCAAAATTCTTCATTTCGCATTGTAGTGTTGATCTCCTGAGAAATGTCTGATGAAAAACTTTAATTCACTGAGGGAAAGGATGTTTGTAAGGAGTTTGAAAGTCACAGGTGCCCCTAAAAATAACATCTCGTGACTTGAGAAGCGATGGGAGTTTACGAACAATATAGAACACAAAAACAACAACAAAACAAAATAAAAAAAACAAACAAAACAAAACAAAACAAAAAAAAATGAGGGGCATTTGTTTGTTTGTGAATGAAGAAATGCAAAACAGCTTGTGAGGTGTGAACTGATGAAAAATATTCTAAGGTAAGAAATGAAACTTTTTACGCAAGAGACAAACAGAATGTTGAAAAGAAAGGCCGTGGAAAATGTGAAGGAAAATGAAGGAAAGAAGCGGCGAAGGAAACAAGGGCAAGCAAAGGGGGTGAAAGAAAGAAAGAAAGAAAGAAAGAAAGAAAAAGAAAGAAAGAAAAAGAAAGAAAGAAAAAGAATGAAAAATCAAGGATATGAAAGAAAAAACAATAAGAAATGAAGAAAAACAAGGAAGGAAAGAAAGAAAAACAAGGAAAGAAAGAAAGAAAAAACAATGAACAGAAAGAAAGAAAAAGGTATAAGCAATAAAGAAGAAGAAGAAGAAGAGGAAGAAGAAGAAGCAAAAAAAGAAAGAAAAACAAGGAACAGAAAGAAAGGGTAAAAGAAAAACAAAGAAAAGAAAGAAAAAGTTATAAGCAATAAAGAAGAAAAACAAAGAAAAGAAAAAGAGAAAGAAAGATAAAAAGAATAGAAAAAAGAAAAAAAAAACAAGAAACAGAAAGAAAAAAAGAAAGAAAAAAAAGAAAGAATGGATGGAAAATGGGAAAGAATGAAATAGGAAGAAATGAAGGAAAAACAGAAGGTAAGATGGAAAGAAGCAAGAGAGGAAAACATATAAAGAAAGGGAAGGGAAGAGAAAGAAAGGAAGGAAGTGAATAAAAAGAATAAAGCTACTGGAATGGAGAATAGCAGGGTAAAAAGAACATGTAAAGGAAAGAAAGGAAGGAAGGAAGGAAGGAAGGAAAGGAAGGAAGGAAGGAAATAAATAAATAAAAAAACAAAGAAAGAAAGAAAGAAAGGAGGGAGGAAGGAAGCAAGGAATGGGCGTAGAGTAACGGTGAACAAGCTGGTCTCGTATTAGGTTTGTGCAAAAACAATGTCGTTTTCTCACATAGTAACATATGTGAGAAAACGACATTATTTTTGCACCAACCTAATAGTTTATTCTGCTATGTAATGAAATTGATCCTGACTTAGTGCTATATACTTTTGGCTTAGATGAAACGAGACTTTGCAAGTAACGAAACGAAATAATAAGTTCGATTTAGAAAAGGATTACGAATTCATGTGGAAGAAGGAAAAAAAATCAAAGAAATAATTGAGGGTAATAAATAATTAGATAAATAAATAAAGGGAAATTAAAAAAAACGTACAGAAAGAAAATAATATTTTATGGGAGGAGAAGAAATCGAATAGAAAAGTAGAAAAGAAGAAATGAAGAAAGTTGTTGGCATTAGAAAAGAAAGATATTGATACATTGCAGCTCAGATACTAGGTTCGTTAACAGGGTACAGTTTCTTTCAGTCAAACGCGTGTGGCTTAAAAATGACCCTTCTGCTAGATCGCTATGCATGAATGAAGAACAAAATTTCTAGCAGAAAACCAGATTTTATTCTTAGGTCGCAAAGCGAGCGAAGGCGGGCTGAGGAGTAAGTTATTGGAGAGATGCGCTATTCAGCGGCCGTCGTATATGCTTTCTTCGTGGCCAGCGTCGTTCCTTCGTTTTTTTTGGGGGGGTGGAGGGGGGTTCGCACAGAATGGTCATTTACATAGACAACAGTTTTCTTTGTCTTGTCATCTTGGTCTAAAAAAATAATTAATCGTCATTCCATCCAGTTTCTCGAATGGGTAGATGTGACGGAGAATCAAAGAGGTTAGGATTTCGCAAATACGAATTGAAGGAAACAAATCCTCGATGAACCTCTAGACAACCTCTCTGTCCAGATCAATAACTGGACGGGCTAAGTAACATTTGCACACCTACACAACTTCACGCGGCTACGCCTTCATCCAGTATGTCGCCTACGCAACTTCTTTCGGCATGCGCGCACGCAAGCACGCATTTCCTTCCGCTCAGGATACCCATGCGCCCTGATTATTCTAGGCTCAGTACACATGTGACCCCTGTTTATATTACCTTCCGGATGCATTTCCAGATTATACTATCAATAGTTCCAATTTCTGCTCACACACTGATTCATCAGAAGTAGGTACCTGCACTTTTTCGGCATAAATTTTCGATACCTAAGTTTAAAAATTCTTGCAAAAATCAAATAATTGTCGGATTTTAATGAAACTTTGAGGACTTATTCACAAATGAACGAAATTATTTTGGAAATTTTTTTTTTAGAAAATCTTGTTAAAAAGAGACATTTTTTAACATGTTTCCACCCACTTACATATTTTCATGAAATTTCGAGAAATTAAATCTTCAAGCGCGGGATTTGTTTTATTAGTTATAAACAGGACTCTTTGTAGAAAGTAAATCACCAGTTTTTTTTTTTGTAAAACAGTACTTCATATCATAGAAAATCTGCTCTGAATTATAAAAAAAAATGTAAAAAACTATGACATTAATTAATTAGAAAAGCTTTCACCTGTTTGTATAAATACGTTATACTAAGGACATTATTTTGTGAAGAAATAAATTTTTTTCGATGAATAATGTATTTTTTACAAATTTGAAAAATTTTTGTCATTAACTTCTTAATAATTCAAAAATCATTTAAAATTCTTTATTGCTTTCAAGCACGTAATGCAATGATAACGTTAATGAAAAAGTAAATTTACGAATAGAAATTTGAAAAGCACATAACAGTCGTTTGACCACAAATATTTTTAAAATAATTTAAAAAAAAAATTATTGAAAAAAAACGTTCATTTCTACGTATGGAAATGTATACACGACATAATCCTTAAAAAAATTTAAACAATTATCTAATTAATAAAAAACTTTAAATAATTACCTAATTGAGAAAGTATGAAATAAAAAATAGATATTACATAATTGCTGAATAAAAATGTTAATATTTAAAAAGTACTAGTTAAAAACGAAAAACCGCGTTCGCTTACTTTGCAAAAATTGTCAATTTTGATTATCCATAGTAATCTGTCATCACCTCGTCACAATCGAGCGTTTTTTAATCGTGATATGCTGCTTTTTTACGTGACCTAATGGAGGTACCTAATCAGAAGTAATGACAAAAGGTTTTTCCCCAACCGATATCCAACAATTTGAAGTTAACTGCAATTACTGATAACCATAGGTTGAATGTAAAATGTTCCGTATCGAGTTGTGCGACAGGCCCCGCTGTTTTTAAATTTAACAAGACCTCACCTTGACTCATATTATTAAAATGTACCGTGAACATAGAAAGAATACAAAGGACGGAACATGGAATGGGGGCAAGTTTGAATCTAGAGACGTGAGGAATATGTCAACTGTAAAGTAGCCAAAAATAGGAAGGATAAAATAAGAAAATTCTGATTGACGGCAAAAGATGACATAGAGAGACTTCTGGATGAAAAACAAGACCACTTTCAGATGTTTATCCTGTGCGTTTGGGCTTCGTACCCTCAGCAAATTTGCAAAGTTACTCTCCATTGACGATCAGGCCCTTTTGAAGATCGTCAATAAACACAATACCTTTTGCATCCCCTAACCCCACAAAAAAACATACTATTCCCTGCAAATGTATCAACCTTGTCCTTCTTTGGATTTCAGAAGCGGTTTTTCTACTGGATATATTGACTCGTTATCTCTGGCCCAAAATGATGAACCGAAACTCCTGTTAGCGGAGCGGTCATGTTTACACTGTAAAAGAAACAAGAGAACTCGCGCGATCAAGCACAAACTTCGATCATGTCATCACAATATTACTAACTGTAAGCACTCATGAGCAGATGGAAGGCGGTGTGACAAATCTAAAGATATGTTATGGGGTCAGGACGGATAATTTTTAAATACCCTGGTATGTATCAATCTAATATATATATATATATATATATATATATATATATATATATATATATATATATATATATATATATATTCACTTTTCATATATTCATATATATATATATATATTCACTTTTACACACGCTCTATCTCTGATATTGAGCACTTTATTCCATAAATATAGCACACCTTAAGACTATATTTCTTTATATATATATATATATATATATATATATATATATATATATATAATGGAGGGGAACAATTATTCGTACATATAAAACTTTTTAATTTATTGTATTTCAAACTAATGAATAAACGTACTTTTCATATAATTAACTGTACACGGATGCATAATAACTAAATATGCATAAAAAACAGAAAAAATAATTTAATAGAAAAAAATCCTATTTATCCATTTTAATGGGTGAAAAAAGTATTCATACAATGCAAATTTCAAATTTTAAAACTTTTAAATTGTTTTAATACTCTAGATTATTCAAGTAGAATATTCTAGAATGTTTTAATAATGATATTAGTACTTATTTTTAGCCTAAAAATGCAAACAGAACATTCTGTAATTGATATTCATAAAAGAAAGTTATCATTATGGCAAGAGATAAAGAACTTAAAAATTCGCAAAAAGAACTGTTTGTTAAGCTCTGGAAAGAAGTTACAAGTTACAGGAAAATCTCAGACAACCTGAATATTCCATTTACTACCATTATTTCTTTTATTGCAAGGTGTAAAAACTTAAAACTTTTGAAAACCAAAGAAGAACAGGTGTTCCACGGAAGATTTCTGTGAGATCTTCGAGGAAATTAATGCGTTAAATTAAACAAAATCCAATGGTTACTCATCAAGAGTTGCATGATGATTTGCTTTTACCAGGAATCACTAAACGGACAATAAGCAATGAAATTCATAGAGACAATCTAAAGTTAGGTTCCTTCGGAAAACTCCAATGCTATTGAAAAGACACTGAAATGCCATGTTAAAATTCATTCGAGGCATAAGGATGAGGTAAAAACATATTGGGAAAGAGTATTATGGACAGACGAAACCAAAATTTAGTTTTTTGGACGTAATTCTAGAAATCATACATGGTGGCGATGCCTTCAAAGAAAAGAACAGTTCCAACAGTGAAATTTGGTGGAAGCATCTGGGCGTGGGGATGTTTTTTCTGCAAAAATTACTATCAACATATCAGTGATAGATGGTAGAATAAATGCCGCGGGAAACCAAAATATTTTGGAAGCGAATTTAATGATTCCGGTTGAAAATTTTGAAGTTCCTCCTGATTGAATCTTCCAACAAGATAATGATATTAAGCACACTGGAAAATAGAAAAAAAATGGCTTCCTTAAAATAATGTAAATATCCTGAAATAGCCAAGTCAGTTCCCAGATTTAAAACCCAACCGAGAATCTGTGGCGTTATTTGAAAATTCAAATTCAATCGGTAGCCCCAGCTAACATCTCCGACCTGAAGACTCTATGCAAAGAAGAATGGAAATACCAACAATAATTTTCAAATCATTAATTGAGAACTACAAGAAGAGGTTGGTTGCTGTAGAAGTGAATAATGGCTATTCTACAGTGTATAAAATTAAGATTATATATTCTTTTTGTATTGTACGAATAATTTTTTGGCACATTAAAATGGATAAATGGAATTTATTTCTATTAAATCATTTTTCTGTTTTCTATGCACATTTATTTATTATGTATCTGGTTACAGTTAATTATATGAAAATTATCTTTATTCATTCAGTGAAAATACAATAAATTAAAAATTTCTATGTGTACGAATATTTGTTTCACCTCACTGCATATCTATCTATATATATATATATATATATATATATATATATATGAAGAAAAATATACGGAAAAACAAACAAAAATCCTTATATGCAATTATGCTGTTTTAATGTTAATATAATGTCAACGTCGGACGTTTCGGTCTAATAAACCATCTTCAGGACATATTCATAAAATATAATTAACATTATCATTTGAACATGATAAAGACGATGGACATATGAACAAGTCTTATCCAAACAGATTATCGTATATTTTTCTTCATACTGGCGGATCTATATCCATATATTTGCTTACATACACACACAAACACACACACACACACACACACACACACACATATATATATATATATTTATATATATATACAAGTATATGATTGGTGTATACGGAATAAATTCCACTAAACAACAATTACTATTCTTAAAAGAGTGCTCAATACATTAATTTGAACCTTTTAAAACCTTCATTCTACAATCTACATTTAACATCATCACTTGATAAGACACCAGAGGTGTTGAAACAAAATGTCTATTTTTGTAGTGATTTCATAAGATATTAATATTGTAACATATTTATGTTATAATTTATTTGTCATAATTTAAATAATAATTTTTAAATAAATAATTATGTATGCATATATATATATATATATATATATATATATATATATATATATATATATATGTGTGTGTGTGTGTGTGTGTGTGTGTGTGTGTGTAAAACTTTCAGATAGAGTATATCTGTAAAAGAAAAATATGAATAAAACTAAAAAGGAAAACTCTCTGACGCTCAGGGGACGAAATGCGTCGATTAAGATAAGATTTCTTTAATATATATATATATATATATATATATATATATATATATATATATATATATATATATATATATATATATTGATCATGCTACTCTCTCTTTCTTTTTTTCTTTCTTCCTCTCGTATACTGCTTGTTGATGTCAAATCGAATTGATCTTCCGCTGACAAGATTCTGCACGCATCAGATCTATCATAATGTTAAATTCTACGAGAAGACTCATAAACCAGACAGCTTTCCATGAATAATAAACCGTACTTTAGTGTGTGAATGCAACAAATTTGCATTATTTTATTTTTATATCTTTACTTGAATAGGAAGAACGTTAAAAAGAAAACAATTAAAAATCAATTTATTTTCATTTTAAAAGACAATTAAAAAAACGACCATAGCCAAGAGATTTACACTCTAAATATTTTAGAAGAAATGCGTCAGATGCTGAGGCATTAATTTACTGTTCTTCTGCATGTCGTGTGCAGTTTGTCAGTAAAATTATGTTAGTTGTGCTTTATTTGTTAGAAAATACTAATTGTTTTATAAAACTTTCGACATTGATTGTATGATATATATATATATATATATATATATATATATATATATATATATATATATATATATATATATATATATGAAGAGAGAGAAAGATAGAGAAACTGTTCATATATATATATATATATATATATATATATATAATTTATATATATATATATATATATATATATATATATATATATATATAAATAAATTCCAGTCGAATCTGTTACATTCCCTTACGTGCTAATACTCTTGAGAATGGTGTGAATTCTTTTTTTCTTCCTCCAGCTATTGGTAAAATAGCAGGACAGACTGGGTTCTATAGCCTTGGATGGCAACTGGTCTAGGAGAAGGACAACTCTGAATTCAAAACCTGCGGAGGTTCGTTTGGGGACCTTGTGGCACTTAGTGCACCAGGTCTCTGAATTCGGCCCTTCAAAAAGTGTGGATGGTCTTGCACGAAACCTTCACCACTATAATCAAAACTCATGTACTGTTGTCGGGCTGTCGGTTTTCTGGAAACTGACTGCTTGACACTCATACGTCGAATTCGACGGGAGAGTCGACTATATATATATATATATATATATATATATATATATATATATATATATATATATATATATATATAGTCAGTCAGTTACGTGCCATGCGTGATACACACTTAGGCGATCATGTATTTTTCGATACATGACTGACGAGGCAGTTTTTCCCCCAGTAGGTTGCCATTTCTTTTTGCGGTAGACCAGTTGCCATCCAATGCTATAGAACCCGTTCTGTCCTGCAATTTACCCATAGTTGGTGGAAGAAGAAAGAATTCATACCTTTCTCAAGAGTATTATCATGTAAGTGAATGTAACGTATTCGACTGGAATTTCAACTCAGCTCTCCGATTCCTCAATCCGAGCCGCTATCCATTACTCCACCGTGTCTCCTATATATAGTAGTAAACCATAAAGTTCCTGGTCTGCTAGCTGATGATGTAACGCCATTAGTTTGGTTTTCTAGGGTGAAAATACTGTTTTAGAGAGTTGATCTTCCGGCCCTGAACTCGCACTGGGCCTCGGGATAGACATTCTCGGCGAGAGACTGCAACCTATTCAACACCACCTTACAAAAGGCTTTCCCCACAACACTGAAAAGGGAGATTCCATGGTACTTGTTGTAGTCACTGTGGTATCACTTATACAATGTGATTATGCCGGCGTCCCGCATATCTTGGGGTACTGTGCCCGCCTCTCAACATTGCAACAGTAAACCGTGCAAGTAGACGAGAACAGCACTGGTCCTGCCGGCCTTAATTATCTCTGGTGGGATACCATCGTTGCCTGACGCTTTACCGCAGGACAAGTTGATAGCCTTGCCAAACTCTTCAACAGAGGGTGGCGCATTCAGATCATCCATGATGGGGAGTGAGGGTGTGAATTCAAATGCTGACTCAGTGACAACGTTTTTCGTTTAATAGAGCTCTTGGCAGTGATCAGTTTACCGCGGTCAGTTATGACACAGCCACAGGCAGATTTGGAGTCGCCATCTTGGTGGTATTGGTGCCAAACGCTCTCTTTAGCCCTTCAAACATACCACGGACGTTGCCACAGTTAGCACAGATGTGGATACTCTAACACAGATTCACCCAGTAATTGGCGAGTTTGCGAGCAACCCGCTTAGAATCATTTTTTGCTCTTCTTTAGGGCGAGGAATGTCGGCACTGAGGGCTTCTGCTTGAAATTCAGCAGGTATTTCTGTCTAGCTGCAAGTACCTGTTCCATTTAGTGTATACTTGCTTTGAACCAGTGAGGGCTTTCGCCACACCGTATTGCTATCGCAGCGCTGTATCCAAAATATCAACATTGCCAGGGTAGAAATCCCAGGTCTGTGTGTGAGTTTCATCGACACGATGAGACAGACCACGTGGTCGTTCGACTGTTGAGACCGCCCTTGGCCCTAGGGTGAGGGCTTGACTATTTGGCCATAACTGCCACCCTAACAACGACTACAACCCCAATTAAGTGGTACTTACACGCTCCTTAAAATCTCCCGATCGGATGTCTTGCTGCCGGATGTAGTTTATCGTCATAGACCGAATCACACCAACACACACACGAAAAAAGAAAATCCAAAGAATAAAGAATTATAATGTATGGAAATGTTCAATGCAAAAGCAGTGGATTGACAAGTATAGCTGAGCTCCATAGAAGAAAGGCACAGTTGTGCATCCTGTGGAATCATCGGGGTATTATTCATTTAGAATTCTTAAAACACAATGAAAGATTAAATGCACATTTATACGTCCATCAGCCGGAATCTGTCTATGTCTATAAAAGTTTCATCTTCAAAAGGAAACCCAATTGTTCTCCTCTATGAGAAGATAAAGCCGTATACAAGAAGAACACGGAAAAAAAAGTCAGGAACTCGGATGGTCGTCTCTGCCCCATTTATCTGGCCTTCCACCAACCGATATATTACATATTTCGATGGCTGAGAAACGCTTTCTCCGAGGAAAACCAAATTCAAGCGATCTTTCAAAAAATTTTCGCATCAAAACCAGTGGAATTTTACTCGAAGTGTATCGAAGAGTTGCCTGAAAGTGAAAAGTCATGGCAACTGATGGTGTCTGTGTATATATATATATATATATATATATATATATATACAGTGCACTCGGTATTCTGTTGAGGTTTCTTCTAGACTCGATGAATTACTTAATTATAATTATCTCAAATCCTTCTAATAATTTCTATCACTTGTATATCCTTGCTTGAACTGGCTTTAAATGCTCTGGATGGAGCGACTTGGGGATAGTAGTCGTGACTCGTGGGGACACAGTCCTATGGGTAAGGAGAAACTCGGATGAGTTCCTTAACGGAATATGTTTTCGAGCGGCCCTATATCAAGTCTAATTCGTTACTTCTTCGTTACCGAAGTCCATTTCTATAGTTGGTATTGCATTTACCTAATAACGTAGCTGTCCGGATTTCAATTCTAGGTAGTTGATGCGCACTTCCGATGTGTCCCAAATATAGGATGAAGCGGCCGTCCATTACTTTCTGTTGTGATTTCTTCTATATATATATATTTATGAATAAAAATGTCAATAGGAAAACTAGTAATTGCTGACGCGTTTCGTCCAATGTGGACTTTTTCAAAGCAAAATACGAAATGAATTTAAATGAACAAGATAACTAATAAAAACAAAAAACACAATGTTCCTAGGAACTGGAACGTAGAGAAACGCTATTTTCATATTGTTAACTGAAAATAACGTCAGTAATTGTCACGTGTGGAGAATATTGTCATTATAATTGTGTTGATGTATTCAACCATTTTCTTTTGATTTTATGAATATTTTGTGTATGTTTGTTTGTGAGAGCATTAATTTTGTTAAGAAAGGTGAAATAGGGAAGAAACCTGGTTTCAAACCTGGATTGATATTTGGGTAATATTCTATTTTTCTACATTGGACGAAACGCGTCAGCAATTACTAGTTTTCCTATTGACATTTTCATTCATAAATATTGTCTTCTCTACTGGTTAAATCGGAGAAATTTTCATGTATATATATATATATATAATTTTCAAAATTTGTGTATGTGATCGGATGTTTATGTGTTTTCATCCGATTTTGCTGATTTTTTTTTGTTTGTTAGATAATTCTTCAATGCCGGTTTTGAGTCCAAATTGTTGGCGACAATGTCTCTCCACTACTTCCTGTCCATTAAACTCTCAGCAACGTTTTACTATCCGTTCTGGGATATATATCTTTCATATGAACTTTAATAAAAATAAATAGTTTAAATTATTACAATAATATTATCTATAATTCTCAAAATGTGTGCGTATGTATGTTTGTGTGCATGTATGTATGTGATCGGATGTTGTTTATGCGTTTCCACAGTTTTCATTCGAACGCTTCTGTGCACCAGGCTGAAAATGTTGAGCAAAGCAGTCAACGGCTGAGGAGAAACACCACTTCAACACCTGCTGCGCGCGAGGCTGAAACAAGATGGAGAACGCAGAACAGCCCTTTTAAGAGCGCTCCCATTCATATTGTTAACGCCCATCATTTGGGGATGTGCCTCAGTTGCACCCAAATGTTGTTACTAATATTGATTTTCGGGTGTGTTGAATTTGAGGTTAAACTGCTCCAAATGATCGACAAAAATTCCCAGTTATGAAAGACCCCGTCAAAGACGGGTTATACTACTAGTATATATATAGATGAATAAAATACAATCGGGCTTTATTTTTTGAGGAATGAAGTTGATAGACAAAAAAAAAAAAAAAATGGTTATTTATGACAATCTGATCTTTTTCTGCGTTTTCTAAGGTTTCGGGTGAACGAGACATATTGTAATTTTCAGGTTCGTCTTATAAAATTAGCCGAGTTTCGGATTAAATATTCAATGCGATAAGCATTCAATGTCTTTAGATATTCTTATTTGTCCTATCCTATTTAACAAAATGGATGAATGTGGATTAGAACCCAATGTTCCCGTCCATTACAGATAAAGGAAAATTATTTTTCTTCTGTTTCAAATCTGTCACAAATGCTACGAAAATCTTTTTTTATTGGCCTATATTCACACAGATATTACATTTTACTTGGATAAACGATTTACAACTTATTTGTCGCAAGAAATAGAATAAGATAACATAAATTATATTTGACTATCAGTAAAACCTGTCTTCGATCAAATTACTGGGAATTTTTGCCGCTCAATTGTAGCAGTTTAAGTTTAAAGTCAGACCACCCGAAAATCAGTATTAGTAACAACATTTAGGTGCAAGTGAAGCATATCCCAAAATGAGGGGGTTAACAATTTGAATCGGGGGTGCCCCCGGAAAAGGGAACTGTATAATAATAGATAATATTATTGTAATAATTTAAACTATTTCTATTAAAGTTTTTTTTATGAAAGATATATACCCAATAACAGATAGCAAACAGTAAAACGTTGCTGAGAGTTATAATGGACAGGAAGTAGTGGAGAGTCATTGTCGCAAATAATTTGGACTCAAACCGGCACTGAAGAATTATCTATCAAACAAAAAAAAAATCATAGAAATCGGATGAAAGCTGTGGAAATGCATAAATCCGGTTACACACACACAGACACGCACGCATCTTGAGATTTATAGATATAGAAAACATACGCGCTTGTACAAATCTTGTCTGAGACGAAAAGCTAAATAAAAGAATTTAATGTTCAATTTTTATATAAAGATTATTGCTGCAGAGCGATTGACTGACTTAAAATCAGCAAGGAAATAAATATTCAAATATCCAATATAATTCTCTTAATAGAATCTATTAAAAGAAAACAGCGTTCGTGCTTGCTTCCTCTCCCGAGGTCAATGTACTAATGATGATCGGGGCTACGCTGATAACTTAGTTATTTATAGTTGGGATAAGATGGCCACTTCAAGGTGGTGTAATGGTAAGCTAGATTCTCTCACTAGAGAAATTACGACTGAATAGTGTGTTCGATACTTACTGGATTGCTCTATACTTTCGGCCTTGTGCCACATCTAAGCTATGCTTAGAAAAACACTAAAGTTGGGATAAGAATTACCTTGAAAAATAAATCAGCATCTTTTAGCAGGCGTTTCAAGAAATACGATAAACCTTTCCAAAACAGATAATTATCTGGAAATGGAATGAAAACAGTGGCGAACGCGCGTCAGTAGAGACGCAAAAAGGGGATCGCATACGAACATGTTTATTAACACTAGTTACAGCTGGATTGTTCTTTGAGTCTAGTGTAAATATTACCTGTGTCTACCTGTATGAGTCTCGTGTAAACCGTACATTTGTGTAGCTTTTTGTGTCTAGTGTAACATTTTCTACCATTTCGAATCTAGTGCAAACACTGCGGGTGTCTTCTTTTTTATTCTAGTGCAAACTATACCTTCTACTACGTTTTTGAATCTAGACTAAACCGTACTTATATGTATTTACCCTTTTTAGTCTAGTGTACACCGTACCTGTGCCTACCTTTCTGAGTCTAGTTTGAGCTCTACCTCTGTTTACTTTTTTGAGTCTAGTTTCAACTGTACCTCTGTCTACATTTTTGAGTCTAGTTTGAACTGTACCTCTGTCTACCTTTTTGAGTCTAGTTTGAACTGTATCTCTGCCTACCTTTTTGAGTCTACTTTGAACTGTACCCCTGTCTACCTTTTTGAGTTTAGTTTGAACTGTATATCTGCCTACCTTTATGAGTCTAGTTTGATCTGTACATCTGCCTACCTCTGAATCTAGTTGAAGGTATACATGTGTCTAGCATTTTGTGTCTTCCGTTCAACTAAAGTGTGTATCATATCAGAGAAGACATATTCCAGTTTTGGTTCGATAAATTCTTCCTCATATACAAAGTTTTTAAACTGCTGACCAACGAGCAGTGCCGCAAAAATTTAAAACAAGGAATATTTTGAAGGTGACTCTTCTGTAATATAATCCACATGCGGAAGAATGTCAACTGTCGGCACTATTTATCTCCTGTTAATTCCCTTCTCCAAGTTCTCCAAGCTTTTAGCGGGTATTGAACTCACACACTCTTTGGGGTCCTGTCACTGGATCTAACCAATGCCTTTATCCACTGTGCCATGTGTCCAAGAGATAACAGATAACTGACATCCATTAAAAATGGCACGTTGAACTAGAACAGTCTACCCCAGTGAGCGAAATAAAGGTTTCAGTTCGACATTCCAACCACCTGAAAAAGACCGTTGTGATAAATATGGCGACAAAGATGAGGACAATAGTCCGAATAATGTAAATAGTGAAAATGACTGTATATGTTAGTTTATGATAGTCTCCTCAGTAGGCCAAGTATAGAAATAAATACCATATTGTATGTATTAATAAACTAATGTACATGTAGCTTATAAAATGACGGCTTATTTTTTCTCATACCCTAGTTATAAATATTTAGATACAGTACTATATCATATACGTTTTAACTATTACTACTACTGCTACTAATACTACTGTTTGAAAGCAATTGTTACTTCTAAATAAATGCTTATTATTGCTTGTATTTAACTCTGCGTTATGACCTAATAAGGGGGAAGAGGAAGTATATACATATAGATAATTATTATATGGTTTGATAATTTATAATTTATTTATTTATAAATACAGAAAGAGAAAAGGTGGTGCAGGTAGCCTGGCGTCACGGCTAATTTTCAGCGGCAGCGAAAAGAGAAAGTGGCAAAGACGGTAAGCGTGATAGCAAGAACCCCAGAAGAGAAGCCACAAGAGGCAGACAATGAAACCAATCTCCAAGTTAGAGGTTCAGGATTTAATTGGCTGTACAAAGATAGCTCTGAAAGTAATATTTCTTTTCTATCTCTTCGATAGTAAAAAAAAAAAACAATTAAATGTATTCTTTTAGTGAAATTAATTAAAGAAATAAATAGGAAAGATTATTGACGTAAATTTATTAAAGTTAAAATAATAAATAGGTAAATGAACATTTCTGAATGGTTCTCCACAACTCTGGGAATAAATTTAATTTCGGTTAATACAATGATTCGCGATTGTAGCAACTCTTTCGAAAAAAACAAAACAAAAAAACAAAAACAAAAACAAAGTAAATTGTATAGTTACATTGGCTGGAAATGAATCTATTCATTCTATACTGACAATTAATATATGACCTCCCCCATTCTATCTATCTATCTATCTATCTATCTATCTATCTATCTATCTATCTATATATATATATATATATATATATATATATATATATATATATGATATGAACAGTATCTCCCTATTTCTCTCTCCCCATATATATATATATATATATATATATATATATATATATATATATATATATATATGGGGAGAGAGATAGCAAGAGTGAGAATGAGAGAGAGAGACTGTTCACACACACACACACATACACACACACACACACATATACACATATATATATATATATATATATATATATATATATATATATATATATATGGATGGATAGATGTGAGTTTGTGACCCTGGGTTTCATGCTTTTGCGATCGTCAGACAAACTGATTAATTTTTTGAAAATTTTGGGTTTATGTAGATTGCGTGTATTGGTGTTATTATGGAAGTGGGGAGGAGAAACGTCGTCGTGGTGTCATCGTGCTAACGCAAACATCGATGTATGTTCATAAGCCTAATGGAGTACGCAGACATACATACTTGGTCGTCTGTCGGGACTCATACATATATAAACATATGTGGGCAGTTTCGGATATGACATATGTATGTATACGGGTGGTGTTGTGTCTATACATACGCATTTGTATGTTGAAATTCAAAGATTGGAAGTGTAGCGAAATTTTCTCGTGAATGTATACATGTCATATTTTTATTTTTCAACTGAATAATATTTCCTCGCATGTATGTATATACGTGTGGTGGCGTTTGTGTAAAATTATGATAGGTAAAAATTATTATTATTTATATTTATTTTTAAATTTTTGAAAAAAAGGGGGTTTATTTGTTATATTTAAAGCTGGTTATTTGTTTGTTTTTGATGACTGTGTATATGTAACAGGTAGAAATTTCGGTTTGTAATCCTTATTGGTTATTTTATATGGTGATATTTAATATTTAATATGCTGGGTGAGAGGGTAGTTTATGTTAATAATTATAGCGGGTCTAAATGATAATAGTAGATGTGATGTGATAGTAATGTTGTAAGGGATTGGAGACAATGATAATATAATTAGCTAATAGTTATTGTAAATTGGTAGAAGTGATTAGTAATGGTGGTGGGAGAATGATAAAACCATAAATGTAGTTATAGTGGTGGTAGATTGAACTAAAAAGTGGTTGTTGGTGTACCGCGCATATAATATATAAATAATTATATATATATATATATATATATATATATATATATATATATATATATATTATATTTATATACACACACTTTTCATACACACACACACACACACACATATATATATATATATATATATGAGTTTAGACTCATTTTCGCACACATATGCATCAACATTTCACGAAAACTTAGTCTAATATAAACATAAGACACATTTTACTAGATGACATAAAAATATTATATTGTAGCTTAAAAGCCGCACTACATGCGGACTTTTAAAGTAGTTCCCTGTAGAGGACTATTTTGTCTTCCGGTCTGAAACTAAAAGGACATCTGGCCCAGCTTAGAAAACATCTATGATAATTTTGAAGAAATATCTTTGAATTCTTCAATTCACTCAATGGAACTTCAAAACCTCACTTGAACCCTGATTCGGGCTATAAGTCTAATTCCGGTTATATATCCAATTCCGATTTAGGCCGAAATTCTATTAGGTTGGTGCAAAAAATAATGTCGTTTTCTCACATATGTTACTATGTGAGAAAACGACATTATTTTTGTACCAACCTAATAATACAGACCGAAAATTGTGTTCTTCAAATCACAAACTCCGTGGAATTTCAAATAAGTTCAGTTCTTCAAATCTTAAACTCTGTGAAACATCAAAACTTCTCGCAAAACCTTTCACTTTAACTCTGATTCCTTGACATTTTGAAGAAAAAAAATGATTTCCTCAATTCACAAATTTTTGGAGACATTTTAAACTGAATTTAAAACATTTTTTTTAAATTCACAAAGTTTTTGTGTTCCTTGATGGAACCAGTATAAATTAAAAAAATTGAAAAATACTAATTTTTTTCAGTTATTTTACAATTTGAATATTTACTTATTCCTTAGTCATCCGGACACAAATTCCAATGCTGGATGTTCAACACCAGATGAAGGGCTGATTTTCTATGCTGGGATCATCCTGATTCCAAAAAGGTATAATATGTCTATGTAGAGCAAGTGCGACACGAATTAGAAGGGGTTCAGCCACACAGACGCACAGACAGAATTTGCTGTTTATTTAATTTGAAGACACAATGCAAAGAAAAACTTAAGATTCCGCTGCTGTGATACATGGGAAGTAGGCAACATTAACTAAGGGATCTTGCTCTGCAGACAATCATACATTGGAGTGTGTATAACAACCCCCCTCCCCATAGAACACGTAAAATCTCTGTTTGACCGTTGTAAATGATGTCACCTTTAAGTGATTTTAAATTTGTTCCAGCAAACGATAGAATGCTCGAATTCATCATCATCACCATCATCATCGTCATCGTTATCCTTCGAACTCCCTATGGTTGGTCGGAACTCCATTGACAAACCTTTTCCACAATGTTCTGCCCTGCATTGATGTCCTCAGATCCCTGAACTATGGTGTCTGCGAAAGTCAATTTTCGTGATATGACACTTCCAGATGGATGCCATAGATGTAAGGATGGCACAATTTCCCTGTCATCTCGGTGGCACTTACCGGCAAATTGTAATCGTTTTTGTTTGAGGTTAAGAAGGATTGGTGTCAGTTCTCCGTAAATTAGGTTAAGAATTGCATGGGCTCTCCAACTGATGTTCTGGATTTTTTTAAGTAGATTTGTACATGTTCCATCCAGTCGTCTTTCAAGACGAACAGAAAATGTCCAAGTATCTGATCCATACAGTAGAACTGATTCAATCAATGTTCGAAAGGTTTGGACTTTTAAGGAGGATGGAAGTTTCGAGCGCCAAGTAATGTGAAGTTACACGCATCCCATGCAAGACCTTTGCGGATATTGAAGTCTTTTTAGGAATCTATTATGAGAGATCGAAGATATTTGAAGTCTTCAAAACTTCTGAAGTGTATTATTGAGGAATCTCAACTCGGATGTTTCAGGGGAGGTTATGATGTTCTGTCTTACGGAGCCATAGAGATCTATGTGGTTCGTTGCTTGCTCATGTGATGGCGCTGTCATTAGCCAAACACAGTATCATAAACAGACGCACCACGGAAAAAAAAATTCTGTAAAGACAGTCCAAAGTACCCTGGTAAAAAATGAACAACACACAGAACAGTTGCAAAACAACTTAGTAGGAATTTGGAAAAACTTGATAAAAATGGTTGGAAAGACAAACTTTCCAGTTATTCTACAACAAAACTTGTCTGGAAGAATTCTTGCTGCCTAGTTACACTATATATATATATATATATATATATATATATATATATATATATATATATATGAAAATACATATGAAATTATACAGAAAATAGGAAAGATCTCGTTAGGTAAATAATCGAAAGTTCTTTAGTATTTTTGTTATTATTTAAAACAAATAAACAGTGTTCGATACAAAAGTAAAGCCTAAATATAATTATTTATTTAAAAATATGATTCCATCGCTACATAAGAGTTCTCATGTTTCAAAGTTCGATTGAAGATGGAACAGGGCTTGGTACTTTAATTCAATTTAATTCAAATAATTATATTGAAGTTTTCGGCTCTTGTTTTGAAACATGAGAACTCTTATGTAGCGATGGAATAATATTTTTAAATAAATAATTTTATATATATATATATATATATATATATATGCATGTAAGTCTCCAGTGAACTTAACTAGATATTTTAAGTGTTCTCAGAATCGGTTGCGCGGCCTTGATGCAATTTGTCAACCAATCAACCATCCTTAATATGTATGCATGAGCAGACACTCTTCAATGGAGATACACATTTGACAGATATCTCATGGAGTTAACATTGTGATCGTCACGTCCACAATGACTGGGCCCCTTTAGCTTCTTCGGGTTTCGTGCTCAGATCTTATCGTTCCTTGCAGTTTCGATTTAGTTCGATCGACTTCTGACTTACAGAAGCTAAAATCATCGTGGAGGCACAGTAGAAAAGGACGCTGAAACACAGTTGTGACGACTCCAAAAATGTCTTTGCAGTCTTCAAAAAAATGGAAGGGACACTTAGTAAAATGTCTTATCTCTCATGAGTAGCACATTGATGGCATTAATGGGCTATTGTTCTAAATGTCTTTCGTTAGAAGCAGCACATATGCTCGGCTATGATGGTCTCCTAGGTAGGCCAAGTATAGAAATAAATACCATTTTCTTTTGTAATTACGAAGTGCATTTAACAACATTTAATGTCATCTTGCATTTATACTAATTCTGGTTAGCACTCTTAAAGTGGGACGCTTTTTTTGAAAAAGATTCCATAGCTGTAACAGATAAATTTAAAATTTTAAATAATTATAACAGAGAGCATTCACGCGTGTATATTTAAAATCGCCATCACAACGAAAAGCAGATTTTATCATAGTTACGATAAGTTTGTCTTTGTAATTTACCTCTGAGGATGATCTCGGAGGTGATCGAAAGTACTTGGGTAGGAAAAATCTACGTGAGCTTCCTGGATGAATTTTATCTTAACGTCAAAAAACTATCAAGTGGTAAGGATTATAAAAATAAAGAGATATAACATGTCTAGATTAACCTATGAGACCTGTTTGAATGGAGATATGCTGCCTATATATATATATATATATATATATATATATATATATATATATATATATATATATATATATATAATGATTGAATAATATGGGCATATTGTGTGTTTTTATATTTATTTTATAGTGATCCTTTTCCGGTTTCTTGATGTTAAGAGGAAATTCATCAAGGAAGGCGCCTTAACAAAACTGTAGTAGTAATAGGCGTTGTGACGAAAGAAATGACTTACCCCGGAGATCGAAACGAGCACGGCCCTGTCTTGCGTGCAAAGTGTTGAAAAGAAAATATGACCCCTCTTGGGGGCGAAATTTATAAGTGCTTGTCTCGTCATTTATTATTTCTACAAAAACAATTCAAAATCGACGCCAAAGAACTAAGTTCCCTTACTCATATAAGTATATAAAAGCGTATAAAAACAATACTTTTGTTGTATTAAATAAATTCGATCATAATAGCAGCAATGTATAAAAATATTATATTACAATATTATAATAGCGGCATATAACAAACCTTCAAAGTCATTTTGAAATTCTACCAATTTCCGGTTAGCTCCCTTATATTGGGACGATTGTTTTGCAATAGATTCCAGAGCTACAACGTATACATTTAAAATTTTAAAATAATTTTAAAAGAGCACGTTCATGCGTGTTTTTAAAAAATCACCATCACACCGATAAATGCAGATTTCATCCCAGTTACAATAAGTTTCTCTTAGTAATTAACCTCTGACGAGGAGATCTTGAAGGAGATTGAAAGCACTTGGGTAGGAAAAACGACGGCGCTTTCCTTGATTAATTTAATTTTAAAATCAAGAAACTGATTAGAAGACTAGAAAGGATTATTATAAAAATAAATAGGCATAATATGTCTATCTTATTCATTGAAACATATTTGAATGGAGATATGCTGTTTAAATATTCATACACACTGATATAATTATTATTGCTTTAAACGTTATTATAGCTGTCACTTGCATTTTAAATAGATGCCCCATTTTTATTTTTATTTTAAATAGTAAGTATTACTTCTATCGGCATGCGCGTTCGAGAATTCTTAATAAAAAATGTCATTACATTTTCGTTATTCATATTTCTAAAATGCGTTGGCTGTTAAACGTATTACACACTGTTTAAAATAAAAATGGGACGTCTATTTCAAATACGGATATCCACTGTAATAATATTTGAAGTAATGCACAAGAATGCATGTGCACACATATATTGAGATAATAATGGCCGGCCATATCTTTCTGGGTACACCTGTCTGCTAAGGCGGCTAGACAATTCCTGTTGCAAACGCATCCCTTCATTTTTTTGTGTTTGTCGAATACCCAAAACAAACCACCTGTCGTTTATATTGAAACTATGCTGAGCATACGTTATTTAGAGATTTTGTGTAAAATACAAAGAAGAATCTGCAATGTTGTCGGTCCTGACCTGGCATCCCGGCTTCAGTCACTTTCACATGTAGCTTCTATATGTATTTTCTTTGAAAATTTTCATGGCAATTCTCCTGATCAGCATTTGGTACGAGGCTTTATGAATTTAAGCGCATTACTAGATTGGCGGCTAGGTCTCATCATTTTACAGTTGATACTGGCTAGATGTAACCGTAGCGGCTCGTATTTTCTTCCCTCACCCCACGCGCTTGCGGAACTCTTTTCCATCTTGTTCCTTTCCAGTCAAGTTTGATTAATCAAAAATTTAAATGTAAAGTCAGTCTCCATCCTCTGTTTTTTTTTTAATTTTTTTCTTATGTTTTCTCTCCTTAATGTTTCACTCAGTAACCAAGTCTTAGTGGCTTTATTGCCTTGCTTGGTGTGAAATAATAGTTTCTGAGGAATAGTGTATTATCTGGCGTGATTCCCATTTTGATTAAGGCCAGTACGCTGAAAGGCACGGTTACGATCAGTTGGGACTTCATCCTAACACAACCATCGGCGACTTTACCGAATTTTGATTTCCAAACTTGGGTCAATACATGATTTTATAGCACCTTCTAAAGGTACGTCGAGGACGCCTATTCCATAACGACCTCGATGAAAGTCGAACCCGCACCTCAGGTTCAGAAACCGAACCTACTCACTCGGCTATACATACATATATACACGCACACATAGATTTAAAAGCGTATAAATGCCATTCATATGGAGATGTGACATTTTTTCTTTCCGCAATGTCTAGAGTCTGATTAAAATTCACAAGGAGACAAAAGATATTTAGCACAAGAAAATTACCTCTTTCTGATTGGGTAATTTAATTTTACAAAGAAACGCTAGGAAACTCACATAAAGACTACATTTCGAATTCTGTCGAGTTTAGTCTTAAAATGTTTCTGCCCTCGGCTCTTAACGTAACTGGTTTTAGTATCAAGACATTTCTTTCTATCTTTCATAAACACTACGCGTAAGGAATATCTCGATATTGGAATTGTGCTTGATGATTTGGAAATAGTTGCTGTTTAAGTTTTGAGTAACACTAAAAAGAAAAAAAAACTCTTAAAAGCTTAATAATAATAAAAAAATTACATTTAAAATTCAAAAGTGTACGCTTTCAGACTAATTTGGATAATGACTACGGCTTTCAAGTCATTAAAAATCCTGACCGAAAAGAAAATATTTCTAAGAAAAAAAATTGACAGCAAACGAAATCTCATATATTCAACCGACAATCTCAGCACTCATAAATAATTCGATTGTTTTCCTGAAATCAAGTCAGTTTTGAGGAGATAAGAAGTACAGGCAGATGTTCTTAATTAGGAAGTGTAGTGAGTTTCACTAATTAAATATGACATAAGGTCATGTCAAGAATATTAAAATGAATATTTGACTCAGCTCCCTTCTGGACGTAGGCGATCATAACTCTCCACAACCTCATATTCTTTGTAGCTCTTAGCAACGTTTGTCTCTTTACCAAGCCTCTCGTAAGATTATCGAAGTTAAGCAACCTCCAGCCTGGTTAGTACTTAGATGGGTGACGGCTTAGGAATGCCAAGTTCTGTAAGCTTGGAAGTGCGTCTGGTGTAATAGATATTGGCTCGGAATTGTTAATCGGAGAGCCGGGTTCCAATTCTAGTTAGGTTCTTTATATTCGTTTAAACGCAAATACCGCCGGGAAAAGTGGGAATCTACTTCTTCTCCCTCACCCCAGTTATGGGTTAATGGAGGCAGTCTGATTAGAACTTGCTCATTGTCAGTGTAACACGAAGGGGACAGGAAGGATTTGTCACCGGGAATGTGTCATGGCAGATGTTAGCTGCGAGAGTATGAGAGCGTGTGGGACCAAGGGATGCAACACATTCAAAAGTCTGTAGAGAACTCTGTAGAAAATGTGTAGAGAAAAATTCATGGACAAAAATACATCACACACAAGGCCGAGCAATGATTTCTCTCTATTTTACTTTGCAAATTATCTTATATAATTATAGTGGATTAAGGATTTTGGTCTCTCTCTGTCTCTCTCTCTCGCAGTCTCATTATCTATCTATCTATCTATCTATCTATCTATCTATCTACACACAAATATGCACACACAGACACACATGCATATATATATATATATATATATATATATATATATATATATATATATCAGCAGAAGTCTTAGCAAAGAAAAACAACAGACACCTTGAAGAATAGATAATTTGATATTTACAGTTAGGTAACATTTCTGGAATATATATATATATATATATATATATATATATATATATATATATATATATATATATGGAAATAGATTTGTTTTTGTTTTTTACTTCCCGGTAATAACAGGACAACGAAAGAATAGATGTAATCCGAAATATGTTTTTAGAAATGTGTTATTGTTAATTGTAAGAAACTTGCGGGGCGCTGTTGGGCGAGAGACCAACAAAACTTCTTGTAGCACTAAAGATGAACTGAAAGCAAGGATTATGGCAGGACTCATCAATTAAAACGAGGTGACCACCCAGAAGAGTTGCAGGAGATTTCGGAGTCGTCTGAAGGCCGCGGAGGTTGAAGCCAATGGCGATTTTATTGAATAAATTTACTGTTTGATATTTAAGGATATTTTTGTGGAATTTTGGAAAATATATGTTAAAATGCAATGTCAGTGTTATTTTTTTTCTTGCGTAATTCAGGCGACACTTTATCCATCGCACGATATATATATATATATATATATATATACATATATATATATATATATATATATATATATATATATATATATATATATATATTTGGGCAGCAGGTTTTAATTTATACGAGGTTGCTTAAAGATCAACGAAACCTGAAACCCGCAGCCGGCAAGACAAAATCTTTTCGAATTCTCCAGTGCTACGAGAAATCGACACAAAGGATTTGATTAATTTTCCAGGTTAAGTCTGGTCTCTATATTTCTGCACATATTTTAACATGGTGATCTCACCTTAGACCATCGTAGACTGCCATATTCTCATGACCGACTTTCCTATATTTGTCTTTGTAATAATAGTAGTAGACATAGGCTCTGTTGATTGAAACCCATTTTTTTTTAGATTTGTTTGCAGTTGTTTCTTAAAATCTTCATTTTAGATATTTCAAACACATCTCTTATGTGTTGTCTCGCGTTAGAACTTAGAGATTTATTATGTCTCGCTCGTGGAACTGACTGCTTTAGCTTCGTACTTTCCAGTTGACGCTGGACTTGAAGAGACTAAGATAGTATTTGTCGGGGCAGCATTCTCTCAAGAGTTTGTAATACAAAGCGAGAGTTCTCTCGAAGCCGCCGCCGACTCAACACCGCCAACTCAACGCCGCCGACTCAATGCCACCGACTCAACACCGCCGACTCAACAGCGTGAGAAGTGAGGACTGAGTCAACACAGCACCAGAAAAAACATAACTTACTTTATAACCGAATAAAAGTAATTTATTAAAGACTAAAACCGTAATTAGTGAATGTTTTACTTCAAATAAAGCACCTTGTAAAATATGAAACCTTTTTTATTTTTAATTATTTTTTGTAATCTTAAGGTTTAGATGAACTAACAAAAAGACAAAACTTATTAATAGTTACGTAAGACCGGAAATTGTGGAGAGCCATTATCGCCTACGTTCTGAAAGCATACAGCACGAAGAAACATTTTTGAAAACGTGTACTTGAGTATAATACGATCCACTTTTCGCCTTTTATTTGCTTTCAAATGTCCTTGCATTAAACACAAGAAATGTATTATACACAAAAAATATGGTGGCAATATCTAGCAATTATTGGACAAATGGTTGAGTTCATACTTGAAATGGTTGCGTTGATACTTTAAATTGTTTAGTTGATACTTTAAGTTGAAGCTATAAAACGGTGTTCACTGTCTTATGATGAAGACGCTGTTACTTTTCCTAGTAAAGTCTAGGGAATCGTTGTTTTTTTTTTATTTTTTTAATTTTAGTATTTATTGGAACAGGTAGAGACCTATTGAATCCCATCAGCTTCCTTTTCCCGCCATAAATATACAGTAACAAGTTAATACAAGATAAAAAAAATTGTAATTTTACAACAGTTTGAGAAGTGTTACGCTTCGAGATGTCTCTTCCCGCCTCAGCACCGAACCATAGACTGTTTTAACGACGCACAATTTTGTTAGTTTTTTTTGTTTTTGTTTTATTTCAGTGGGGAGACACCGTAGCCATAGTATCATTTCTTGGGGGAGAGAAAAAAAAGATAGCGTGGGAGGGAAGGAAATAGGACACATATCAACCGGTTGGCCAGTCTCACTAAGGTGCCTGGTATCGGCCAGGAGTCACCAACCTTCCAAACGTGCTGACTGTTTTCGCGCGTCTTTTTTGGTTTTGGTCTCATATTACAACTTTAAAAAAATAAAATTACTCACAGTCAGAATTCCATGTCCACATGGTTCAAACCACCCCAACTGAGTTCGAGTGCGAACTACACCGAACGCTGCGAATGGGAGAGCCCGGATGCTGTTTTGTAGGTCTCACTATCTTGCAACATTAGCTTTTTATGCATACATTTATATACATAACAAAACACTACTGATTTACAAAAGATCAAAAATTTTGCGGATTCTAACGTCATTCTTCGTTCTTTTTTTTCCCTCCAAAACAGTGAACATGTTTTACTCATGCTAAGTCTCGAACAAAACACTATATAAAAGTCACTATTTTTTACCCATAATGTTGAATGTGCTAAAATTATTCAACACTAGCAGCATGGCCCGGCGTTGCCCGTGCTTAATTCAAAAATCGTACGACTCATACAGCAATCGCTATCAATTGACTTAAAATATTTTTGCCCTTCCTTGCCTTTAAAGGAGTGCCCTTGCCGTGCTGATGTTGCTACATGCCTTACTCACACTGCGAATTTTTTCTAAGCTCTATACTAAACATGAAATCTGTTACGGAAAAAGAACTAAACAAAATGAACACAAAACGATCAGCTTTAAAAAAGGATTCGTAACTGGAAAAACGAATGAAAAAAGAATGTTAACAACAAATACTTTTTCACACCCAACCCAGTTCTGCGGGATCAGAATCAACGTTGAGTTTAAGCAAGCGAATGAGCCAATTGGAGTAAAGTGACATGCAGATTTAAATTTTTCCCACTTGTGAAGAATGCAGCTATCAATTTATTTTGCATGCTAGTTAACATTCATGTCAGTCGGTTGTTGGCTCTCACGCTGGCAAATAGAATATTCTTGCCTATTGGTAGCAGCCATCTATAGGCTCTCACTCTAGCCAGTACACAATGGCCGCAAACTACATGAAAACTGCCGTAGAACCATGAAAAATCGATTATTTACACTCTCGATGGGAGTTGGGAAATGCTAACTGGGAGCATGTGCATTCGTTACACACACACAGACACGCCTTTTATATAGAGAGATTTTAACAAGAAAAATCTCAAGTTAGTGTTAAAAATTGCCGCAAAAACGTTGTTAAGATGGAATGATCTATTATGATATGTCTCTAATTTTTATTTAAATAATTTGTATTAGGTTTTAATTTTTCTAGTTGAATTGTTCACCTATATTGCATACGATCCATTATTTTACATAATGATGTTGCAAAAAAATTGTATTTTATATGAATACTCCCTTGTGAAAATATAATAGAGTGGGTGGCCCCCATATTATTGATTCAGGGTGGGGGCGATTGACCAGGGACACAAGACTCTTGAAATTGCCTTATGGTAAAGTTTCCTATTCTAGGCCAGACTAAGCCTTCTGTAACAGAATTCTTCACTCATTCTCTTTTCATTCCAGAAAATCTTGGTTAATTTAAAAATTTGCAGGCATTTGCAGTATTAACTAGTTTTGAACCAATTGGTTGATAATTTAAACTGTAGTCACACAACGGTTATCAGTGGTTTTCTCTACTGGGGCGTCCTTAATCATCCTCCCAGTAGGCAGCTGACATTCGTGTCCAGTCGTATTAAAATGCTCATTATAATCACATAGAAAATAAACTCAGTTTCCTTAAACATTGACTCAGTGGAAATGACAATTGACGAATATGGTGATATGAAAAAACTTCTTTTTCATCCCCAAATCACAAAGGTAGTTATTTGTGCATGTATTTTCTAATTGTTAGTTTGATTAAAATCCAAGAGAAATAAAATTTGAACGTATGAAACAACCACAAACAAAAATATAACCGATTATTAAAACCAAATAAAAAAATAAGAGGTTGTTTCAACATCGATTGAATATATTAATTTAAGAGCTTTCTTTGAGAAATCCACAATATAACATTGTTATAAAAATAACAAAAAAAAAAAACCTAAAAAAAAACCTAAAAAAAACAAAAAAACAAAAAATAAACAAAAAAAACAAACAAAAAACAAACAAAAAAAACATAGGCCTACACCTACGTTATTTTTTTTAATCATTTCACCCCATGCAAGGCAGTAAAGTCACTAAGACACAAGGGGTTACTTGGTGTGGAAGATTAAAAAAAAAACAGAAATGTTATTAAAGCGAAGTGCGAGAACAATAGAAGAGTAATCAAGAATACAGTAGATAGCGATTGACATTGCATTTATATTTTTGCCGATTAAATCTGGTTGGAAGGGGTGTAGCCGGTAGAGTGTTTCACAAGCGAGAAGTGTGAGAATAGAAACTGTTAACGTAGAACTTAAAGTTACATCTAGCTATTTCAACTGTAAATTTATGAGACCTTGTTGCTAATCTAATATGGTGCTTAAATTCGTAAGGTTTCGGTACTATAGCGAAGAGCGATATTTATTTCCGCTTCAAATACAGAAAATGTGACACAAGATCAAAAAAATGGGGAATAGGGAAAGGATGGTCTTCATCTGTCTTAATTTTAAACTTAGCTAGCCACAAACACTGACCCAAACATGCCACGATATTCCTAACACCAAAACAACACATTCTTACTTACGTTAATACATCCACCATAATACGTCATTGTCTCTATGAAAGTCCTAACTAGTCCCCATATGTACCATAGAGAAAAGTTCATGCCAACAATTACCATGAAAGTATTTATAGAAAAGGCATAGGGGAGCAACTATACGGTGGTAGGAAGAGTGACTGAATCCCAGATGCCAGATCAGGACCTATAATATTACTTTTTCTACAACTGAAATATCAACAAAACACACGTTTACGGCGATAGGCGAAAATTCAGGCTCCGCTCAGTGATGATGACTATTTTGTTTTTACAAGATTTCAATGAAATCTGTTCTCACGACAGGAAAACACATACGTGATCTATATGTTTTACATCTGTTTCTCCCTGGTGTATAAAAATCAATTTGAAATGTTGGAGAAAATGAAAGAAAAAAATCGACTCTTATCGAAATCATGCCTAATTTTTAATTCCAAAATAGTTAAAATATATCATGATTACATTCATCTAATACGCTGAATCATTGTGTATTTATATTGTATATTTATATTATGTTCTTATATAAAATATGTTATAAAGGACTATATGTTAAATCCTAATGTATATTTATAGTATTTATAAATCTACCATTTGTCCGTACCTTGACTATTACTGCCATATCTGGTCTGGTTCTCCTACTAGATGTCTGGAGCGTCCTGGGTATGACGATAAACTACGTCCAACAACAAGGCCTCAGATAATGTTTTTGGAAACAACAATGTTGCCAGCTATGTGTTTTTGATAAAAAGAATGTTGCCAGCTATATGTTTTTGAAAAAATAATGTTGCCAGATATGCGTTTTTGAAACAATAATGTTGCCAGTTATGTGTTTTTGAAACAATAATGTTGCCAGATATGCGTTTTTGAAACAATAATGTTGCCAGTTATGCGTTTTTTGGAAAAATAATGTTGCCAGCTATGCGTTTTTGAAGCAACAGTGTTGCCGGCTATGTGTTTTTGGAAAAAATAATGTTGCCAGCTATATGTTTAATAGTACTGTATATTTAATATATGTATAGGTATATGTGTATGTATGTATATGTGTATATATATATATATATATATATATATATATATATATATATATATATATGTATATATATATATATATATATATACCTTAATTTGGCATTAAATGACCCACAGTGGTTGATATGCCATAAAACCCAACCAACCAACCAACCTAGATGTCTCGAGCTTATTGACACAAATAAGTGTCTGCAATATAATCCATCCTGACCTGGCATCTCGACTTCCGTTACATTCTCACCGACGTGGCGGGGCTACCATATGTCTTATCTATAATTATTTTTCATGGTAATTGCTCTAATGAGCTTTCGCCCTTGTCACCTCGATTGCATGAAATTAAGCGTGTTATTAGATTGGCAAATACGTGTCAACGTTTAACTGTTGTAATATCTACTTCTATGCAACTGTACGCTCTATTCTAATAGTTTCGTGTCTCGCACTTCTCGCCTGTGGGACTTCATTCCGATTTCTTGCTTCCATGCCACCTAAAATCTTCAAAAATTAAAATGCAACACCAATCGACATCTTCTGTCTTCCTGAAATCCTGTTCCTTGATTGTGTTTTCTTCTCATTCTCTTTTCACTCCCTGTAACCCCTCCGTCCAAGTATCATTATTATCTTGAAATGACTAAGATAATGTAATATGTTCATGGGTGGTTGTATCGTTCATTTTCTGGCCATTATACCGAGGTTCGAATCTCATCATGGTTGATTTATCAGGGAGTTGACTTCTTGAAAATATTACTACGTGGCTGTCCAGAATTTGGTCTCGGGTTAGAGAAAGGTACATTGATATAGAAACAACAGCTCTGAAATGGCTACTCGGCTCTTGAAAGCCCGTGTTTCCAGCTTTTTAATATAGCCTCAGTTAAACAAATAGAGCATATGTGCTTTTCTCTATCCTCACAAAAGCTTTCATTGGAATCTTGCAACACCAAACTAGTAAAATTCTATCATCACTAAGCGGATGATTTTCGCCAATCACGATGGATAAGCGTTCTCTCAGGGAAGTAATTGGTACATAAGATCCACCGGTGAAGATGTAGTGCCGCTCCAGTATATGCCTGATTCTTCCTGCTATTCTCTTCCTTTTCAAGAGCTGGGTCAGGCCTTGCGGATGATGAGGTATTTCTTACCTTACATTCTTTTTGCCACAGACGAAACTCTATCGTTGGACAATGTTCAGACGATTCTTTACTTCCACCAGTTCCAATATT
Organism: Acanthosepion lycidas; assembly: GCA_963932145.1. Taxonomy (NCBI): domain Eukaryota; kingdom Metazoa; phylum Mollusca; class Cephalopoda; order Sepiida; family Sepiidae; genus Acanthosepion; species Acanthosepion lycidas. The sequence goes on along the minus strand of OZ010607.1, from coordinate 49,115,444 downwards.
TACGTCTAGGACCCGACGTACCACGCACATTGTAGCGAACCACTATCATTCTCTTTACGTTTCATTGGTGAGATAGTCCTGGATATGACGATAAACTACATCCGGCAGCAAGGACTCTGATCGAAAGATTGGATGTTTTGAGGAGCGTGGAGCCACCTCTTAATTGTTGTTGTCCATAGGTCAACCCAGATCTGGTGTGGTAGAACCTGTTAGGGTCCCAGCAATGGGAAAATAATTTTTTGATTACTTTTGATGGTTCACTAAGAAAGTATAAAAATACATTATTCTAAAAATGCCAGCAGTATATTTATTTAAAAAATGACCAGTAGTAATACATTTTATGGCAAAATGAGAATCAGTACAGCACTAAAGTATAAAAAAGACATTTTTATAGTAAAATTACCAGCAATACATTTTATCATCTACAAATTATATATATATATATATATATATATATTATGAAATGGACAAAGTCCGAGAATTATTTTAGGATATATTTATGTTTTTATATATGTATAAACATCTTAACATGTCTTAAAATAATTGTCATTTGTTTACATTTGGATAGACATTGAGCAGATATGAATGTACGCGAGAGAATCATGGAAGATTGTAGTTTAAAAATAGTAAAATCGATCTTGCTAACCAAACGCTCCTCTGTCGCCTAATCGGTTAAGGCTCGTCAGGTTATATGACGGTTCTGTATAGGATACAGGTTCGATACCTGTCGGAGGACGAATATTTTCTATGAAAAGGCCAGTAAATTTTATAAATACTGTTTATTATAAACAGAGCATTTACTTAAATATTTGTATCTATAAAAAGAATGTATAAACATAAAAAATGCATTAATATATATATATATGCCCTAAAAGTATATATATATATATATATATATATATATATATATATATATATATATATATATATATATATATGCCCTGAAAGTATAAAATTGCATTTAGACTTTGGCATTAAATCAGCCATAGAGGTTGACATGCCGCTAACCAAACAACAAAACCAATAGCGAGATTTTCACTTGAATATCTTCCCATGAACCGTAGTTTTGTGGATTCAACTCCCAAGTGGGTGCTTCCCCGGCTCAACACAATCTTAACGGCTTTAAGTCTGGGATTAACTATTATCTTCCTGACATGTCCCCATAAACTGTGCCTCTTATCTCTTACTCTCTAACACTCTACATTTAGTGGCTCTTGGTCCTTGTACAGGGTGAACATTATTATAAAAAATACACACACATTGTATCTAAATTTCAGAGATAGACCGGTCATCAGCATAAGTATTATTCTTTTAAAAATGTTATCTTAATATACATTACCCCCTGTTAGGCATACCCTGTGCCCACATCAAAATCATCCTCATTTGTTAGGGGGCTGAGATTTTATTATCCGTCTTAATTTTATAAGCGTTAAGGGATGACAGCTTATGATAACATGTCATCAATACATAGAACGGCTGTCCAACCGAACATAAAAAGACAGACATCCCTCAGAATAAAAGTAATTATCCCAATTAACGATTTAAATCCATTAAAAGATGTTTTAACACGCAAGCTCCGAATATCCAAGGGCAGATAATCAGGTTATCGCGTAATGAGGTTTTTGTACACGATCAGTAACTATCTGCGCGTTATCAACAGCAACAACAACAATAACAAAAAGAAACTTATTACAATTGGGTATTTTTTTTATTTCTCAGTTATTGAAAATATTGTCATTATTTTATGACAACAAGCGTGATTGCGAGAAGAGAGAATAAAAATATTCGTAACACGTTTTAGTTTATTATTGCTGGTCACAATATTAACAACATTAGATATGCAGATGATACAGTGCTGGTAGAAGACACAGAAAATAAAATACGGAAACACCTACGGGAGGTAGTTAAAGAAAACAACTTGAATGGACTAACATCAAATGGTAAGAAGACAGAATGTATGGTTGTCATGCTAATTACAAATCGGCGATACCTAACAAAAATTGAGGTAAAACCAATTTGTAATCTACATGTTATGCTATGTGGGTATCGGATGTTTATGTGTATTTGTAATTTACTAGACATACACATATACGCAATTACGAATACACATTATCACCTGATGCCCACATAGATAAATTTGATTTTTTTATAAGTTAATTACTTGTTTCCTGTTTAGTATTGGGTTTCCGGTTCGTTGTAAAGTTTACATTCCTGACCTCTTCATGTCTAAGAGTTCCCTGTTGTATTTCTCGCATGGGAATTTTACTTTGTCCTTTATTACGCTAATACAACATACAGTAACCGTTTACCTTAAGTGGCTCTTGGAACCTTTTGTTGGGAGAACATTAGTAAATTCATAAAACATCCAAATCCAATAAAATTTACATATTTAATGGAAACAAACTATACTTTATTTGTTCTTCATGTCATGCTACACCGCGTAAACAGTAGCTTAAAAATTAGTGTCCACCGAAAATCAACTAATAAATTTCTATTTTCATTAAAACAACGAAATAAATTCTGGAATAATCATCGGATTCTTTTTAAGAGCCGTTAGAATTTGTAGCCCTCAGTATTTACACGAGGAGGAGAAATGCATTGAAAATACTTTTAACCTCCTACAATACTTTGATTCCTTCATATTCAGTACCAAACAAAAGGTTCATAAAATATTTAAAAAAAAAAAAAAAAGCGATACTTCCTGAAAAATCAAAATATATTGCTCTACTCACCGACTCTATTACAATCCCAGTTGAAAAGAATCTATCAGTACCGAACATAAAATTTGTCAGAACTACGTCTAAAATAATAAGAGCCTTAATTAGTCAGTCTGTTATATGTCATAGTGGGGGGAAGAAGAGGATTCACACGCCAGTCAGTCAGTTGTGTGCTATGCGTGATACACGCATTCGATACATGACTGACTAAGCAGATTTGTTTTTTCCACAGTAGGTTGCCGTTGCAGTCGGTTGCTTTTACTTTCTGCGGTAGACCTGTTGCCGTCCAAGGCTACAGAACCCGGTCTATCCTGCTATTTACCCATAGTTGTGGGGAGAAGAAGAGGATTCATAACTTTCCAAGGGGATTAGCACATAAGTGAATGTAATGGATTCGACTGGAATTCGAACTCCGATTCCTCAATCCGAACCGCTATTCATTATACTTCCATATTAATTCATAGAAAACAAAAAATAAGCTAAATCTTGTATTAATTGCTACAAGTAATATAGAGAAGAAACCACAGGGAATTTAAAAAAATATGTATGAACACAAAATAGATAATTTACAAAAACAAAACCAAACAAAAAATAAACAAAACAAAAAACACATTTAATGCATTAGCTGCTCAGTGTAATGAGACTGGCCAGAATTTCGATTTGAAAATGTTACTCTAATTAAAAATGTTACTCTAATTAAAAATGTTACTCAAATTAAAAGAGAAAACAATTGACTGTGAGGAAAATGTTTTGAAACTGTTTTAATCGGTTGATCATCTACAGAAAAGCTGCATCCATTTTCATGGAATATTTCATCATTCTTCTAATATCACAATATGGCGTTTTCTAATAACAGAAATAACAGGAACATAAACAAAAAGAAAAACGTCTAAATGAAATCAGCTTAATACATATTAAACAAAAATATTTGCTTTCAAATTTATAATTCTCAGCATCTCACGTCGTTCGTGCAAATGTGTCGGTTGGGTTAAACTAAACATAAATTTATTCCAATGAATTCCTGAAGGAAGAAACGCCCCCTCCCAACCTTTTCCAATTTGCCATAATATTTTCTATTAAAATTATTCTTAATATATAAAAATATGTATGCACTGTAATCACACACTCTCTCTCTCTCTCTCTCTATATATATATATATATATATATATATATATATATATATATATATATAAATAAAAAGAAAGAACAGTAAGATATATAATCCGGTGTTCTTATAGATATTTTTATTTTTACAAAATGGTGTTCAATGTAAGTTTACAGAGCATTAATATCATAAATTAATTGATTTAAAATATGCTTTTTTCGCTACACAGTTCTAACCATGTTTCAAAAATGGAAGATCTGAATTTAATTTTGTAATTAAATTAAAGACATTAGTTCCATTTCATCCTCAAGCGAATTTTGGAGTCCAAAATTTGTTTGAGGATGAAATGGAACTAATGTCTTTAATTTAATTACAAAATTAAATTCAAAGCTTTTAGCTTTCATTTTTGAAACATGGTTAGAACTGTGTAGCGAAAAAACATATTTTAAATCAATTAATTTATAATATATATATATATATATATATATATATATATGACAATTTCTCCGTTTTAACCAGTATAGAAGACAATATTTATGAATAAAAATGACAATAGGAAAACTAGTAATTGCTGACGTTTTTTATTCATATATATATATATATATATATATATATATATATATATATATATATATATATATATATATATAGTGTTGACTTCAGTGTACACTTTTATATATATAACCAAATATAGCTAATCCATTTATATACGATACATACAAATGCAGATATTGTGTTTGAAAAAGTTATTTATCCCAGACACAGAGTATGTAAATATAAAAGTGGACACTGATATCAACACCAAGCTTCAACGCAAACTGAAGAATGCGTTAAAGTATCAGACTGTCGCTGTTTGGTGTTGACCTCAGTGTACACTTATATATATGTAAATACAATATACAGTACATAAAAAGGCATATATTTGTCCAGATATTCATCGTTTAGTGTTGACTTCAGTGTTCACACACACGCACACACACATTTATATATATATATTTAAAGTGCATCTATAACATCTCTATCAAGAAAATTATTAAGAAGGAAAATGAACAAAGATGTGTAAATTCTTACGAAGTTAAAAATTCAATATATATTTCAATATTGAATTTTTAACTAATTTAATACACCTCTAGATAGGCACCATTAGTTGCAAGAAGCACATCAAGACGGTAATCGATTTCTTGAGATGTTCGTTGTATCATAGCCTCATCAATGCTGGCAATGGCATCAGTGATCTTTTGCTTTAGATAAGTGCTTTCTTACAGTATTTACATTATGCGGACCATTGTACTCATCTTTGTCCTTTATCTTTGTGATAAATATGGCAAAAAAGATGAGGACAATGGTCCGCATAATGTAAATACTGTACATAATACCTCATCTCAGAAATATAGACAGACTCTGAAGGATCGGTACGGACCCGATATACCAAAAATATGGAGAAAAATTGAGAAATCCTTGCGACAAAGAAGAGGACAATGGTCCGCGTAATGTAAATACTGTACATAATACCTCATCTCAGAAATATAGACAGACTCTGAAGTGATTTCTTGTATCTTTTTCCGATGTATGATATCTTTATCCTAACCCCATAGAAAAAAGTTCTGCGGTTACGCTGAGTCTGGGTATCCGATTTTGTTTCAGTAAACCATGATACATATTGTACTTTTTTCTTGATGAGTAGCCATTTTTAGGGGTTCATTTAACAATACCTCTTTCATCGTCAGGACACCTGAAATACACAAATGCAATGTGATTAAAAACTTTGATAGTGAATGAGTACATAAAACGAATCTGATTATGATAACTCATCAATTGCATTTGTAATATATTTTTAAATTATAAAGACACTTTATGAATACCACACACACACACACACACACACACACACACATATATATATATATATATATATATATATATATATATATATATATATATAGTACAGATAATAATTCCGTTGGTATATAATCCTAGCGGATCATAATAATATCAAATATTAAAACTGATCTTTCAAAAATATATGTATTAATAGAGCATATAAATTACACAAAATCCAAAATTGCCTCATATAAAATAATATATATATATATATATATATATATATATATATATATATATATATATAAATCACTGATACCACAGAACTGGTAAATAGTTTTAAACAAACAAAACTGCATATTTTTTGCCTACAAATGGTAGCCTTTTTTCGGTCAAAAACTCATCAGAAGAATCGTTGTCGACTAGTAAAAAGTTAACAAGAATCGTAGAGTGGTAGACAATTTGAGGAAATACGTCTAAAATACAATTTAATATTAAAAACAGAGAAAAATGTATATAAATGATTTGCAGATCATTTATATACGGTACATAAAAATGCAGAGAAGAGAGTGTGAAAAATTCATTTAGAAAAGAATAACAATGTTACTCCTATTGGTCATAAGACATCACAATTTCTTGTCTCATGGGATTAGGACATAAGCTCTCTGACCATGAAATCTGGGTTGGAATTTCACCATCATCGATCAGTCAAGGATATGATTTTTGATCATATCGGACTGTTGGTGAGTTCCTGGAAATCATACCACAAGTTGACCAATATTATCTTTCGCATAGTCTAGTCAATAATCACAAATGTAATCTCAGAATAGCAACTATATTTATTTGCAATTAGTAAATGTTTGCAATTATTTAATGGCGGCATCAGTTTAAAAAAAAAAGGAATGGCATAAATTATACAGTAAATGTGAATATCGAAAAATTTAAAACATAATCATCGACTTTCGAAAGAATTTTCTGTTTCTTTCTATCAACTTGTAATGGTGTTTCTTCAAAGTGTCTTTTGGGTGACAATCATTTTGCAAGGTAAAGAATCTATTAACTTCGTAAAGTTATAAATTTATTAATTATGGAGGCTAATCGTTCTTTTTTATTTCAAAAATAATTTTGCTGCAAATAACTTCTCATTTTCTTTATAAAAGATCACCGTAAAAAAAGTACATTTGCCCGACAATGAAAATTGTAAACGAAATTTTCAAATATAATATTGGTTTGCTCAAATACTATTCAGTTTTATTTGCTGAAATATAATTTAGATTTATGATACGGGCAAATTGTTTACTTGAAAAGTCTTTTCAGATATTTTGAACAAATTATTCAAATATAAGGTGAAAATTCAAACCTTAGAAAAACTAACAAATGAAAAAAACCAATTATCTACTCTCTCTTCCTTTTCACTGATAAAATAAGATAGGTTTTAACGAATAATTTGTTTCCGGATTGTCAACAATAAAAGTGTGGCAATCAACAAAAATAAATTGCTAATACATTAGAAATTCCACAACAAACAATTCCAAGACAATTTTTTATCAAGCAAATCTACTTCATTTAGTATACATCTTTATGTCTTCTCCTTACCTTCTACGATTGTGACAAAATCAGAAGGTACGCTGCAACGACCAAACTCTACAAAAATCCAATGTGACCAATCTACATATAACATTCTCTGACTTCCGTTATGCCGCCCATCCGTCAGTTAATCCTAATATATAGCGATACCTTTACCGATCGAAACCAAATTTGAGAAGTTCAAACAGGTAAGGGAGTACAAAGTAGCTTATTACAATAAATTTTCATTATTTTGGGGAAAAATTAAGTATATTTAACATATGAAATACTCCCACTATTTAAAAAAAAACAAAAAAAAACAAAACAATTTAATGATTAAAATAACAAATACTCACATTATTCGGACTATTGTCCTCATCTTTGTTGCCATATTTATCAAAACGTTTCGGCCGGTGGTTGTCGAACTGAACCCTTTATTTCGCTCGCTGAGGTAGATTGTTCTAGTTCCACGTGCCATGTCTAATGGATGTCAGTTATCAGTTATCTCCAAGTTCTTCACTGCCTTAGCCAGGTATTGAACTCATAACTGTTTGGGTCCGGTCACTGGATCTAACCAGCGCCTTCATCCACTCTGCCATGTGTCCTTAAGGATAAAGGCGTCGGTTAGATCAGTGACAGGACCGAAAGAGTTGCGAGTTCAATATCTGGTTAAGGCAGCGGAGAATTAACAGGAGATAACTGATAACTGACACCCATTAGACATGGTACGTGGAACTAGAATAGCCTACCTCAGCGAGCGAGATAAAGGGTTCAGTTCGATATTCCAACGACCTGAAGAAGGCCGGAGCGTACAACGGCCGAAACTTTGTGATAAATATGGCAAAAAAGATGAGGACAATAGTCTGAATAATGTAAATAGTGTAGATATTACGTCATCTCAAAAATATAGACAGATAACAAATACTCATTTAATAAAAATGCAGTATTGTTTTTTGTATATATTTTCTTTAAGTTTTATACATAGAAGAATCCAGTTTCCAGTTCGCCCTGCATTTCCGAGAACTATAAACAAATCACAATCCAAAAAGTTGGAATTTGGCTCCAGAAAAAATCTTCACGCATGACCAGTTGTATGTTGACTGCTCAAGAGTAAGAAATCCTAAGAATTTATTCTTCACTATTAAAAAGGAAAAATATAAGAAAAAGCCTTTTCTTAAAATTTTGTTTAACATGAAGTCCTATAAAATTAAATTAAATAAGTTATTAAACCGCGAAATAAGGTTTTTTACTCATGTGCAAAAGGAAAGGTATGGAGTCATTGCATTTTCCCCAGCTATAGGTAGATAATAGGGCGAACTGGGTCTTATAAAATTGTTTTGCGACAAGAGAAGGAAAAATATGAATTCAAATCAGCCTTGAGAGAGTTAGGCTCCGTCAGGCTATTTTGTCCAAGACGCACTACACTTGTTACACCTTAGACCCTAATGGTTTACGGAACTCGGGATGATATTCAGTTTTTATAGTATGGCATTTGATTAAGCCCTAGTTGTACCCTATTACGCCACATCATTAGACTAAATCTATCCGTTTTTATGTGGCTAAAAACGGCTCTTAACAATCTCCTGACACACAAGAGGATGTTGAATGTGCATTGAAAAAGGAACACAAGTGAAAATCTAAAGGATTAGATAAAAGTCCTAACTTTAAGTTGTATTATCTAAATACAGGAAACAACAAACTATCCAGATATCATCAAGAGATCGTCACTGATCCTACTGAAATTCCAGCATGAGCAACCAAATGAATTATCTTTCTTCTACCCAAGAATTGTAACACAAATGTTCCAAAAATCTATAGACCAATTACATGTCTTTCCACTACTTACAAACCCTTGACATCTATTCTCACAAAACAGATATATTCATTCTTTAAAAAAATTACATACTACCTCTTGAACAAAAAGGGTTAAAACGTGGCTCTTACTGATGTAAAGCTCAATTACTTATTAATAGGATGATCTTTTGAAAACTCCTTACTCTTTTGTATATCACTAATAACATCAACTAGCAGACTTAACAGAATGGAATATGGCTACAAGATATCTCAAAAGAAAATAAACACTCTCTTTTACGTGGATTAGTTCCAGTTGTATGCTATGAATGACAGTGAGCTAGAAGGTCTCCTGAAAGCAGTACAAATGTTTCATTGAGGAAACTGGAATGGAATTAGGTTTGGAGAAATGTGCTGAAGTCACAATTTTCCTCCTCTGTTACCTTACATCCTGGGGTAACAATCAAACATTTAGAGCAAGAAGAAGCTTATAAATACCTTGATATAAAGGAAAGTGAAGGAATTCCTCATAAAAATGAAAAGCTATAGTACCAAAATTACTATAGAAGTGTGCGACTGATATTAAGAAATGAACTGAATTCTAAGAATAGAATTATGGCCATTAATAGCCTGGCCATCCCAGTGGTTTAATATAGCTTCAACATCTTGAGCTGAACACTAAATGATATCAGACGAATGGATTCTATGACAAGAAAGCTTCTTTCTAAGCATAGCATTCAAAGGTTGATAACCATCTATACATATCCCGTAAAGACGGTGGAAGAGATCTTATTCAGTTGGAAATGTCATAAAAGACAACAACTTTTGGTTTACTAACCTACATGGAAACAAAAAAGGACTGGATGATGCAATTAGTCAACAAAAAGAAAAAAAAAAAAAAAGAAAGGAAAAAGAAGAAAAACCGAAAGAAAAAATATTCAATCATGAAAGAAGTTGTAAATACAAAAGAGATTTTTATTTCAAGGAATTCTGTAAAAAAAAAACAAAAAACAAAAATCAGGAACCAACTGTTGTAACAAAAAGTATGAAAAAGTCAGATGAAAGAACGCTGGCGAGACAAAACCTCATCATGGCCAATATCCAGAAGGTGCTAATAATGCCGATGTTGATAAAGATAACTCATCGATGGTTACTAGCATCTGGATTAAAGTCTAAAATGGAAGGCTTTATTCTTGCAGCACATGATCTGAGTCTTTTCACTAGTAACTTTCAAGCAAATAGCATACATTGTAGTGTGGGCCCAAAATGCAGATTCTGTAACAAATGTCAAGAAATCATAGCTCATCTAATCTCAAGATGTTCTGCAATTGCGCCCATGGAATATAAAAATCGTCATGATGGAGCAAGGCAATATTTACACTGGACAATGTTCAAAGGCTTTTGAAAAGGTGTTAATAAACACTGGTATGAAAATCACCCAGCACCGGTTAGAGAAATAGAAGAAATCACAATTCTATTGGATTTCACCATCTTTGCTGTCAGGAACATTGAAACAAATAGGCCGGACATAACTGTCAAAACTGAAAAAAAAAAAAATAACAAAAAAAACTTACCTACTAACTGATTGCCCAGCAGACTATAACATCAACCTAGGAATTTGAAATAGATATATAAAGACCTGGAAATTAAAATAGAAAAAAATGTGGTAATTGAAAACGAGAATAGTACTAGTCATAGTAGGTGCGCTTGGAATGATAAAAAAGGAACACAACAACCCCTTGAAAAAATCACTGGAAATCTCAACTTAGCCTGTAATGTATGTATTTATATATATAGGGTACCTCAAAACTTAAATCTCGGATTGGACTTCAGAATACGCCGGCTGCATTTCTTCAGAGGAGTAAGACACCCCCCACCCCGCATCACCACTGGGCTGTGCTGGGTATGACAATAAACTACATCCAGCAGCAAAGTCTCTGATCACTAGGTTCTGAGAAGTATGGCACCACCTCTTAATAGCTGTTGTTCCCAGATCCTCCCTGGTCCCAGCTATCGGAAAAAAGTCAACCTCGGAAGTGAGGTCAAATAACTAGGTTTTTATAGTAAAAATACTAGCAATACATTTTTGAAAAAAATTTATTACTAGCAATATATTTTTTGGAAAAAAATTATTACCAGCAATACATTTTAGGAAAAAAAATATTACCGGCAATACATTGAAATCTCGACAAAAACCCTCTTTACAAAAATACACCAATGAAACTTGATCTGCAAATTGATTTCGTAAAAAGAATACATATTCTATTCATACGAACCTATCTTAAAATCTTGTCGATATTAAATAAACAATTGAGGTTGATATGCGTTAAAACGAAATATACCCAAAACCTGATCTACAAACTGATTTCTTACAATGAATACATATTCTCTTAATAGGAACCTAGCCTAAAAAACTTTTTCGGAATTAAATAAACCATTGAGGTGGTGATATGTCGTAAAACGATATAAACCAAACCAAGCCTGAATTTCTTAATCCTTCTTGTTGCCTAATGGTAAACTTAAGGCTGGAGTTGTATTTATTTGGGATTTGGGCGGAATATATTTCAAATTTTGCCAGGTGTGTCTGGAGAATCTAACGTTTAGGAAAGAACTTGCCATTTCAACTCCATGATCGTTTTCTCTGTCACATTTGCAAGGTGAGAACGCGCAGTAAGGTCCTCGGTCGACTAGGTTTGCCCGATAAAAACGAATTTTCTATTCAAATGCATTCATTCAAAAGAGAACATGACTCACTTTAATGTTGCGCAATCCTCTTTTATCTGGGCCTGAGCAATTCATAATAAATAAATCCCTTTATAACGTCATTAAACTCAGAAACCATTTTCTCCGCTCGATGATATTTACAGCGGGCTGAATCTAAACCTGTTTGTTTTTTCTTTTTCTGGATTTTGATAATAAATGCATCTTTGATTACAAATAAAGAACACAGCCATTACTGAATCGAAATAAATCTACCAGATCAGCTTTCTGAAACATGGCTTACAGTCATACAACATTGGAATACTGGTTCTCGTTTCGTCACAGAAAGTAAGCAACGTCGATCCTGGTCAATACCTAGATGGGTAACCGCTTGGAAATACCATCAAGCTCGGAGATGATGTAAGTTTGGAGTAATTGGATAACGGCTCACAATTATTAATCGGAGAGCTGAGTTCCAATTCCAATCGGGTTCGTTATAGTCACTTACACGAATGATTAATTCGTTTTCTACGTCTTATCAACGGTTTCTATGTTATTTAAAGCCAGAAAATATTTTTTGTCGTAAGAATATTTTATTGGAGATAATAATAATTAATGATACAGGGTTTAATAATTAATTCATGTATTAGTTCCTATCAATGCTGATAGCAGAATCATTTGCTATTGTTTCGAATGTAAATTTGATCAGTTCGATAAGCTGGTAGCTGATTTAATTTAATTTTTTTTTTTTTTTGGTGGAGGGAAATATCAATGGTTTAGTGATACAAGTCTTACTAACACATCTATATCGTGGGGTGAGGAGAGCAAGATGTGGATTTCTACTTTTCCCAAGGGTACTTGAGCGTAAGTGAATATAGCAAACACAACGGTAATTGAAACTCGGCTCTACGATTAACAATTCCGATCGATTATTCACTACACCACCCGTACATCCAAGCTTACAGCATCTGCTATTCCCAAGTATGCACCCTTTGCTGAAACCGGAAGCTTCAATTCCTGAACCTGCACTTTGGCTGTGAATTAAGTCATTGAAGCTATCATAAAAAAAATCAGATGTTCAGCAAAGAAGAAATTATATTCTTGGATATGAAATAATAACGTTGATGATATATAGAGGTTTTCCAGTCAAAAAAGCGGCAAATTTATTGTCACTACTTTATCTTTCAGGAATATTTGACCTTGAATAACCTTGAATAATTTTCTCGAATATTCATGACCTTGAATAATCATGTGACTCTCGGGTAATTACTTAACTCTGATTGGTTCTTTTATGATTGATTAATAACTGCAGGATCCTGTGACTCGTCATTAAAAGTTTATTTGCAGACAACTTTCGTCTTTCGATCTGCCCTTCTCGTATGGCTAAACAACTCACTGATTTAGAGCGTCAAGTTGTCTTAATTTTCAAAGAAGAACAGCCAACTTAGAGATTGGCGAAATGTGCAGAAATTCTCGAATTTTTAATTTACAGGTTTTTAAGTGTTGTCTCACGTCTTTTTTGAAATTTCCCCTTTTTTATTGGAAAATCTATCTCTCTATCTCTATACATACATACATAAATACATACATGCATACATACATAAATACATACATGCATACATGTTTTCGGGGTAATACCCTAAAATTCTAATTGTACTTTTTTCGTTTCTCATATTAGCTATATATATATATATATATATATATATATATATATATATATATATATATATATGTATATATGTGTGTGTGTGTGTGTATGTGAAAATATATAGAAAATAGGAAATAACTCGTTAGGTAAATAATCCAAAGTTCTTTAGTATTTTTGTTATTACTTTTAAAAAACAGTGCTCGATAGAAAGCTAGAGCATAAATATAATTATTTATTTAAAAATATGAGTCCATCGCTACATAAGAGTTCTCATGTTTCAGAACAAGAGCCGAAAACTTCAATATAATTATTTGAATTAAATTGAATTAAAGTACCAAGCTCTGTTCCATCTTCAAGCGAAATTTTTTTGGAATAACTAATTCTTGAATTTTACGCATTTTATAAGCATATTCATTATTAAAATTTTAAATAAGTGCTCTAGCCGTTACCATAGTAATTATAATTTTAATAATGAATATGCTTATAAAACGCGTAAATTTCAAGAATTGGTTATTCCCAAAAAAATTTCCCTTGAAGATGGAACAGAGCTTGGTACTTTAATTCAAATAATTATATTGAAGATTTCGGCTCTTGTTTTGAAACATGAGAACTGTTATGTAGCCATGGAATCATATTTTTAAATAAATAATTATATATACATATATATATATAGTGAAAGTAATAATCTTATAAATATAAGAAATTATATTCGTCCGGAAAACCTTGGGTAATTTGATATGTAATAAAACAGACCAATACCAAGGGAAAGAACAGGGAACATGTACGTCAGTCGAAGACAATCATCTACTATCTAAGTTCAGAGTTTAAATAAAAAAAAACGATACGGAAAAGTAAAATAACGAAACAAAGTGCTCAATACGCTAAGTAGAGCAAATCTAAAGAGCCAGATAAACCTAACAAGGTTTCCCCTACGCGGATCGCCAGGGAATATATATATATATATATATATATATATATATATATATATATATATATATATATGACAGGATGTGCGTGTGTGTGTGTGTGTGTGTGTAATGAATGCACGCCCGCAATTGTAGACGGATTTGCACCAAAATTTACATGCACATGCTCCAAGTTAGTGGTAAGGCCAAGACCGGCGTTGCATTTCCAAACTACCATCGATAGTTGAAATAATCGAGTTTTTCATGGTTCTACGGCAGTTTTCATGTAGTTTGCGGCCATTTTCTACTGGCCAGAGCGAGAGCCAATAGCTGGCTGCCACGAATAGGCAGGGAGATTCTATTGGCCAGCGTGAGAGCCAACAGTTGACTGACACGAATGTTAACTAGCATGCTAGCATGCCAAAAAAATCGATAGCTGAATTCGTCACAAGTGGGAAAAATTTAAATTTGCATGGCACTTTACTCCAGTTGGCTCATTCGCTTGCTTAAATTCAACGTGGATTCTGATTTTCGGTGTGAAAAAGTATTTTTGTTAACATTCTTTTTTCATTCGTTTTTTTTTTTCAGTTACGAGTCCTATTTTAAAGCTGATCGTTTTGTGTTCATTTTGTTTAGTTCTTTTTTCGTAAAAGATTTAATGTTTAGTATAGAGCTTGGACAAAATTCGCATTAAAACATTGAGTTTATAATACCCAGAATGTTTTCGAGTGAAATAGACAAGAGGTAAGGCATCTAGCAACATCAGCACCGCAAAGGGCACTCTTTTAAAGGCAAGAAAAGGGGAAAATATTTTAAGTCAAGTGATAGCGATTGCTGTATGAGTTGTACGATTTTTGAATCAAGCACGGGCAACGCCGGGCCATACTGCTAGTATATATATATATATATATATATATATATATATAGTATTTACATTATGCGGACTATTGTCCTCATCTTTGTCGCCATATTTGTCACAACGTTTCGGCTTTTGTAAGCTCCGGCCTTCTTCAGGTGGTTGGAATTTCGAACTGAACAGGTAGATCAGGTAGACTGTTCTAGTTCCACGTGTCATATTTGATGGATGTCAGTTATAAGTTATCTCCTGATAATTTTCCCTCTGAAAGTTCTCCACTGCCTTAACCGGGTATTGAACTCACACTCTTTGGGTTTGTCACTGGATCTAACCAACGCCTTTATCCACTGTACCATATGTCCATGAGGACATCTGGGTATTATAAACTTAATGTTTTCAGCAACCATTTTTACCCGTGCTCATATTGCAATTTTGCTGTTATCATTGCATGTTTTTACCAGAGCTCATATTGCAACTATGTTATCATTGCTTTTCTCTGGCACTCCTTATTACTGGTTCCCATATTGTATTTATTTCTATGCTTGGTCGGCTCAGAAGATTTTTGTGGCCTAGCATATGTGTTGATTCCTTAAGTTTACGAATTTTCCAATGGTGTTCCCTGTCTATGATCTCAACATGATCCCACAGGGGACGGTGATCTCCCTTCTCTCTCCATATGTGGTGAGCCACGCCTGATTTTTCTACTTCCCCTCGCGTTACAGCTTTCTGGTGTTCTTGAAGCCTTACCTTGAGGGGGCGGCCTGTCTCTCCTTTATATTCCTCTCCGCAGCTGCACGGGATAGCGTACACACAGTCTTTAGTCATGTTCTTCTGTATGGGGGGTCTCACTCGAGAGAAATATCTGCGAAGTGTTGTCAAGCTCTTGAAGGTTGTCCTGATGTTATATGGACCGCAGATCCTTTGTATTTTCTCTGATAACCCCTTCACATAAGGCAGGCAGACTGTTTTCTGAGTGTTTTTGTCCTCCTCTTCCTCTTGTACCTGCCTATCCCAGTTTTTGGGGGCTGCTGCCATGTACCCAGAGTAGTTGTTACGTTGTATGGTACTATTTATACTGACCAATTCTTTATCTAACATCTCTGGGTCGCCACTTATGACTTTTGCTCGGTGTTGTAAGCAACGGACGATCCCTTTCTTTACGCTGTATGGATGGTGGGTGTTGAAATTGAAGTACTGTCCGGTGAATGTTGGTTTACGGTCTTGAACCCATGCTCTGTTCGAGATATTAGTACATCCAGGAATGGGAGTGTGTTGTTACTCTCTTTCTCCATTGTAAACTGTATCGAAGGTCTTATTGAGTTCACATGGTCCAGTAGAACCTGGACATCTTCCTGGTGTGGCCAGAGTATGAAGGTGTCATCTACGTACCTTAACCATATAGTAGGCTTTAGCGATATAGATTCTAATGCCATTTCTTCAAAGTATTCCATGTATACATTCGCTATTGCTGGTGATAATGGCGAGCCCATTGCTAAGCCCTCATCCTGTCGATATATGTGTGATCCCATTCCGAAGTGTGTTGTTTGTGTACAGAAAGTCAACATTTCCATCAGATTATCTATTGGAATACTGGTCCGTTCTTCTAGGGAAGAGTCAGAGGTCAATTTGTCTCTGACTACTGAGAGTGCCTCCTCCGTGGGTACCTTGGTAAACAAACTCACCACGTCCAAGCTCACCATCTGGTTGGATAGGATGGGAGCATCTTTGATTATTTCCACGAAGTGGGCGGAGTTTCGGACGTATGAAGGAGACTTTCCGATCAATGGGTCAATTATATCTACAAGGAAGCGACTCAGAGGGTGGTACACACAACCTTGGCAACTACCTATTAGCCTGAGAGGAATATCGTCTTTGTGAATCTTAGGGAGACCGTATATGTGAGGTAGCTTGGTGTAACGCTGCGATAACTGCCTATACGTCTTAGGTGCGAGGTGATCCCTGTTCTTAATTAGGATCTGTGACAGTTTGCGTTCCGTTTTCATAGTAGGATCTTTTTTCCCTTTGCTGTAGCTACCACTGCTAATGAGATCTTCCAGTTTTCTCGTATACTCTGATTTGTCCATCACTACAGTCGAATTACCTTTGTCAGCCGGTAGTATGATGATGTTTTCGTTCCTCTGTAGGGATCCAATTTCAGAGGGAAAATTAGCAGGAGATAACTCATAACTGACATCCATCAAACATGGCACGTGGAACTAGAACAGTCTACCCCAGTGATCGAAATAAAGGCTTCAGTTCGAAATTCCAACCACCTGAAGAAGGCCGGAGCGTACAACGGCCGAAACGTTGTGATAAATATGGCGACAAAGATGAGGACAATAGTCCGCATAATGTAAATACTGTGCATAATACCTCATCTCAGAAATATATATATATATATATATATATATATATATATATATATATATATATATATCTTATAAATAAAATAATCTAAAAATATGGTGAATTTATATAGTAAATTTATAATATTTATGCTCTGTACATTTACATTGAGCACTGTTTCGTAAAAATAAAAATATTAATAAGAACACCGGATTATATATCTTACTGTTCTTTCTCTTTATTAATACATAAAAATTTTCTAAATTAAAAAAATCACCCCTTTAAGAATTCAATTATCTGATTGAAATATAAATAATTTTGTTATTATTATTGTTGCTTGTTATCTTTCACTGAAGTTTTTGTTTTAAGTTTTTCATTCATCCTCTTGTTTTCATTCTTCTATACTGTTTTTCTTCTTTCTTTCATTAGCTTGTGTTCATTCTCCTGCAATGTTTTCCTACTTTCTTTCATTAGCTTGTTCTTATTCTATACTGTTTTCCTTCTTTCTTTCATTAGCTTGTTTTCGTTCTTCTATACTTCTTTCTTTCTTTCTTTCTTTCTTTCTTTCTTTCTTTCTTTCTTTCTTTCTTTCATAAGCTCGTTTTCATTCTTTCATACTGGTTTCCGTCTATCTTTCATCATCAAGTTTCATTGGTTCATATGTTTGAGTTCCTTCTTTTATACCATCGTATGTATTCCTTCTTTCATTCACTTATTTTTTTTTTCTTGTTCTCCTTCTTTCTTTCATTCGCTTCTTTCCTTTTACTTTTGTTTGGTTGCTTTTACTCATTTATTTCATTGATTTCTTTCTATCATTCATTTGTTTGCTTTTTTCTTTCATTCTTTTCCTCACTCTTTTAATCTTTTGTTTGTTTTCTTTCTCAGTTTCTTTTCCTTTTTCATTCCTTTATTTATTTTCTGTTTTTTTATTCTTTTTGTCGTCCATTTCATATTTCCTTTTTTCATCCATTTTGTTTTCCTCCTTTCATTCATTTTTTGTCTAGCTTTCCTTGTTTCTTTCTTTTTGTTTCTTCATTTTTCTTTTCCTTTTCCTTCATTTGTTTGTTGTCTTTTTGTTCATTTCTTTGTTTTTCCTTTTCACATTCAATCGCTTGTTTTCTTGCTTAACACTCTCCGGCTTTCATTCTTCTATTCTTTCTTTTTTTTCTCTTTCATTCCTATATTAAATTCTACGTTTTCCTCTTATTTTTTATGTCCATAATCTTTTTCTCGTCACTTCTCGTGTGACTTTGAGTATTTCCTCTTCTTATTACTATTTCCGTTTGTTTTGCCTGTTATTTCATCTGCTTCCTTAATTATAGTTGTCGATTTGCTATTCATCCCGTGTATATAATTTTTTTCCGATTCCATAAAACACGTAGTTATATAAATACAAATGATTATTTTTGCACAAATCCATGGCGGAGTCAAGAATAAAAGAAAAAAAAAAAAAAAAAGAAATCAGTCGTTCTAAACGGATTCTTTCTGCGCGTGCGCAGTCAAGTAAGAAAATTCTGAATAGCTTTAGACACAAGTCAAAATCGATGCTCGTAATGTCTTGTTAGTAGTCTACCACCAAAGCGGGAATATTTTATTAAAAAACACAAAAAAAAACCACAAAAAAACACAAAAAAAAACGTCTCAACAAAACAGTTGTTTTCTTGTTTTTTTTTTTTTTTTTAGTGGCACACCAAACAAATATATTATCAATATTTATTTATTTATTGCTATTGATTTATCGACATAATATTTAATGAAATTTAACCTAAAGGGATTCTCAGTATAAGACAGAAACTTTTTTTTTTGTTGCAGTATTGGTAAAAATAACCGTTTTCATACAGGTAACATTAGGCATTAAGCCGTTTACATACAGGTGAAATTTAGGCATTATGGGCACGTGACCGAGTGGTTAGAACGATCTCTTTCTGACCATGAGGCCCGGGTTCGGACCTCACCATGGACGATTAATCAGGAAGGAACTTCTTCATGTTATCGGTCTGGAGGATGCAATCCGAGTGTGCGGCACAATATGAAAGTGCCTGGATAACCATACGACGGGTTGACTCAAGCCTTGTGAGTAAAATTGGGTAAACGGAAATCCTTGGGAGCCGTCAGTGGTTGCGCTAGCAAGAAGTCACAAGTCATCGTGGCCGAGGGTTTGAGCGTGCTAGCCTTGTTCAGACTGTTGATCACGCTTGATAACTTGCTCTATTCCAGAAACTGTAACTAACGTCTGGTCAGCTTAGTTGCATTATAAACCACAGGTGGGTTCTTTGGGTATTGAATAAATGCAAATGTGTCTTGTAGGCAATATGGCATCATTTCAAAGGTGAAATGGTCAGATGTAACTGTATGTTCTATGCTAAAAGCTTCTTCTATCGCAATTCTGGTAAACTCAAAAGTAAAGTCAAATTTGATCTTCAAAATTTAAATGCAATGTCAATAGCTACGTTCAGTCTTCTTATTTCTTATTTTTTTATTGTCATCTCGACTTAATACTAGTTTTTTTTTCTCATATTCTCAAACACTCGGTAACCTCTTGAAACATTTTGGTTTTATTGCCTTGCTTGATTTAAAAAAAAAGATATGGTGATTCTTTTAAGCGTAGGGTAGATGTGGCACAAAGCCAAACATATGGGGAACACCGTGAGGATCGAGCTCACTCCTCACTCGTAATTGTTCTAGCTAGACAATCTGGCTAACTATTAGACCATCTCGAGGTGCCAGATCGATCGATAGATAGATACGAACAGACATACATAAATAGATAATTACGGTTTGATTAATATATATATATATATATATATATATATATATATAGAGAGAGAGAGAGAGAGAGAGAGAGAGATAGATAAATAGATAGATAGATATAAACACTGACATAGATTAAAACACACTGCAATAGGTCGATTGATCGATCGATATAAAAAGACTGCGTTAGGTAGACAGAGATACATATAGAGATTGCTAGATAAGAACAGACTGTGATAGATAGATAGATAGATAGATAGGAACAGAGTGAATAACACAGATAGATAGATATATAGATAGATAGATAGGAACAGACTGAACAACATAGATAGATAGATAGAGAGAGAGAGAGAGAGAGAGAGAGAGAGAGAGAGAGAGAGATAGATATAAATAGACTGCAACAGATAGATAAGCTCTGATTGAAATGTATTGCGTCTAGCATGAAATAGACTGTCGTCTCTAAGTGTTAACTTCTATGTTCACTTATATATATATATATATATATATATATATATATATATATATATATATATATATACTTCAATGTTCAATTATATTTATATATATATATATACTTCATTCACTTATATATATATATATATATATATATATAAGTGAACATTGAAGTATATATATAAAAGTGAACATAGAATATATATATATATATATATATATATATATATATATATATATATATATATATATATATATATATATATATAGTGAGACAGACAGAGTGGGAAAGATATATAGGGAGATAGATATATCAGAAACAAACCGAGGCTGATAGATAGATAGATTGATAGAGGGAAAGAGATAGATAGATAAGTACAGACAGCAATAGATAAATATTAGGTTGGTGCAAAAATAATGTCGTTTTTTGACGTTCAACATTAACATATGTGAGAAAACGACATTATTTTTGCACCAACCTAATAGAAAGATAGATAGATAGATAGATAGATAGATAGAAAGAAGGATCTGACGGAAATAGATATATATATAGATAGATTGATAGACAAATAGATAATATCTGTCTGCAATAGACAGATAGATAAAACGTACATATTACGACATATATAGGTATACACTTCACCTTGCTATGACATAACACGTATAGCGATTGATACTCAAAATAGTGAAATTTAATAGTGAGATTCGAAATTAACAATAATTAAAATTGATGTGAAAATGGTTGATGGTTTTATATTACGTCGGGGTGTTATCTTACAGAATATTTTATAAACATCTTATTTTATGAATTGTTATATTACAGTCTGATTATACAAATTTAGCTCAATTTTTTCTGATGGTTTAACGTGGTGTAATGGCCATTGTTTTAGCCAATTTGGCCATTGAAGCGCTTTTGTGAATTCTAGACCAGCTGTTTTGCTGTCGTAGTTTTGTGCTGAACTGTCTGACTGTGCGGTCTTATTAAATTATGATAAAAAAAAAAAACTGTTCTTTTCCCGCCACTACAGAGATAATCGCATCAATCATCCAATCAGAAGTAAGTGTCTTCGTCTTCGTTCGGACAGTACAGACAACACAGGAGACATTTTAATACTTTTCTTTCTGAAAGATATCTTTTTCTTGGTTCCAAATCCGTTTGCAGATTTTTATGTCCTATTTTCTGCTGTCTGTTACTATCGTACTAAGAGAGTTGCAATTCTGTACCTATTTGATTTTTGACGTTTCCAAGAATCTTGATCTATTTCTCTCGCGGATCAACGGGCATTCTTTCTGCTTACACATAATAGTCTTTTCTTCTCGTTTTCTTTTACTACTTTCACTAATCTTTCCGTTCTAAATCTGCCCTCGCCACCGTGTCATTACGGCTCGTGGGAATAGTAAAGCATAATAATGATAAAGATATTAACGACCTTTTATGGCAGATAGTAACATTAGCCGTATTCTCATACATACGGCTTCAAGGCTTCTGATCTGGGATTGGAAATTTTGAAAAGCATAGAACCACCTCTTTGTTCATTATGCGGCACAGAAATTTCGGCTGCCTCATTCTAAATGTCAGTTAGCTTGTACTGCATCATTTCCCTTAAATGTCAGTTCTGGGTATAACGATAAAGTACGTCAGGCAGCAAGGCCTCTGATCGGGAGATTGGAAGTTTTGAAGGGCATGGAACCATTTCTTAATTGCTGTTCTTCCTAGCTCCACTATGGTCTGGCGTGGTAGAAACTGTTAGGGTCCCAGCTATGGGCAAGTAGTATATCAACATACAAAAACAAAACACACGCAAAGTATAAAAATACGTTTATATAGTAAACATACCAGCATTATATTTTTATATAAAAAATTATCAACAATACAATTTTAAAGCAAAATGGCCAGCAATACATTTTATATTAGAATTACCATTGTATCTGTATTTGAAAGCATAGAATTGTGTTCAAAATATTTAGATTTCAGCATTAAATAACCAGTAGAGGTTGATATGCCGCTCAGCAAAATCAACCAAACCAAACCAAACCAATCAAAATATTTAGATTTCGGCATTAAATAACCCGTAGAGGTTGATATGCCGTTAAACAAAATAAACCAAACCAAACCAATAAAAATATTTAGATTTCGGCATAAAATAACCCATAGAGGTTGATATGCCGTTAAACAAAATCAACCAAACCAAACCAATCAAAATATTTAGATTTCGGCCTTAAATAACCCATAGAATTTGATATGCTGCTAGACGAAATCAGCCAACCAAACCAATCAAAATATTTAGATTTAGGCATTAAATAACCCATAGAGGTTGATATGCCGCTAAACAAAATCAACGCAACCAAACCAATAAAGATATTTAGATTTCGACATTAAATAACCCATAGAGTTTGATAATCTGCTAGACGAAATCAGCCAACCAACCAATCTCATGAGGAAACATTCGGCACTCTTTAACCGGGTAGTCAGTATCAATATGATGGTGTCGGCTGAAATTTATAAAACTGTTCTCTTTAAAATAATTTTTCAGGAAAATAGGTATGTCACGTCCAATCACGTTTTGTGACCTTTCCAGTATTGAATTCTTAACACCAAAATCAGGAGGAGATTATATTTCTGGGAGGCATTATCCGGAAGGACGGCTTGAAAAAATTAATACTCATATGAATGAAACAGTCGGTAGAAGGAAACATGGATTAATGAGTTTCTGTGAATGGATGGGTTTTGCGATGCCACCAAGAGGGTGAATAAAGAGATCTTTTTAAAATTTCTTATTGTATTTACTTTAAAATTTAAAAGACTGCTCTAGTTCCACGTGCCATGTTTGATGGATATCAGTTATCCCCTGCTAATTTCCCTCACTTTGCCATGTGTCCTCAAGGACACATGGCACAGTGGATAAAGGCGTTGATTAGATCCAGTGACAGGACCCAAAGAGTGTGAGTTCAATACCCGGTTAAGGCAGTGGAGAACTTTCAGAGGGAAATTAACAGGAGATAACTGATAACTGATATCCATCAAACATGGCACGTGGAACTAGAACAGTCTACCTCAGTGAGAGAAATAAAGGGTTCAGTTCGACATTCCAACCATCTGAAGAAGGCCGGATCGTATAACGTTGTGATAAATATGGCGACAAAGATGAGGACAATAGTCCGCATAATGTAAATACTGTACATAATACCTCATCTCAGAAATATAGACAGACTCTGAAGGAAAAAAATATACTATAGGAAGTTTCCAGATTCATCTCCGCTTTAAGAATCTGCTGTGGTCTTTTAATGTATCTCCCAAGAATGAGTGTAGCATATTTGAACTCCAGGAATACACCACGAAATTCTACTTCTTCAATGTTTCGTGTCTCTTTGGGACGTCGGAGATTATGACTCAACTCGATAGCCTAACTTTTGTAGCTCTGGGTAATATTTGTCTTTTTATGATCTCTCGGTGAGAAGAAGGGACTAAGCATAAACTACAAGAAGACAGAATGCATGGTCGTCAATAAAAGGATGAGCCCGAAATGCGATTTGTAGTTATGGGACACTGAAATCGAACAGATGCGGAATTTTAAATATCTTGAAAGCGTTTTGACAGAAGACGGTAAATGCGGCACTGAGATCTGTAGACGTATAGTGATGGTCAAGGACACATTTCAAAAGTTAGGCAGAGTTTTTCGAAACAAGAGAATTTCTTTGGTGACAAATAAAAGAATACTGAGCTGTTACGTGACATCTGTCCTTCTTTACGCGAATATTGGATGATTTCCTCAAACATGAAGAATGAGATTCGAGTCGATGGAGATATGGTTCTACATAACGATGCTAAGGATATCATGGACCGAGCTTGTGAGCAAGATGAGGTCTTAGAGTCCATAAAAAACAAGTATACCTAATACCAGGAAGAGGCAGCTGAAGTTTCTGGAACACATAATGCGGAAGCGGGGGCCTGGGGAAGCTGATACTCACGGGTGGAATAGAGGGAAAGAGAGACAAGGGAAAACAACGCATGGCATATCTAGCGACTTTAAGCAAGTGGATGACAGAATGTAGCAGTAGGAAGGAACTTGTTTGAGAGCTGCAAGGGATAAAATCAGGTGGAGAGTAATGATCGCCTACGTGCTGAAAGGACATGGCACATAAAAGGAAGAAAGACAAATCCCTGTTCATCCAACCATTTACACAAGATCGCTGCGTATTTATTCGCTGTTTTCCTCTGTACCACCTACCTTCAATATTTCTTGTGAGTGTCAAATTCTACAAGCCCTCTTTCCTCATTATTTGCCAAGTGTCTTTTTTCCTTCCATTTTCCTTAAAACATCCCCGATGCTTACATGCTGTGTTTATAGTATTCTCAGCATCCTTCTGTAGAATCACATTTCTGTTGCCTCAGTCTCTTCTTCATCATGGGTAGATTGTCCAGAATTCACTGCCATATTAGAAGGATCGTTTATAGGTAACAGTTCACTGCTCTTTTCTTCGTTTCTAACGGATTTTTCCTGTTTCTTAATACTCTGCTTGGATTTTGGAAGACAACTTTCACTATTCAAATGCACGCTAGGATTTCGGTAAATGAATAACATTAAGATGATTATCCTTGGAAAGTGGATCAAATCATTACCCCTTTGATACATTAGTACCGTTGCCCTTCCCATAATTTCCTAATTAATTATCATTAGTTTAACGCCAATACCCACTCCCTTTGCTGGACCGAGGTCGGGGGGATTATCTTCGTGTGGCACCGACCCGAGACAAATTAATTAATTAAGGAAGTGTCCGAACGCTTTCTTTGCAACAATACGCTACAGACGCACAGCAGTCCAACAATCATTAATGAAAATTGGTGCGCTGTTGGTACAAAATCCTGTTGCAAAAATCATTAGTAGTTACTAGGCCATTACTCTAACAAATGGGTTCTCCGTTACGCTAAAGTGGGTTTTGTATTCCCTAAGTATTGACTTCCTGTTGGCTTATGAATATTTTAGAAAATATTTATTACCCCCACCATATATATATATATATATATATATATATATATATATATATATATATGTATGTATGTGTGTGTGTGTGTGTGTGCGAGTGTGTTTAACCATTATATTAAATACAAAGGAGCACACGCATATATATATATATATATATATATATATATATATATATATATATATATATATATATACAAATATAGGTGACTATACTCGTTTCGAAAAACCTTCGAATTTTTGATTTGCCAATAATCAAATCAATCCCGAGGGGAAAAAAGGTGTTAAAAAAAGAAAGAGCTAGAAACATGAAAGTCTGTCGAAAAAAATCGCACAGATACAGGTTTGAAGCCCAAAGAAAAAAAAAACCGACACGAGTAAACAACTAACTAACAAAAGAGCTCAATAGAACCGTAGAGCAGACCTAGATAAACCTAGTGAGCCAGACAAACTTACCATAGCTTTATATAATCAACCTAACCAGCTATTAAACTCCAAAACCGAAATTCTTAACATATGTAGGCATAAAAAATCTTGGTTACTGAATTAAGACAAATTACCCCGTTTATTTTGTCATTCCACCTTAATGTTCGTGTTTTAATATCCCCTCCCCTTTTAATATCCCTTACCCTTTTAGTTGTTGAATAAATCTTTAACCGGTGTTCTTGTGTTTTTCTTTATCTTGGGTCACGTGGTATATTTTGACTATCGCGTATAAATATGCGTTTCACTTTGCCTCTTTAGCCGGCTTTCTCTGACGGTCCGTTTAGGGGAAACCTGGATAGGTTTGTCTGGCTCACTAGGTTTATCTATCTATCTATCTATCTATCTATCTATCTATATATATATATATATATATATATATATATATATATATATATATATATATATATAACCCTTATTTTATACATGTTTCAGTGAATGCGACATCCAGCAAAAATCACTGGTTCTCTCTCGATTTCTACTCATAACATATCAGATAATTTCAACAAAGTCCTTTCCTGATACCTACCATTTAGTCGACACTATGATTAATAGACGTTCCCTGTTCAGTGTATTTGCTAAATAGCCTTTTGATACAAAAATCCAGACAAAAAAAAACAAAAAAAAAAACGAAATATTATAGGACGAGTTAGAATAAAAACGAAATAGAGAAGTTATACTGACGTGTTACCGATTAAAATAAAAACGTTTTTATTATTATTTACAAATGCTTTAAAACTTATATCCATTTTAATATAATGGCCGACCTTTCTTAATATAATGGCCGACCTTTCTTAATATAATGGCCGATCTTTTGTTACCGATCATACCTGAATACTACTGCGGTTAACCAATTCCAGTCGCTTACTCATCCATCTTTGTATTTTTTTCAGCGCCTACAGAGTTCACCTGTGGTTTATATTGCAACTATGCTAAGTGCACCTTAATTTCAGTTCCTGGGAGAGAACGCATCACCTGGCATGATCTATTAGGCCAGTACGCTCAAACGTCACGAACTATCAGTTAAAAAATAAAAATCCGTGGTATTGTTTTCAAGTACTACCTCAGGTCGATAACATCAAAATGTTTCCTTCCTGCTCGCGAGATTCGAAACCGGGTTAGAAAACGAACCCTCTATCTTCTCAGCCATATTCTCTCCATATAATAACGCTATATACAGAGATGTAATAATGTTATTTCAAGATTTATTGTAATTTAATGTTATCTGTTATATCATATACAATGATTACTGCTGATTGACGATATCAGTTAATTAAAAATCGCACCTATTAAATAATCATAAACTCAGTTCCTATATTTACCGCCAAATAGAAAGAAGAACAAATATGGCGGATGGCGCTGAATTTTAAGTAAGTTAACTTCGATCGATCGCGAATTGAGTGACCCTTCATGTACTGCCGAAGTAGAAGTGTTGTTTCTTGGGCAAGATAGACTGACGAAGCCAACCCTCCCAAAGCCGATTTTTAAATTCAAAGTTACGTTCTTCTAAACCGGGTTATTTTGATTATTGACAACAATGTTGACTTTTATCCATATATAAGTTTCAGATGTTTTTCGGGATTACGGCAGAAATATGCTGTTTAATATATATATATATATATATATATATATATATATATATATATATATATATATATATATATGTGTGTGTGTGTGTGTGTGACGCTAAAAATCATATATAGACATGTAATAATGTTATTTCAAGATTTATTGTAATTTAATGTTATTTGTTATATCATATACAATGATTACTGCTGATTGACGCTATCAGTTAATTAAAAATAGCACCTATTAAATAATTAAAAACTCAGTTCCTATATTTATTGTCAAATATAAAGAAGAACAAATATGGCGGACGACACTGATTTTTAAGTAAGCTAAGTTCGATCGATCACGTATCCCATGACTCATCATGTACTGCCACAATAGAAGTGCTGTTTCTTAGGCAAGATGGTCTGACGAAGCCTATCCCTCACCCGGCTGGTTTTTGAACTCGAAGTTACGTTCTTCTAGACCGGTTGTCACCCAAGTCTATAGAAACCAGTATGTCCTGCTATTTATCCATAGCTGAGCAGAGAAGAAAGGGATTCATATATTTCCCTTTCCCGTATGGGAATGTAATGGATCCGACTGGAATTCGAACTCGGGTCTTCGATTCTTCAATCGGAGCCGCTTCTCCACCGTGCATCCTAACTTAAGGTTACAGAAATGTCGATATTTAAACTCAAATCCTTGTGAACAAATAGAAGGAAAACTGAGAAAAATAGGAAGCATAAAACCACACGAACGACAACAATTAGAAAATTAATTATTTATAGGAAACAATATGGAAGCATTTTACATTCAACGATAACATTTATTTAACTTAATGGATGTAAAATTAATAAACAATATATTTAGCAAATAATAAATATGTTAGTCACATGGAAGAGTATAGTGTAAGAGAAACTTATTAAAAAATAAACAATCAAGAATTTCGTTAAGTTCACACAATTATTTTCAAATGCTTTTCCCATAATATCAGGGTATTTTCAGTGCCATATCGCGCATGGATCAGTGTTTTCCATGTACTTCCGGTGGACAACTGCGAAGCAACGTTATCATTTAGTCTTACCGACCTTTGGGCAAGTTCTTATTACCATACACCAGGGTTCATAAAACTTTTTTTCATAGAGGGCAAAATAACTGAGAGAATGAAGAGTGTGGGCCAGATAACAATTTTGTTTAATACAATGCACAAAAAGAAAGACAACAAACATACTTATTTAATAAAAAGTTATTAAAAAAGGCGACATTAGAAATAAAATAGTTATATCCCAACAAGTGCACACATATCCGAATCTCATAAACTAAGCAGCTAAAAGTTTAGCGAAATTTATGAAACTGGCGTTTACATTTTAAAATATAATTAATATTTGTTTTGGCATTGTTGCATCGAAACAAGAAAAATGCTTTCACATCTTCATCAGTCCACCTCGTTATACGTGCTGACTATACATTTTATAGTAAGTTCAAGCGAAATATATGGCAGTCAGTCCTTTTATCTACGGCATTGTACAAACTGGTTTAAACACAGCGATGCAAGTTAAAACATAATTGCTGCAGCGGCTCGTAATCGCTTTTCTTTGAAATTTCATTGCAGGCACTTAAGCAAAAACGTAGGGATATTAAAAATTGCCGAATTTTTTATTTTACAGATTTTCTTAAAACTTATATTGCTGTCAGACGCAAAAATCAGATTGGCCAAATTTTGGTATTTTACTTACATTATTTTTCAGCATAGTAAGTTTAACTACAATCTATTGATAATTCCATATAAATAATTATATTTAAACTCCTTTGTGGCACAATGAAGCGGCAGGTCTCATAAACTGACATCGGGAGCCGGATATGACCCGTGGGTCGTAGTTTGGTGACCCCTGCCATAGACGATGGACAGTGACAGTTGTTGGTTTGGTGTTCATGTTCAGCAGAATATCAATGTCTATGGGTTATTAATGTCGAAATCTAAATATTTTGTACATAATTTTCTTTTCTTTTCTTTTTTGAGATAATAATGGTTTAGTGATACAAGTCTTACTAATTAACCCATAGCAGGAGGAAGAAGAGATGGATTCATCCTTTTCCCAAGGATATTTGCAGGAAAGTGAATATAAACAAAACTCATCTGGAATTGGAACTTGACTCTCCGATTAACAATATCGAGCCGTTATCCATTACAAAAACCGCACATCCAACGTTACAGCCCCAAGCTGTCACCCATCTAGGTCCTGAAGAATATTGACGATGCTTAAATTTAGTGATAATGGCCCTATTTTTCGCCATGTCTAACTTTGTCATATTCGGGATCGCCAACTGGGCTAAGTCCCTCTTTTCTACCTTCCCCAGTTTCTTTTCTTATAAACTTGACATCATCTTCAGTCACTGTTCCGAACAGCACACTCAGGGCTTTTCTAACCATTTTCTTTCTGTTTTGTTACAGTTCGATTCCTCTCAGATAATTCCTCATATCTTTCCACTGCCTTTCCGTTATAGCTGTCTCCAATTCCAGGGAGTACAACAGTCTAAGTTACCTCCCTTTTCTGGGATATTTTTTTGTGCTAACTTCATCCTGGCTATACCCAGCTTACTTATCTCACTCTAAAATTTGTTCAATAGTAACTCATATGGGTTCAAATCTACCATACCGATGACTAACCATATTGAACTTGTTATTATCGCTTCGCTTGTTTTCTTGAAAATCGTATTTTGGATGTGTTTCCAGGCTCCTGTCATCATCATCATCATGATCATGACCATCATGATCTTGATTATCACCATCATCGTTATTAGTTGTACCAACTGTTCCTGCAAGGGTAACTAGTTTTCTTTGTTTTTACTACTCTAACCACTCATTTTTCATCCTCAGTTTTTCAGGAGCAATCCTTCTACTTCATTCTCTTAGTTACCCAACTTTAACTTTTCTTCTTTAACCAACTCTATAAGTAAGCTGATTAGACCTAGACAAGCGTGTGGCGCTCTCGCCCCAAAGGTCATGTCTCGTCAATACCACCGCCGGGCATACACACGAGCCCATGTGCAGACCAACAAGTAATTTCCTTCTCCCTCCGTGACTCGCTATCTATACTATTCCCCTCAATCAATCCCTACTGTTAGTTACTGGATGGGCGTTTTTAATGAACTCGACGTCGTTGCGCACCGACACCGAATCCACTCGTCCCATCCCTCTTGCTTTTACGTTTCAATTAGCACCGTTAACTATCAATATGATTTCGGACAATCTTCCCTTCAATGTGCACGGTGATCGTAAGCCCAATAATAGTAACATTGCCCTGATTTTTTTCGTCCTGAAAACATAGTCTTCTGATACAATGAAAAGATACATCGTTATCTTCTGACTTTTTAGTTCTTGTTCTAGTATTTTCTCCTCTCCATAATAATAATATTCTTATTCTCATATTCTCTCATTGGATTTATTGCCTTACTTGGGGTGAAATGATTTAAAAAAGAAGAAAAATAATTAAAATATTTTGTATTTGAATTCAAATAAAAGTAAAAATGAAAACGAACGTATTTATCTGACGGTCCAATAAAAACAGGAGTAATGTCGCTGTATTGTTTAAAGATGAATCTGTGAATTCTGCCTTTGTCTGCTGGGTTCAATTTCGCAATTTCTGAATGGCATGAATCCATCTAGAACCCCCCCCCCTCACACACACACACACACACACACACACCAAATTCTATATAACCCATACTCACAAATCGTAAGCATAGAGACAAAAGTAAAAAAATAACCACACTTAGAAATGTAACCAATTTGTCTTCACTCTTCCATAGCATTCTTAGAAAATCCTTGAAACTATTTGCACACGTTAAACGACAAGTTCGGATATTATTAACTCTGTAAAGAGTTCAAGACTAATCTCCACTCTGTCTTTTCTACAAATATTTTCGTGATGATTGTTGCGATGAGCTTTTTTTTCCGTTGGTACCTCGACATCATGAATTTAAGTGTGCTACTAAATTGATGAAACCGCCGCTTCTATTTTAATAAATTTTTTCTCGCACTTCTCAACTGTGGAACTCCCTTCCCTTTATTTGCTTCCCTGATAACTACAGTCTTCAAATTTAAATACAACGTCAATCGCCATCACCTATCTTCTTTTTTTTTTTTTTTTTTTTTAACCCTCTTCCTTTATTGTCTTTTCCTCAACCGTCGCAACAAAATTCTTTACTTTCGCTCTCTCTAACTACCTGTATGAATTTTTTGTGGCATTACCACCTTGCTTCGGTTGAATCGATATAAAAAATGCGACTCATCTCGCTTTCTAGCTGGTCTTTAGAACTTACTTTGGCGGTGGGGTACTGTTAAGGAATGAATACGAAAGGCACTTGAGTGAAAGCTGTTACAGAAGTCAATATACTGCGCATGCGCATGTGCATTGGATGTCTCGCTTTTTTATTTTTATTTTCGTCCGTTGTGTTTCAGATTCCAGCGTTTTGCATATAAACTCCTGCAGTTTCCAAAGACGTTATCCTTGTCAACAATTATTTAATCAGGGAATTAATATTCACCGAAGGCGGGGAAAAATGTACGACACTTAAAGTGGCGCATGCGTGTCTTTGTTGGTTGACGTCCACTCTATCAATTTAAACAATGACTATTCTACCTGCGAGATACCTCATTAAGTGTAACGTCTTCAGCGGGGAAAATTCAAACAGTAGAAGCATATATACATACACCTGGGTTAATAAGCCTGTGTTTATGTGCGTGAAGTATCTAGATATAAAGCGAGATTTATGTGGTCTTTACGTGCCTCTTTTTCACAGATTTTATCTGTTCGTTTCTCCTCTTACTGCTAATGGATGTTTAATCGTGAAATGAATAAATCAAAACAAATTCTTTTCTAGAATATTTTTCGCAGCATTTTTTTTCCTTATTATTGTGGCACCTTTTTATCGCATATATTAAGTTATGTGCTACACGTGATACACGCTTAGGCGATCATGTATGATTCTACACATGACTGGCGAGGCAGATTTTTTCCCCGTAGTAGGTTGCCATTTCTTTCTGCTGTAGACCAGTTGCCATCCAAGTCTATAGAACCCGGTCCGTCTACCTATTTATCCATAGCTGGGGAGAAGAAGATTCATAATTTTTCCAAGGGTATTAGCACGTAAGTGAATGTAATGGATTCGACTGGAATTCGAACTCGGCTCTCCGAGCCGCTATACATTACTCCATATTGTATATATTATTACTTCCATTTGGGTAATTCGACGTGATGTAAAGGTTGACGTGCTTTCATTGCTTATATGAAATAAGACTAAAGAGGGAGTTCGACCCTTACTGGGTGCTCTACACTTACAACCTTGTGCCACATCTTAGCCACGCTCATAAAATGAAAAGCTAGTTTATTACACCTGAGTTAGATCCTCTCTGAGTGCTTAATACTTTCGGAATTTTGCCACACCTGAGCTACGCTTAGTAAATTACTATATTATTATTACTATATTCTTATTATATTATTATTACTAATACTATATTACTATAACTGTATTACTATATAATAATTACTATTACTATATTACCGTTACTATTACTGTATTGCTATATTATTATTACAATATTATTACTATTATATTATTATTGATACTATATTACTATTACTCTATTATTATATTATTATTTCTATATAATTATAATATTATTATTAATACTTTATTATTATCACTGTATTACTCTATTATTATTACTATGTTATTATAACTATATTATTATTACTGTATCATTATTAATATTCTATCATTAATATTACTATATTATTCTATTACTCTATCATTATTACTATATCATTATTACTACTACTATATTATTATTACTGCATTACACGATTATTATTACTATATTATTATGATATTATTATTCGTATGTCATTATTACTATATTATTGTTTATCTATTATCATTATTATTACTATATTACTATTACTGTATTTCTATGTTATTATTACTATATCTTTATTACTGTATTATTATTGCTATTACTATATTATTATTACTGTATGAGTCTATTGCTATTACTATATTGCTATTAGTATTATTGTTATATTATTACTGTATAATTATTACTATATTACTATTACTATATTATTAGTAGTATATTATTACCATTACTATATTACTATACTATTGCTATTACTGTATTACAATATTATTATTACTATATCATTATTACTACTACTATATTACTATATTATTATTAATATTATTATATCCATTTAAAATAATTAGTTAAGTAGATTACTGGCAGTTTTCTGCTGTTTCCAGGTTTTCGTTTCTCATGATGTATCCGAGAAATCTCAAGTTTCGATTTTGATTCTAAGTTTAAAAGTACGAGTTTATGCCGGAATTGGAGCACTGTTACCATATATGGGCAGGAGCTTTCCAGTCTTCACTTTGCAATCCAAAAGCGTCTCTGCGTCCTTGTGGGCGACAAATCATTTGCCACCCTAAATTCCCTTTCTCAAAGACGAAACGTCACGAACCTCTAGCTGCTCTGTTGCTCTTTCAATGGAAGGTGTTCGTACGAACTACATTCCTTAGATCCACAAGTTCTAGCCGTCATGGCTAAAACCAGTCATGCCCCGTGTATTATGGTGAACCACGCTCCATTCCTTCTGTATCCCATTGGTGAGATGTAAGTTCCCCTAGCAGCTTCTTAACCGCGAACTGCGGCTCTGTGGAAGCGACTCATATGACGATGCTTCCCCGATTACTACAATCTTAACCTGTTCAAATCTAGGGTCGACCGTCATCTTCCTCACAGATCCCTATAAACTGAGATTCTTACTCTGTAACAATCTATCTCGAGTGGCCCTAGGGCCTTGTACAGTGGGAAAATTGTAAAAAACATATTTCTGTGTCGTAGCTTTTTTCCTTGCTCACATATTCTGTCTGTTGATTTTAATTTTTTTTCCAATATCTTTATTCTGAAGATCTACTCCTCATGATCATATGAATTATTTAAATTATATATATATATATATATATATATATATATATATATATATATATATATATATATATATATATATATGTAGTAATTGTCAGGTAAAGGAAAGGATAACCAATCTAACAGTGATCTCATTTCACAATCCTCACTCTTGCTCCATATGTGGCCTCCTTTGTAAATCACTAGCGGGTCTTAAATGCCATTTAACATTAGAGCATAAACTTTCATAACTGAATCAATAAGCTGGCAGATCCTCATACGTCGAAACCGACGGGAGAGTCCATTATTATTATATATGTATATATATATATAATAAAAAGGCTTAAAAACTAATATTCCATGGTCATAATTTATTCCATTGGAATCGTAAATACGATCCAATTCATCACACCTACAAATTCAAATTTATATATATATATCCTCACAGATCCCTATATATAGTATATATAATGAAATCATACATTATATATAATATAATGTATGATTTCATTATATACACTATATACTGCTCCGTTATATAAATTATATAAATCATATTCTCCTCTTTATATAAATCATATATATGGACACCATGGTTAATTTGTCAGGAAGGAGGCCTCGTAATGTTATCGGACTGGAGGGGGTTGATCCCAGCGTGCGTCGCGTTTGGAAAGTGCCTAAAAGGAGTACCACAAGTTGACCGAAACCTTGTGAGTGAAACTGGCTAGACGGGACCTTTGACAGCTGTTGATAGCTGTGTCACAAGTCATCGTGGCCGAGGGCTTAAGCGTGCTGGCCTTGTTCAAATTGTTGATCACGCTAGATAGCACGCTCTTTCCCAGAAACTGTAACTAAGGTCTGCTCAGCATAGTTGCACTATAAACCGCAGGTGGGCTTGTGGGTGTTCAATAAACACAAATGCGCCGGAATAAGCTTTTGAAATAGGGACTGGCTCGCTATACATATAAATCGTATACTTTTCCTGGATAAAACAAAGTAGAATACAGATAAAAAAAACAAAACAAAACTGGCGCATAGTGATTGGTAAGCCGATTGCTGAGTCACTGGACAGAAGGCCCAGTCAACAGAAAAATTCATTGGCCTGGCTAATTTGTGAAAGTTATCGGAAATTAAAATCGGAATGCCACGCCTATCGTCTTAGCCGAAAATAGACCTGACATACGCTCCCGTGAAGCCAATCAGAAACGGTCAAGGGAGCGTATAAAAAGTAAGCAGCAACCCCTTTCCCTCTCTTTTGTTACCCTCCGGATATTGTTCATGAGGTTCAGCACTTTTCTGGTCGGTTCGTCGTTGTAGATAGAAGCATGTGTTAACGGCTCCTAAAATGAACCTCTCACAACCAGGATACATTTCCTTGTCCCCAGTCACCCCATCTCCAAAAAAAAATAAATAAAAAGAAAAAAAGAAAACTCGTACAATTATAAATTTCAGGCACAGACATTCTGTATACCAACTACTTTTTATATTTCTTCCTCATAATTTGTTTCTTTTATTTTTTTCTATGTATGTCACACTAAATGGTTCAGGAGTATTTAATAGTTTCATCAAATTTGTCATGATTTACCTTTTTTGTCTTCTCTAAATCTGCTTTTTACGACTACTAGGAATAATGGGAGCAGACCAAGATAGCATCACTTGTTATACCCATACTGTTTAAAGATGTAACTTCGTTTGATGTTGTTCAGGGGCTTACTTTTAAAAGCTTTTGATAGGAAAAGTATAATACCTCTAACATCTTGTGTCAAGTTTGGAACGGTGAATACATGTCTGTTCCACTGAAAAAAGTGCAACTTGCATTTATCATTGGCGGTAAAGACGTGAATAGACTTCTAACAAATTTCATAATTGACAAAATTTAAACTGCTGAATTACTATACAATATCTAAACTCCTACAGGTCAATTTCTTTAGATATTAAGAAGACATTTGAAACAACAGACATGTATTTCTATTGACGAATGCTGAGAATGCGATGGAGGGATCATGTAAGCAATGAAGTAAGTATTAAGGAAAATAGGAAAATAATCCTTTACTTAGAATATTAAAGAATTTCTATCAGAATGTCTTGGATGAGGAGTTATCATTATTTACACTATATTCGTACTATTTTCCTCGTCTTTGTTGTTGATATCACGGTGTTGTCACGACATGAAATAGTAATAAATCCTAAAGGATGTTTCCGTATGAATTCCTGGGATGAGGAGTTATTATTTACACAATTTATATTTGGACTAGAATACTATCTTTGTTGTTGTTACCACAACATTTTGACCGTTGTGCTCTACGGATTTCATCGGGTGTATATCGATCTGGGTACCCTACAGGGAATTCCGAGACAAACCTTTTATTTAATCTACAGGCGTAGACTGTTCTTGTTTCACTGCCTATATTTAGGGATATCTCGTCTAATTCTTATTTTATAGTACTTCTCGGTTATCGCCCACCCATTTCAACACTGCCCGACCCTGGGATTGAAATCAAAACGATTATGTCAGCAAATTCACAAACCTAAGCCTTAATTCATTTG
Organism: Acanthosepion lycidas; assembly: GCA_963932145.1. Taxonomy (NCBI): domain Eukaryota; kingdom Metazoa; phylum Mollusca; class Cephalopoda; order Sepiida; family Sepiidae; genus Acanthosepion; species Acanthosepion lycidas. The sequence goes on along the minus strand of OZ010607.1, from coordinate 49,078,255 downwards.
ACCAATGTTCTGTAGTAGACTTGGAGCCTTAAACCTAATCTGTTTGCTGATGAATGATATAACTGCTGCTATCAGTTATCTTTTTCTTATTTATTAACGGTTCCTATATTGTATGTATTTCTATGCTAGGCTTACTAAGGAGATCCTCATATGCGCTGATTCTTTCAAACGTCTAACTCTACAGTCTAATATTTTCATTTTATTTCAAAGAAACGACTAACTACTCCTTTCCCTCCTTACATGATCAGCCATACCCAATTTCATTGCCTTTCGAAGCCCCTATAGCCGCCCCCTAAAAGTAATGCTAGAGCAAAGATAAGTGTACTTGGACTCAGTGTACACGGGCGATCAATAACTGAGCTGTACGAAGAATTAGACGATATCCCTAGACATGGGTAGTGGACCGAGAACAGTCTTACCCCATAGATTAAATAAGGGATTCAGTTCAGAATTCTCTGAAGATTACCCAGATGTATATACACCTGACGAAGGCCAGTAGAAACGTTGTAAGAACAACAAAGATGAGAACAATAAACCCAATATAAAACATTACTATTTTAGTTCATCCACGCTGTCTATATTGTGATACTGAAAAAGAGTACCTTCTGGCAAACCAAACGGTTCATTTGAACAATTACTGCTCTCAGTTAGATCAAATGAGGGCTTCAGTTAACGCAAAGTATCTGTCTGTATTTAGTTAAGAGAAAGAGAATATTATTCCATCAGGAATTCTTTTTTGTTACAGCTGCTGCTCAAGTCTTTCTATCATTTTTTTCTTTATTTATTAACGTCTCCTATATTGTATTTATTTCTATGCTAGGCCTACTAAGGTGGTCCTCATAGCCTAGCCTATGTGCTTATTCTTTCAGATATCTAACTCTCCAGTATTCTTCCTTGTCTAGTATTTTCACGTCATTCCACAGGCGTTGATGACTACACCTTTCTTTCCATACATGGTCAGCCATACCCGATTCTATTGTCTCACATCTCACTACTGCTTATCAATGTTTCGCCAACCATGGTTTTAGGTGGAAGCTTGTTTCACATGCTTCTTGGTCATGTTCTCCCCTGCATTAGGATTTAATCAGCGTAGATTTATGTGTAGAATGGAACTGCTTCGGAATCTTGATCTGATGTTGTATGGAGTATAGAACTTCTGAATGTTTTTCGATAAGCCCTTAATGTAAGGTAGACATACCGTGGCAATTTTCTGGGCTTCCTCCTACTCCCTCCCGTTCCCATTGTAGACGCTGATGTCATATTCACCTGGTAGTTCTCATTCTAAAGAGGATGTTTGATGCTGATGAATTCTGATTGGTCACGATTTACAAAGAAAACATAATGAAATAATTTCTTGGAGATATTGTGGCAAGGGAGAATCTAAAAAGCACAAGGCATGCCGTAGAAGCAAAGAGAGAACAGCATGTAACCTACTTAACAAATTTATGTGAATATTTGGTAGAAGAAGGACAAACAGAATGGTAGAGTCAAAATTTAATGTAATAAAAGAAAGGAAATAGTCGAGAGCCATGTCTACGTCATGAAAGGACACAACCCATGAAAGAAGTTTATATTTATTTCCCAAGCACAATTAAGTTTGACATAAATTAGACTACCACAAGCTTATCTTATTCATTTAGCAAGCGAACCGCAGTCACATTGAAGCATCAGTAAGAATTGGAAATACGACAGTAGCGGATTTAACCAAAAAACGAGATTACGGAACATAGCACCATATCAAGCATTCTTTCAGCCGTAGAGAGAATGACGTATATTTTGACCCGGTTTATTATTTTCATCTTGGTTAGAAAAAAAAAAAAAAAAAAAAAAAACATTTACAGACGAGACCTAAAATGCAATTGATTTTACAGACTTGATTACAGCGTTTTTTTTTTTTGTTTTTTTTTTGTAGCTTCACAGAGACATTCAAATCGTTTCTAACTACGTTCGATGGGTAATTGGAGCATGCGTGATGACGACGTTGCGGTTGTTTGTCGTGAGAAGCCGGTAAGTCGGACAACATTTTTATCATAAACTTCTTTGTCTATTTCATCTTCATCCTGTCAACTGGTTATAATCAAGTTTGCGTTCTTGCAATCTGAGCATAATTCGAAAATTTGCTGGCTTCAGCATTTACGCGCAAAATGTTACTCAAAATGAAAAAACAAAAACGGTCATAGTTAACCGTTCTGAAACTAAAAACTCTGGGACTTTCTGAATATAGCATACAGTACAAAAGTCTTGTACGGTATACTATTGTTGGTGTAAAATAAAAGAGAATCGTTTATGGTTAAGGATTTTAAAGAAAACAAGATTTGTGAAATACGATACTTTTTTAATCGGTTTCAACCCATGAAAATCTTTAAGACATAAGGGGCTACAGGGTGTGGGAGAATTGGAAAGAGAAACATTAACAATCAGCAGTAAGAGAAAAGAGTAATCAGGACAGTAGATAGCGATTGACATCGCATTTAATTTTTTTCAGATTATAGTTGGTTGGAAAGCATGGCGCTGGACGGGGATTTCACAAGCGAGAAGTGCGAGAACATAAACAGGGTGTTTCAGAAATAATTGATATCATTTCGTAATCTAATAACTTGACCAAGTTTCGTTCAAATGATCTCAACTTTTATCAGGCTTTTTAGATAACTCAAAATTCTGTGTTTAATTTTCCCTTTCTTCCTTTATAAATGTTGTGGTGTTCTCCCTCTAAAGAATCTATGTTAGACTCTTCCGCCTACTATAAATTTAATATGAGAGCAGGAACGGAGTACAGTGAACTGTGAATAGATTAAGCGCTAGTTCATTCGATACACTCTCACTAGTCGTGTAATAGTCTTCTGGTGTACTTGCTGTTTAATATGTTGCAGTTTTTTTTGTGTATATCTATGTACTAGTGAGTTAGCCCAAATGACTTGACACACTTTATAGTCCACCAATAGAAGGTTAACCAATCAGAAGACGTAGAACATTCAATCCGTCGTGTATAAAGGCGGCCATTTTGTCTACTCTACCCGAATATCCAGTCCAGCTTGACAGGCGAAGAGAAACAGTAGGACGAACTACGCTCTTCTACTTTTACCAAAATATCCACTGCTAACCTGAACAACGCTTTCCTACTGTCTTCGAAATATTCACTGCTAACCTCTGGATTCTATACTCGAAGACGACCGTCATCATGAACAACATAATATATATCTGCAAACATGGTTTTTTTATTAACCATTTACTTGGTCACAACAATAAAAAAAAAATTGTACATATTGAGGAAAAATACTTGGAGAATCTAACACGCACAAGGTATACCGTATGTAAGAAATGCCAGGAGAAAACAGCCTTTAACCTATTTAACAAATTTCTGTGAATAGATGGCAGAAGAAGGGAAAAGAGAATACAAAGTGTCAAAAGAAAAGGTGTTTCGTGTGTGAGAATAGAAGTGTGAACATTTGCTAGCTCTACACCAACTGCAGAAGAATCCTAGAACGTGTGTGTGTGCGCGTGCGCGTGTCTGTGTGTATCATAGTCATTTCAAAGGGCGAAATTCTTCACCCTACCAGGACTTCGTCTTTCATACTCTTGTAATCCTTACGTGGTCAAAAGTTATACTTACATGAAAACCTTGTCCTGTCTATAAGCATTCGTGTATTTTACAGTTTTATGCTTTCTGGCTTATTTTATACTATACGATCGATTTACATTTTTAAGGCTTTTTTTTTAACACTTTGTGTCGTATTTAAAGACGAAACATATTTTGGATCGTAAGAATAATTCTTTTGCTTGCGAGTGAATATTCCATTAACAACGTTTTGGAGATAAGGATTTTCCAGATAAACAATCATTTCCTGAAGTCCTACAAGTTAACCAATAACTGAGGAAGAACAGATTGATTCCTACCTTTGCGCATTAGGGAATATAACGAACTCGACTGGAATTCGAACTTGGCTGGAAATATATAAGATAATACTAAAAAGTTTACCATCGCCTTTTTCACCGATAACCTGGTGTCACCACAGTCACTATTATATTAATCTTGACCATGCTTTGTCGTTAACAGAAAAAATAAAAACGAGGAAAGATACGTAGATAATATGACTAATGAGAAACACGCAAACATAACACTACTATGCACCTATCATTTCTGCTGAGATCGTCAGAAATTAACAAAGTTAAAATCTTAACTTTTATTTAGAAACAATCAGCCATTATTCTGGTAATATTAACAAACTTAAAAATATAAATATGAAAAAATAGACAATAGCTTAGATATTAAATCTTTATATACTAATAAACAAATATGATAAATGATTTTCTAAAAAACCACAAATAAATCACACCTTATATAAAATACAAAAACTAATCGAATCTCTACAACAAAAATAGAGGTTGGTTCTCATCTAATAAATTTCTGCAAATAATTAGTATTATCTATATTTTAAATATTAAAAAGAACAATAAATAAATAAGAAAATAATAAATGTATAAAATTATAATCAAATATATGAGAAAATAAAAATATTTGAATACTTCGAAAATACGCTTTTAAGTAGGCGCGCAAGGGGGTCGTCAGTGATGTTTTGACTTGGTTCATCAGGGAGTTTCGGGTCTTTCAACATCATACTCCCCATCACCAAATCGACCCAATCAGGGGAGATCAACCCCTGATTCTCCATTCTGATTAAACGCTAACAGCTACTGTGGCCTTTTTAAAGAATAAGAGGAAGAAAGACCACATGTTCCGCGCATCCGATTGGATGTTAGTAACAACCAATCTGCTGCGCGGACTAAGTTTTAAATAGCCCGCGGTGGGGACTGGCTTCTTTTCTTATTTCGGTGGATTACAGTTTCGATGGATAACTGAGGAGGTAATCTTAATGTTCCTAAATCTTACCCTATTTCTTTAAGTATTTTAAGGTTTAATTATTTGCCGTTTTTATTTTATTTGTACTTTTTCCTTTTCTTTGGCGGGGATACTTGAACTCAACGCTATTATCACATTTTATCGTTTAGCCTGTTTCTTAATACAAATAATATACAAAAATAGGAAATGTTCGTATAAATTTAAAAAAAAAATAAATAAATTAGACAAAGGTCTTACGTTCGAATAAAAAAGATAATTTATAAAATGATGAATGATAAATAATAGAAGAAATTGATTATTACTAAACAAATTAAAAACAAAATAAGGTTACAACTTGAAACCCTTTTCTTACAGATTTTAAAATACGTTCTCGTCCATAAAAATGTTACATTACAACCAGTAAATAGGATAAAGATAAATGTATAAAATTATAGGCTAATGTTGTTAAAATGATTGAATGATAAAATGATAGAGAAAGAAATCGACGATACTGAACCAATAGTAAAAAAGCAATACAATAAACAAGCAGACATTATGATTGTGATGTCGGAGTTAACGGACGTGTTTTATAAGCAATGTCGTATTTTAAAAGGGAATTCTTGATTATTTTAATTTATCCATTTATTAGTATTTTTCATTGTTTATTAAATTTTAATTTTTGCTATATTATTATGCATTTATAATATTTAATTAACACAACTATTTGTTTATTTTTAAAATGCGCCTTCGTATATATCGAGTGTTTTATTTTTAAAATAAATATTATTTAAGAAATTTAATTTATTATGAAGATCTCATTAAAATTAATTATATTAAGAACATTTAATATATTGTAATTGTTAAATTATTTATATATTGGCATAAATAATTCTACTCTATATTTAATCGTAACATTTCTATTTTTATTAGAGAGGACATAATTTTTGAAACGCTGTGTAATATTAATTATCGTATTTAGTTGGTGCATAATTATCAGGCATTTTTATGTGGGGGATTTATTTGTTAATAAAATTTGCTCTTTTGTTTACTTATTTTAATAAAAATATTATTTTATTTCCAGGTTATAAAAATGCGTGTCGATAATGATACTCTCCAGAATAATCATTTAAAAATGTTATTGTTGAATTGTTATATTTCCTTTTTCATAATATATATTGTTTAAAAAATGCCTGATAATTATGCACCAGCCCAATATTAAAATGCAAATGATGAAAAATGTCGTCACGAATTAAGGGGAGATTTGAGGCAACAAAGGTATCATTAAACAGAAGGATGCTGAGAATACGTGGGGAAAATATTTGAAAAAATAAAGTATCTTTGTTGTTGTCTGATCATAAAGTGCGTAAAGTTTATCCAAATGTTCTATATATCTTTCAGCTATTTTGTTAGATGTTATCAATGACTTTTTAAAAAATTTTAAACTAAATATATAAATTTCTATATATCTTTAGCTATAGTGATGGGGATTTTTTCAAACACGGTCAGCACATTGTATCCGTGTTCATCGTTAATATTACTGAGTGTTGCCTTTTTCTTTTCTTTTTTTTTATTAATGTTTATATTATTTTTAGGCGTTTTTTACATGTCGATGTGGCTATTATTACCTTATTTTCAATAATTATATTGCGAACAGAGTTTGGTAGGTTCCCGTATGTATTTACATAGCACCTAAGTGAGCTATGGTCTGAGAATTATATAAGGTCAGTCTTCTCGATAAGCATGTACAGGTATGCCCAATAAAATTATTCTTGAATTTGGTTTGGTTAGGAACGCAGTTTCTTAAGGTGCTTACAAATTTATAGTGGTCTTCCTTAATTTGGATCTTGCAGGAGAGCTGTTAATAATAATAATAAGGTAAGCTGTTTTAATTTTCCGTAACAGATCATTTAATTTTTTTGTTCTGGTCGACTATTGTGTATTTCATTATAACGTTTCTGAGGGAAAAATCATCCTGCTTATAATTAACATGTATTCGATTTTTATAGGAAAACTTGATATTATCATTTTTATCTGTATGTTCAGTATTTCTATTGGTTACTTTAGAAATGAATTGTCTCATTTGGTTATCTATGAGGTAGTTCGGAAAACCGTAAGTAATTAGTGTCTGTTTCATGTAGTTGAGTTTCGTAAGAATAACAGACGAGAGGATGAATTCCCGTTCGCTGTCTGGAGGAAATTTTTATGACATTTATTTTATATCTAAGTGGACACTCACTCGTCAAATTAAGGTGGCAATAGTTTCTACTTATAATTGGTGAAGGCGATATTACTAGATTTTACACTAACGTCTTAGAATGTCAGGTTTGTTGGTTAATTCTTCGGTAAATTTAAAGACCGCATTTTCTCAAATGTAATTTTGAGATGATCGATTTGATTCTATCTTCAGCTAAAATAAAACATCATATGCTTAGCGGAAAGAAAATACTTTTTTTTACTATTATTTCAGTAGTGAGTTTCTTCGTTATTCATCTTTCAAATATAATAAAAAATAGATTTCTCATATTTTGACTAATTATTTTATACTTTTATTCTTTTCTTATTAACTGATTCGTTTTTACTATTATCGTTAAAGTAATAATAAGTTAAATTAGTGAAGTTGATAGCGAACTGTTCACTCCAACATCCATTGTAAAATATATATGATCATTACTTGTCATAATAGAGGGCTTGTGGGAGGTCTTTTGGAGCTCCAACTTCTGTAGGGCCGCCGATGGAATCAGAGTATATGCGACCAACCCTGAAGAGCCCAACGGTGGAATAGGAAAAGACGTATACGATCTCAAAAGCCAAAACTGTCGGTTTGGCGTAACCAAGGCTGACCATAACACACCTACCATCCAACTGCACGATGAAACGAGGTTTCCCATATGTCTACTATTTTATTCCCCTTGGAGCCGCGAGGAAGGTCCTTCTGGCCAAGTGTGAGGGCATTCTCGTCACGCAAAGGTGCCCACCAAAATTAAGTTTACGCGAATGGCGCCGTCAAACGCTCTTTTTTAACCTCCAATTTGCTCGGTTTTCAACAGCAAGTTCGAACTCCTCTATAGGGATGTTTGCAGCATTTAAATTGTATCTATGTTGGTCCTTGAAGCATAACCAAGGACAACCAACATTACGCTTACCATGAAAAGGTTGGCTATACATGAGGGTTTTCGGCATCCGATCATCATTCATTCTGATAACATGACCAGCCCATCTGAACTGTGATTGCATCAGAAAGGATTCGATACCACCACCGACGCCACATTTAATGAAATGATCAGGGTTATATATATATATATATATATATATATATATATGTGTGTGTGTGTGTGTGTGTGTGTGTGTGTGTGTGTGTATGCGTGCGTGTGTGTGTGTATTAAAGCATTTTTATGTTTATACGTCCTTTTTATAGATGCAAATGTTTAAGTAAATGCTCTGTTTATAATAAACAGTATTAACGACATTTACCGGCCTGAATGTCATAGAAAGTATGCGTTCTCCGGACGTTCAGGTTGGTAAATGTCGTTAATACTGTTTATTATAAACAGAGCATTTACTTAAATACATGTATCTATAAAGAGAACCTATAAACATAAGAAAAAATGCCTTAAAATAATTCTCGGTTTTTGTCCATTTCATATATATATATATATATATATATATATATATATATATATATATATATATATATATATATATATATTTAATAAAAAGGCTTAAACACTAATATTCCATGGTCATAATTTATTCCATTGGAATCGTACATACGATCCAATTCATCAGATCTACAAATTCAAAAATTCAGTTTTTGAATTTGTAGGTCTGATAAATTGGATCTTATTTACGATTCCAATGGAATAAATTATGACCATGGAATATTAGTGTTTAAGCCTTTTTATTATATCCTTACGCTGTCCTGGACATTGAGTTCTACCTGGATTCTATCATCTTGCTTTTTTTTTATTCAAAATATATATATATGCATGTGTATGCATCTATGTATATATATTTATATATTTGGCATATGTATGTGTATATTTACCACTAATATTATCTATCTATCTATCTATCTATCTATCTATCTATCTATATGTATATATATATATATATATATATATATATATATATATATATATATATATATATGTGTGTGTGTGTGTGTGTGTGTGTGTTCTAGCCTAAATGCATCACAAAATAGCATTGATGTTGAGGAGAAAAATGAAATCAATACTTTGAGGAATAGATATATGAGTGTTGAGTTGTGCAAATATAGTTAAATCTCAAAGAAACAACAGAGAAACAAGCAGAGAGAGAGAGAGAGAGAGAAATAGAGAAAAGAAAAAAAAATCACATGTGAAATGATCACATAAATACTGAGAAAACATTTCCGTTTCGTGACTGAATGTCACATGTTGTGCGCATATATCACTCTCTGCATACCAATATCAAAATATATAGATTTTATCATGGAAGTACATTTTCTTATCATAAAGGATTCATATGCTCACGCTATTCTTATATTCATATTGATAACTAAATAATATAAAACTGATGATATGTGTTTTTAATTAGAAATATTTCCAATAACCTATTGGTTGCTGGTGCATAGTATGTACCTAGTAACATCTTGAACTTACCAAAAGAGATTACAGTGGCCATTTTCACAAATAAATGTTGCTAACTGCCTAATGGTTGCGCAAGAACACATGAAACGTCTGTCAAACAGTTATGTGCCATGCTTGATATATAGCCAATCATGTATCTTTCGATGAGGTACATTTTTTCCCTCAGTATGTTGCCATTTCTTTCTGCGGTAGACCAGCTCCAATCAAAGGCTATAGAACACAGTCTGTCCTGGTATCTGCCTATAGCTAGAAGAAGATTCATATAAGCACGTAAGTGAATATAATGGATTTCACTAGAATTCGAACACCGCGCTCGGATTTCTCAATACATTACTCCACCGTGTGAATTTATGTAGAAAATATTTGTTATGGGGTCTACCCCTTTTTGATACAAGTGGACTCGACCAGAGTGTTACTTGGACTGCTGGCGTTAAATACCCAGAGTCAGTCAGAATATGGAAAGAGTGAGCAGAGATTGTGATTGAGTTGGAGGTAGAGTAATAGTGTGAGGTGTACCGCTTGTAGAAGTCACAGTTACAAGCACGAAGAAGGAAGTCCTATTTCGAGACTATATATATATATATATATATATATATATATATATATATATATATATATATATATATATATATATATATATATATATATATATATATATATATATATATATATATATAGCTACTAACCGCGTTCCTGGATTTACTAACAGTATTACCCATTGTATTATTGTGTAAATACATTTAATTACTTATATTTAATTCTTGCGTTTGTCATTCATTGGAGACCGAATTTCGTCTCGGAATCCACAACAATATTAACGAATATGCTATTTTCCAGTCCCGTTAAAATAGATACCCAGGCTGTTTTATTGGTAAATATATTTATTATCAAGAAGGCAGATAATGTTAAAAAGAATAAAACACAGGTTTAGCATAAAAAGATTTTTTTAAATAAACGGAGAGTCTACTCAAGTAATAAAAATATATCCGATTAATAAATAAAAGTCCATTAATTCTTATGAAATTGCTTTGTTTACTTTTCAGATTCGTATGCTTTAAAGGCCAAATAGATCCACGGGAAGCTAATGGAGGACACAGTTTCCAAATCATAGAGACTGTACATTTTCTTTATTGAGTTTTCTCGAGTGCACAGCTCGGTAGACGAAATAAATAATTTTTCAAATAAACGGAACGTCTATTCATACACGGGTATCCACTAAAAATAGTTTAGGGAGTGTATTTTTTTTATTCGGATTTCGCAAGCCGAAGATGGTAATACGCACTGTTTAATAAATAATTGTGTGTCTTTTCAAATACATGGACGATAATGTTTCCAGTAATCTCTCTCTCTCTCTCTCTCTCTCTCTCTCTCTCTATATATATATATATATATATATATATATATATATATATATTGATCAACGTTGTCCAAGCAGTAGTTCGCTGTACTAATAAATGTCTGGAAGCTAAAGGCCAACATTTTGAGTATCTCTTGTGATTGTTGAGTCCAAACGTAATTTGTATTAATGTTGTGATATGTGAATAAATTTACTATTACACTATCTATACAAGTTTTTTTTTTCCTTTCCGGAAGTTAGTAAACATTTTTGTCGGACTCTGAATATATACATTTATGATATATATATATATATATATATATATATATATATATATATATATATATATATATATATATATATCATAAATGTATATATATATATATATATGTGTGTGTGTGTGTATTTCGTTCATACGTTAACAACTGGAAAATAGATCTTAGTCCTTGCAAGTGATGACAAAAAAAAAAAAAGAAAATTGAAATGTCTTGTAGTTAAATCGAATCAAAAATTAAAAAAAAATACTATCCTGTGTAAGCTACTTTCTGGATATTAGTAACTTTTTACTTTACTAAGAGTTTGTTTTGTTTTACATGTCAACAATATTTTTTAATTTCTCAGAATAATTCCTAAGATAATACAAATTAGATAAAAAAGACAACTGGTAAAAAGTTCTTAGTCCCTGTCGACGCGTTTCGTCATTTGTCTTTATCAAGTCAGTTCTACCGATAGTTGATCTGAGTAATCGGTATTTTACGAAATTTGCCTTGTGGTCCTTAACTGCGCCGAATGCTTGCTGTTTGTGGAATTTGTGGATCCTGTCATCAATTTTTAGATCAGTAGCTATTTTCTAGGCTTTCCTATTGATATCATTTTCCACATGTTGGGTACCATTTTATAAAAATTATTAACTTCCCTTTTAATAACTATTTGGTACATATCCACATCGATTTTTTAACGGTTAGCCGTCTTATCAGCTTTGATAATAATTTTGTAAGATTTTTTTTTTCATAGAAACGTCTTTTAGAATTGTTCGCTGTAAGTTGCTAGTTTTAGCGAATTTAATTTTAATTTTGTCTATTACCAAGAATAGATCTTTCTTTTGGTGATTTTTGGAACTTAAAGCGTGGCATCTTTGAAGTTGTAATAATCGTTTTTCTGTTTGAAGAAGAATAATTTCCACCTCATTCTTTTTCCGCTCTCGATCTTGAGTAAAAGCGTCTGTCTATACGATCTTTTGTCTGGAACCATGATGTTTTTAGTGGAATAGTCATAAGTTATGTGGTTCCATATTCAGATAAAGGTTAGGGTACAAAATATAAATACTTTATTAGACATAGAACAGTAATCAAGTAAATTGAGAAAAGTATAAATATTGTTACAATATATTATACATATAGTGCTGGGGTTAATTAAACTGCTCGATGTAATACAGCAGAATTATTAAGTATATATTAATAAATATGCATATAATCCCTTACCTTAGCACAAGGAATAACACATTAGAAACAAATTGTAATTTTTCCCAAAAAATTAAACATAATTTACATTAAAAATTAATATAGAACAAAGTATTTAAGCAGATATTTATTTTTATGCCTACATATAACAATAAATTCATTTCCTTTGTTTAACACACACACACGCACACACACACATACATATATATATATATATATATATATATATATATATATATATATATATATATATATATATATATATTAATCCGTCCTAGATAAGACGATAAACTACATCCAACAGCAACGCCTCCGATCTGGAGGTTTTGAGGAGCGTGGAACCACCTCTTAATTGCTGGTGTTCCCATATCCACTCTGACCCGGAGTGGTAGCACTTGTTAGTGTCCCAGCTATGAGGTGTGTCAAAACCCTATGAAAGTTTAAAAAATAGTTTAAAATTATTACCAGCAATGAATTTTTGAAAAAAAAATTACCAACAATTATATTTCTGGAATCTATATCTATATCTATATCTATCTAGCTATCTATCTATATATATATATATATATATATATATATATATATATATATATATATATATATATATATATATATATATATATGAAGAAACAAAGTAGAAAGCATTTACAGAGACAACGCGTGTCCTAAGAATAAAAACTATGTAAGGAAAATGTGTTGGTATGAATAAATGTTGCTCGTCAGATCCGACAAGAAGAAAGTGTTGTATTTTCTTTCGCATTGAATTCTTTCAAATTTTAATTGAAAACCACTCGAGTGGAGATCACTGTTGTTGTTTTTCCTCTCTTAGCTCATATAAGGCATTTTACCACTAATGTTTTTGCGATGATCCGTGATATTATGTATGAGCCGGGTATGAGGTTTAGCGTCGAGTAATTTCAATGCATTTTTCTTTGTTGAATACTTTTCTCTTCTCATTAGTCTGGCATTTATTAAGTGGAAAGTGTTGTCAGGTGTGATGTGGTGAACCACAACTTTGAGATCATTCTCTACAATGAGGTGACAGCCATCATGTACTTATGTATGTATCTGTATATCTATCTACTGTCATTGAAGTGTGAATATAACAACTGCGATTAAATCTCTTCTTTCCTTTGTCTATTTTCAAAAATGATGTTCGGATTACTGCAGCGGAGAATTGGAACTGGCGAATCAAGTTCAAATTTTGGATTAGTCTGTTGGGTTCAAGTTACATAATGAGAAGAGCTCAGATACGTCTGTTATCTGGCCAGCTCTGAGTTAGACAGACACTGTTCTTTAGCCGTGGGTGCAAATTATTCTAGGAGAAAAGGAGAAGGAAAACTCTGAATTTACTGAGAAAGTGGCGGGAAACCCACTCAACTTCCCAAGAATACATAGATAATAACAGATAGAAAATAAACGAAATTAGAGGAGAGCCACGATCGCTTACATCCTGAAGATTTACTTATACGTTTTCTACGGTTTGTAACTTTTTCTTTCTTTTTTTTAATAATAAGAGTTTATTGATACAATTCATACAAATTAACTTCATAGCTAGGAGTTGGAAGTAGAGAAGGATTCATGCCTTTCTCAGTGGTAATTGCAGGTAAGTGAATATAGCGTACCCAACTTGAATTGAAACTCGGTTCTCCCATTAACAATTTTGAGACATTATTACTTACACCAGCCACACATTTAGGCTTACAGCAAAAGCTATTCCCAAGCGCTCACCAATTCTAGGTACAAACCAAACTCAACTTGCTTTAACGGGAACCGGTATTTTAATTTGATCCGGCCATATTCTTATATCTTGAAAAGAGATGTCACTTTAAAAAAAAATGAGTTTGCTTATATGTGTTGACTGTTGTTTATAACTTCAACAGCTTTATTTTTATTTTAATCAACGCTTATATTTCTCGATTCAATATGTTTTCCTTTGTTTCAGTGTCCTATATTTGTCTTCTATTATTTTTTTCTATTGTCATCATTATTCTTGTACACTTAACCGGAATAAATTCCAGCGCCAGAACATAGAAGCGTGTTCGATGAAGCTAAATATGGCTAAGATCTAGTTCAGCCAAAGCTACAGTTTAGGACTGACCATGTACTCGTTGGCTTCCCAGACTAACATATTAACTCCGTCTCTATGACACCTTGTTAAAATTAAGAAATAACAGAAAGAAAGTCTAAGACTACACACACGCACACACAGGTAGGCACATACACACAAAGGTAGACACATACACACATTACTTGATTGCCATTTTCTTACCAAAGTTCAAGAAATTTCAGAGATTGTAACCCGGACGAATTGTCTCAGCATAACTTATCTAATCCACATTTATCCTCCTGGCGTCAGTTTAAAATGATCCCTACTTTGTTTTCCAAATATATTGTAGCCCTTTGTATAAAATTCATATTTTCATCAGTACTTGAAAACTTCCCAATAGTTTTAAATCAAATTTACACTTTGGAAAATTTTCAAACCGTGTAATAATTATCAATATGTATTTATTAATATATTTTCTGTGTCATTATGTTCCCATTAAAGCTTTCTAAAAATTCGCATAAATTTTGACGCCACTGGCACATGAGTATTTTATAATTATATATGGAAAAAGTATGTGCAGTGTAAGCCGGATATAAGAGACCCGGATATAAAAAACCCGGATATAAGAGAGATTTTATCTGATCCAAAATTAGAGCCATACTTTCCTAAACAAAATAGACCAAAAACCGGATATAAGAGAAACCCGGATATAAGTTACTTCTTCTCTGGTCCCGACAACTCTCTTATATCCGGGTTACACTGTATATGTGTAAATTGACGCTGTATTTTTTTTTTTCTTACATATATTCATTTTCATTAAATTTCGGATTTTCTTGATTTGAGATTTAAAAAAAGTTTAGATTCTATCTGTATGAAATACTCGCTTTACAAAATTATAGTTTTCTTCTTTCAAGATAAAACGAAAATGTCTATTAACCATTTTAAGTAGCGAACACGTAAGCAACGATGACGTTTTTGAGAAAATGAAAACATAAAATACTCTCATATTTAGCATCACGAAGAGGAAGCTGAAATTTCTAGCGTACATAACGAGGTAAGAGGGCTTGGAAAGTTTGATACGGGACAGAGGGAAAACAAGATGGACAGAGGAAAATAACCTTATTAGCTATTTTTAATAAAAAGATGGCGGAACCAAACTTACGAAGAGATAACAAAAAGGCAAAATTGATTAAGTGGTAGAGATTTTCCAAGCGTAGCTTAGATGTGGCACAAGGCCTAAAGTATGGGGTATCTAGTGAGGATCGAACTCACTTTTCAGTAGTAACTTATCTAGCAAGACAAGCTTGCTAACCATTGCACCACGCCGAGGTGCCCCAATTGTTTAAGTGGTACAAAGCAGAGGAAATCGTAGAGAGCCATTATCGCCATCGTCCAGAAGGGACTCGGCACTTAGAAGAAGAACGTCTACCGGACCTCATTTCATCTTACGGTTTAATTTGTCTATATAATACGACCATTTTCCTCTGATTGTCTCTCATTATCGTGTTGGAGAGATTTGCGTGGTTCAGTGACACTGAGAGAGATGCCGACGGGAGATCGAATCTTCTGGCCGGGCCACCATTGGTCGCAAGGTCAAAAAACGAGGCCCTACAATAAGCGCGACCAACCCCGAATCCCCCAACGGTGGAACAAGAGGATGGCGATTACAACAGCTCTCACATTTGAACCAGTGGGTGAAGAGGGCTACGGATGATTTACATACTACAGAAGGCACCATTCAAAATTATAACACAGTCGGCGTCAGTCTGCATCTCTCATTCCGTACGTACCACAAAGGAAGGTGATGAAATCAAATGTGTAGGTAACTTCCTGACAAGTCGTGGTCCACCTTAAACAAATTCACGTCATCGGCACTTTCTTCTCTGAATTTCTTTCACCTCCAACCAAAGCAAAACAGCAATAGGGAATGGATGGCGGGAGAAGGATTTGGTGAAACCGGGAGCTTCTAGTCCTGAACCTGCGCGTTGAAGGCGAATTTCGTCATCAATGCCATCATCAAAAAGGAAGCAATCATCACGGAAACTTTAAATTCCTGGATACGCGGTAAAGCTGAAGACGACGACGATAAATATTTTGCTTAAAGTTATATTTTCTTAAGTTCAGATGAAAAAAAAAAAAATTTAATTAAAATTTGCATAAATGGACAAAAAAGAAAGAATTATTTAAAACTAATTCCAGGAGGATATGATTAATTAATTACTATCAAGTATAATAGCATGTCATTTCCGCAAAATAAACACGCACCTTCTAAATGCATACACACACATAGACACCACACACATACACACACATACACACGCACGTACATATATATATATATATATATATATATATATATATATATATGTATATATATATATATATATATATATATATATATATATATATATATATATATAGATAGATAGATAGATAGATAGATAGATAGATAATTGCGTGTATGTGTTCTTCACAAGTGTTTGATTGTTATTAATAAAGAAATTCCATCGATAATGACTTCTTGTGTGGTCGTTGCTCGGGGTTAAATTGTTTCAATGTTTTAGATATTCAGTAAATTTCTTCTGGCCGTAATAACTTTTAAATAGTATGGCATTGCTTACAAATTTTGTAATAATAATAATAAAATAAAAAAAACAGTCACGAAATGTCGGAGTTTGTTTCAACTACAAATTCAAACAGATGAACGGCCCTCTACTTCTCCGCACGTTTACTAAGTGCTCAATATCAGGGATAGAGCGTATGTAAATATAAAAGTGGACATCTAAGTGAACACTCAAAAGCGATAGAGTGTTTCATGCTAGATGCAATCACCAGGTGAATGAAATTAGGTAGACGGAAACTTGGGGGCCGTCGATAGCTGTGCTAGCACGAAGTTACAATTCATCGTAGCCGAGGGCTTAAGCGCGCTGGCCTTGTCCAAATTGTTGATCCCGCTATATAGCACGCTCTTTCCCTGAAACTGTAACTTAGGTCTGTTCAGCATATTTGCAGTATAAACCACAGATGGGCTCTGTGGGTGTTAAATATGAATGAGACTGAGCAAGCGTTTGCAATAGGGATTGGTTACCAGCCTTAGTTGATGGGTATCCTCGAATACGAGTGACCAGCTACACACACACACACACACAAACACACACACACACATACATATATATATATATATATATATATATATATATATATATATAGAGAGAGAGAGAGAGAGAAAGAGAGAGAGATAATCGTGAACACGAAGGAAATAACGAGATATCAACAATATATACGTGTGATAACGTACATATACAGATGAGCAAATAAACATTTATTTTTGTTTACGTTCCTATGTTTACGTATGTATTCATCTGTGTGTGTCAGCATGTATCTGCTAATCTGTGCGCATGCGTTCGTGTTTCTGCCTTCCTGTATATGTTTGCGTATGCATGTTTGTGTTTCTATATATCTATATATCTATGTGCGTATTAATGTACATATTTAATTGTGTCTCCGCATGTGTCTGGGTGCGGTGATGTGTGTGCGGATATATGCGTATGTAATTCGGTTTAGGTAAATGTGTGGGAGTCTGTATGAGTTTCACTTCTACTTAAAGTCTAAGTGCACTTTTTCCCTCTAGATGTTCGATTCAGAAATCTGTAAAATTAAATAAATCGGAAGGAGACGAGACTGTACGTGAGAAAGCGAGAACGTGACGATGTAGGACATTATTTAACAGAATTTTGCAATTTTGCTAAACAATACTTTTCAGGCCCATTATTAGCACGGGCAAATTTTCCCATAGATTTTCACAGATTTGTTTATTTTTTCATTACACTTGCGTTTTTCTCGTTTCAGTCGGCAACATTTTCTTTTCGTTTTATATCTTTTTTCCTTCTCATTACTTATAAGTTAACTGCATGATTTCCCTTTCTTTCCCGCAAGGAGATCTTTTTTCGAACTTCATCAATTTTTTTCAAATTGCTCACATGACATTTTTAGCATTTATATTCAGTTGTTTTAAATTTCATGCTATATCTACCTGCAAGACTTCTTTTAAATTCGGTTTTCTAGCCCTAAGTGAAACAGTAAACACTAAGTAGTTATGAATTAGCATATTAAAATGCTTAGCTTTTACGACCAGATTGCTCATCTTTGTTTTAATACATTTAACGTTTCTGTCATTGTACCCTCGGCCTTCATCAGGGTTCTGACTTCGTTCTCGGCAACCATCTTGAAATGTTAAAGTCGAAAAGAAGCCGTTCTCGGACAGAAAAATCACAGGCGTTGTTAAATGGACTGATTATGATATTGTTCAACGCAAACGGAGCTGGAAACAAGCTTGTGAATGCAAAAAAAAAAAAAAAAAAAACCGTAGCTAAGGCTGGCTTGCATCCGATGAAGGTGATGCCGTCCGTTTAGTAGGGTTGCAGAGGAATAATTCACTTTGGGCAAATAAATATAGTGACAATCTCAGCAATTGTAATGCGGCTATTCAAAAAAGATCCCCTTTCCGGGGCAAAATTTATACATATTCGTGTAAACGAAGTATTCGCTACTTTCCTTTACCCATTTAGACAAATGAACTTAATTTCAGCCTCATGTTCAAACCTTCGGTAGCTTTTTTCATATTTCTCGTTGCCCTTGTTTGCATTGTCAGGCTAACTAGACTTATTCATTTGTATGTTGTAGCATTCTTACGAACGATAATGGGTATGTCCTCATTCCTGTAAATACAGTTTCAGATATTCATTGTGGAATTCGCTTGACTCCCTTCTAGGAGTTGACTACTTCTTCTACGCGCCGCTGGCGAATCTTATATGTGTCGTTCTTGTCCTAAGTAGTATCGTTCATTACCAACCTGCGTTTCATTATTCTATTCAGTAACCTTCCCTAGGATACAACAATGTATTTCTTTTTCTAATTTTAGTCTTTATTATCAAACCTGCCGATATATAAGACTTCATGTTTTCAGAGGTTTAATTGCTTTAAGGCGTTTATCTGGCTATCTTCGAGATTAGGCACCCGTACGACACGACCGCCTACTCTCAGGGGCAGGTATATGTGGGCGAGTTTCTAGGGGATGCGTGCATTTTCAAGATTACGTTCTTGTAGAATAGGTTACCGTATTTGCTTTTGTATAGTACGAGAAATTTTGAACGAAAATTAAAGGCAAAAATGGGGTCGTATTATTAATTCCTATTTGTTTGCCCCCTTTTTTTTTTAGTTTAGTTACCTTCTATATTGTCACCGTTTTAACCACTTCTGTTTAGCCCTTCACTGGAAACCCACACAGTAAAGACACGTTTCATTATCTTAATCTCACTCTCAGTGTTACTTTGTAAATTTTATTAGCTTTTTTCTATATTTGCCTATTATCACATCATTATTTCAAAATTTGTTATATCTAGCCACACTTCATAGATTTATTTTGTTTGTATCTCTCTGTGTAGAATCATTTCAACACCTCTCCATTGTGCACATCCACTGTAAATGTTCTAAAATCTTCTCAAATTCCTTTTCGCGTGAAGTCACCGCAACATTGAAATAAGCAATGTAAATACTTTATTCACTATATTTCATTAGCCATTTAGACAAAGGGTCTCAGTTTTATGTTCAACCCTTCGGCTGCTTTTGCCATATTTTTCGTTATCCTTGTTTGTTTGTATTTTCAGACTAACTAGTCCCGTCCTGGGTAAGACGATAAACTACGACCGACAGCAAGGCCTCTGATCAAGAGGTTATGAGAAGTGCGGAACCACGTCCTAATTGTTGGTGTTCCCAGTCCTCCCTGACCCGGGGTGGTAACACCTGTTCGGGTCCTCGCTGGGTGTCGTATTATGCACAAACCGTTTTTCAGAAATTTTTATTCGACTTTCAATACCTTGGCACAATATAGAATAAAACGAAGAAAGAAAGAAAAAAAAAGAAAGAAAAGGAAAGAAAGAAAGAATGAGTGAAAGAAAGAAAGAAAGAATTACATATGAACAGATTAGGAAAGAAAAGAAAGAACGTTGCCCGGTGTTGATAACAATTGTTTACAACAATTTGATATGTCGACAATATGTCGGCTGCCTACTCTCGAGGACAGAACAATCTATGTAGACTAGTTTCTAGGGGTTGCGTGTATTTTCAAGATTATGTTCTTCTAGAACATACTATGACAGAAAAATAAAATAGGTAACCGTATTTGCTTTTGTATAATACGAGAAATTTTGAACGAAAATTAAAGGCAAACTTTCAAAATAATCATCTAAACAATTTATTCGCTACATTTCCTTAGCCATTTTAGACAAAGTATCTCAGTTTTATACTCAAGCCTTTGGTTGCTTTTGTCATATTTTTCGTTACCCTTGTTTGTTTGTATGACACGGTGGCGTAACTCGCAGGGACAGAAAAACCATTAAACCTGAATTCTGTGTAAAAGTAGGAACACGCGAGCTCAAAATTCAAATTTTCACATTAGCATTTATTAATCAATCAGCGACCTTATCTCAAATGCCGATCAAGTTTTCAAAAAGAAGACACCATTCCTGTTGTCTGATACGAAAATCTAAAGACGTATGATTAACAATATTTCCTCTCCTAAAAACTAGAATAAAACATTCTGAAATACATTTATTAACCAATAAAACTTCTGGGTTCAGTAAATTTAACGTTTAACTTCCTGTGATCTGCTTTATTCTTATGAATAGCGTAATAATACCCATGAAGCTTAAATATAAAATCTACCGTGGATTATACTGGATTCTTAAACTAATTTTCAGCATGTTTAAACTTATTATTTGAGTTGTAAGTACATTCTTGTAAATATTTTCTCGTTTTCCCGTGTTTTAAGTTTTTTTATAAATCATTCCATAAAACACGAGAAGTATACAAGCAAAATACATAGACAAGCATAATTGTAGCAGAAGTACAAATAACACGTTTGATAGTTCGCCTACTGCTGGTAATCACCCGCATACATAAAACAATATAAATACAGGAAATTTGCATTAAGCATTCACATATATCCTTTCACTCATCCTAACACAATTCATTTGTTTGTACTGTAAAATGAAAAAGAAAACATTTTCGTTGAAATTTGTAACTTGTTTCTTTCAAATTGAAAGAAAAAAAAAGATTATATTTATACTGTGTTTTTTTTTTTTTTTTTTTTTTTTTTTGCCGTGTCACACATTTTTCCTCAACACATACTTCCGGTGGGCGACACTGAGGCCAACTTTTGGCTAGTTTGTATTGGTATAGACGATGCACAGTGATAATTATTTTCACCTTTTTCTCCTGAAAAGATAATCTTGTTTTGTTACTGTTCTTTCCTCTTAATAATGTTTTATTCTCTCACAGTCAGTAAGCCCTGACGTCTTAGTGGATTCATTGCCTTGCTTGCGGGTGAAATGAGTAAAAACCTCTATCCTTTGCTGGAATAATGTCGGCTTCTGCAGTCGTTGCGAGGGTATATCTACCTAAGCATTTCAAGGTCTGTCCATAACCATATTTTGTTGGCTCAGTCGGGCGTAAATCTAGCAAATACGCGAAAAAATAGGGTAACTGGAAATAAACGAAGAATTCTTGCAATTAGTGTAGTGTTAGAAGCCTAGATGGGATGTTCTTAGATTGTGCTTGGACAAATCTAATCAGCACCAGAAATAGCATTAAAAAAATTGTATGTCACACCTTGAAAGATTTCACTTTCTTTGGTAGTTCTGTTGGTTCCCATATTCAAGTAGCTGATATTGCGATATATATATATATATATATATATATATATATATATATATATATATATATATATAAACAAAAATATAGAAAGGATGCGGAAGATTAAAGGCGTCAGGTAAAGACACGAAAGAAAACAAACGATTGCATTTGAGTCGAGGTTTATCCATTTTTTCCTATTTAGGATTAGGTTTCCGTTTCCTTCTTACATTTCTAACGTCTCCACTTAAACGCTGATTTTTTATTTACTCTTTATGATTATTCTTATTTTTAATTTTATTTGTTTACTTTCCTCAATAGGAGTAGATTGATTGCTTATCACCCGGTTTACACTCCTCCGCGGTCTTTTGAACAGGAGTAGAAGTTTTATTTTCCTGTATAGACTTTTGTTTACAGCTCCTTCTAAAGTATTCGCATTTTATTTCCCTCCCAATAGTCCCTTTGCATCTTGCTTGAGGTGAACTGATAAAAAAAACAACAGCAAAAAAAAAAAAACGGAAAAAAACAACAACGACAAAACAAAACAAAACAAACAGAAAAACGATAAGTGGGCAAATTAGGTGAAAAGAGAATTGAAGAGTAATTTAGAATTATCAATAGAGATCTATATTGAATGGACCTAATATTTAAGTCTGTCATGGAAGTAATCATAGAATAAGAATTGCGAAATTGAGTAATATTTTTGGATAATATTGTCAAGGGTAAATTTTTAATTCCTTCCATATTTTTCAAGATAAAGAATAATTGTATGCTTTTTGAATAATATACTTTTTGCGTCGTCCTGGGTATGACGATAAACTGCCTCCGCATCCTGGGTAAGACGGTCTCCATCCAACAGCAGGCCTCTGATCAGGAGGTTTTCAGAAGCGTGGAACCAACCCTTAATTGCTGGCGTTCCCATATCCACCCTGACTCGGGGTAATAGCACCTGTTAGGGTCCCAGCTATGGGCAAATAGTTAACCCCTAAACTGGGGCCAAGACGTGTAAAATAGGTTTTTATACCAGCAATACATTTTTGTAAAAAAATATTACCAGCAATAAATTTTCGAAAAAAAAATTATTACCAGCAATACATTTTGGAAGAAAAAAATATTGCCAGCAATACATTACAAGCAATACATTTCTGAAAAAAAATATTACCAGCGATACATTTCTGAAAAAAATATTACCAGCGATACATTTCTGAAAAAAATATTACCAGCGATACATTTCTGAAAAAAAATATTACCAGCGATACATTTTTGAAAAAAAAAAAAAAAAATTACCAACAATACATTTTTTTTAAAAAGAAATATTACCAGCAATACATTTCTGAAAAAAATATTACCAGCGATACATTTTTGAAAAAAATATTACCAGTGATACATTTCTGAAAAAAATATTACCAGCGATACATTTTTGAAAAAAATATTACCAGCGATACATTTCTGAAAAAATATTACCAGCGATACATTTTTGAAAAAAATATTACCAGCGATACATTTCTGAAAAAAATATTACCAGCGATACATTTTTGAAAAAAAAATAAAAATACCAACAATACATTTTTTTTAAAAAGAAATATTACCAGCAATACATTTTTAGGAAAAAAATATTAAAAGAAATTCTTTTTGAAAAAATATTACCAGAAATACATTTTTGAAAAAAACAAAATTACCAACAATACATTTTTTAAAAAAGATATATTACGAACAATATATTTTTGGGAAAAATATTAAACGAAATACTTTTTGAAAAAAATATTACCAGCAATAACAATCTTGTCGGCATTAAATCACCCACTGAGGTTGATATGCCTTAAAACAAAACAAACAAACAAATATAATTTTTGTGTAGTAAGGTAAGGAGGGATACCTTGCTGCATATATTGATGCATAACGCATATTTCAGAAACGGAAGCGTCTATTCCTTTTTGAATGGCACCAGTAGATGCATATCTAAGTCTTCCTGCGTCATTCCTGTTTACAAGTCGAAGGTTTGCGAATGGAGGATGTTTGTACCAAATTTGTGAAAAATCAGCGATTTAAGAACGGTAGGTAAAAATGTTTTTGTTATAAGTAAAACTTCATTTGCAAATATGTTTCTGCCTTTAGAATATGATAAACTGCTATCATTTTATTTTGACTTCCTAAAGCTCCGCGAACATTAAGCCTTTTAAAATTTAATAAAGTGATGTTTGTACCAAATTTGTGATAAATCAGCGATTTAAGAACGATAGGTAAAAATGTTTTTGTTATAAGTAAAAATTCATTTGCAAATATGTTTCTGCCTTTAGAATATGATAAACTGCTATCATTTTATTTTGACTTCCTAAAGCTCCGCGAACATTAAGCCTTTTAAAATTTAATAAAGTGATGTTTGT
The DNA here is from genome assembly GCA_963932145.1 of Acanthosepion lycidas. Taxonomy (NCBI): domain Eukaryota; kingdom Metazoa; phylum Mollusca; class Cephalopoda; order Sepiida; family Sepiidae; genus Acanthosepion; species Acanthosepion lycidas. The sequence goes on along the minus strand of OZ010607.1, from coordinate 49,053,871 downwards.
ACCAAATTTGTGATAAATCAGCGATTTAAGAACGGTAGGTAAAAATGTTTTTGTTATAAGTAAAAATTCATTTGCAGATATATTTCTGCCTTTAGAATATGATAAACTGCTATCATTTTATTTTGACTTCCTAAAGCTCCGCGAACATTAAGCCTTTTAAAATTTAATAAAGTGATGGGTAGGTTGATGCAAGAAAGAGGGAAAAGCGAAATGATAAACCAATGAAAAATATTTTGTCACTAAAAAATAAAGAGAAAATCTGTGGTTAGGGAAGGAAAGGGACAAAAGAATGGAATGGTCAAAGGGAAAATGGGAAGGGGAAAATGAGAAGAAAGCACCTGTCAGCAAAGGAAAGAAAAGATAAAACAAATTAAAACCAGTATCTTCACATTGTGAATCAAACACAGATGAGTGGTACTACATTTATTGTTGTGGTGAGTATGGGAACTTTCGCAGTAGGAAGCAGTGGATCCAGTTTTCTGGTTGTGGAAACAGGGCTTATAAAGAATTAAACTAAATTTGGTGTGTGAAACTTTTAATTTAATTTTCATACGAATGAGTAGATTCTGATTACTAGCCATTACTAATTGGTATATACGTTCCTAGGTTTACTATATGTTTTTTTTAATTTTTTTTAAATAATTAGAACCTTAGCAAGGCGAGAATGCCACTAGTACACGGGTGTTTGTAAGACTTGAAAGAGAAAGAGGAGAATTAAAATAAGGAGGATTGTGTAAAGGAAAAAGATGAACACTATTCAAGAAGACAGAAGATGGCGAATGATGCTGCATTGAAATTTTTGAAGATTTATAGTTATCAGGGAAGCAAGTAAACAGAAGTGTATTCTATTGGCCAGAAGTGGGAGAAAAGAAATTTTAAGACTAGAAGTGGCGGTTGCATTGAACTATTTCAAATGTAAAGGGTGGAGCTTGATACCATAGTAGCACACTTAAATTCATGTAGTTGGCTCACCAAGGAAAAAAAAGCTTGTCGGAGCTGTTGCCATGAAAATATTTGTAGAAAGAACAGAGAAGACGTTGGTGAGAAAGCTACTAAAAACGATATGCCTAGATAGGATCGATTACATTACAGATCTTTCTTTGTCAAGAAACCCAAGATGTACAGCAGGAGCACCAGACTAGATCTGGCAACAGTATTCAATACATGGATGAACAGATTTTTATATTTGCAAGATGGATTATGACGAGAAAAACATTCTAACCCAAATTTCCTAGCAATAGATGCAGGTATTCATTGGGTGTAGTCACTCCACTTCATTGAAAACCTCAGGCCAAGAATGATCAGTGTTTTGTTCTCGTGGAGTCTAGCGTCAGCCATGCTGATGACAGGCACAAAAGATTCTCTGTGGTGGTTAAATGAAAGCGTTTATTTTTTTTTGTTTTAAAATTTACAAGCCATTTCTTGCCCCAGTAAACCAATGATTCGAGGCCCTTTTCAAGAGTAGCTGCCACGTTTACTCTGTCAGACCTCTCGGATCTGTTGCTATTGTGTAAATTGTAGTGTATTGATTCATATGTTCTCTTAACAGTAATTTAGAATCATGATTATAGAGCGTCATAGTGCCATAATTATAGTTATCTAAGTCTAACACATTCATTGCTGTTGATCCCGGATTCAATCTGACCTGTGGTAGGAGAACCTGTTAAGATCCTAGCTATGGGCAATTGAAGAAATCCTCGAACAAGAATCAAAACACGAGGAAATTTTAAAAATACATTTTCTAATAAAATTTTCAACAATATATTTATATAGCAAAATGACTTGCAATACATTTTCTAGTAAAATTAAACACATGGCATATTTTGTCAAAGAAACCAAAACAATTTTCTATATTTAATTTCATTTCATGTAAGGAGAAACAATTGTTCACTCATCGTTTGATTTTGTGAGATTATCTGGTAATAAAAAATGCAACTAAGTAATTATAATTTAATCATGAAATAATGTCATTCTCTTAAATTAATTGTAAAGTCTGAGTTTTCCTTTTTAGATTTCGGTATTAAATAATACCTATACGGGTTGATATGCTGCTAAACAAAAATAACATAACCAAAAAGGAAACAAACAGGATTAATGAATTAATGGAGGCACGATGGAGTAATGGATCGAGGAGAGCCGAGTTCGAATTCCAGTCGAATCCATTACATTCACTTACGGAAAATTCTTCGGAAAGATATGAATACTCTTCTTCTCCCTCCAGCTATGGGAAAATAACTGGACTGACTGGGTTCTATAGCCTAGGACGGCAACTGGTGTACTGCAGAAAGAAATGGCAACCTACTGCGGGAAATATCTGCCTCGTCAGTCATGTATCGAAAGATATAGTTGTGTATCACGCATAGCACATAACTGACTGGTAAAAAATTAAAATGTGTGTGGATGACAATGGAAAGCAATATTTAAACAGATAAGATATAACTTTGAGCAAGAATAAACTGCTGTAAGTAACTCTAAAGTCGAAGCTGCTTAGAAGGAAACAACATTACAATGTGAAACACTGTTGAAGATACCGAGAAATCCACCATAATAATAAAAATTATTTAACTCAGCAAGATATATTTTAACTTAAATATCTGTTTCCGTTTCTGTTTCTATTTCTGAGATGAGGTATTATGTACATTATTTACATTATTCGGACTATTGTCCTCATCTTTGTCACCATATTTATTACAACGTTTCGGCCGTTGTACGCTCCGGACTCCTTCAGGTGGTTGGAATTTCAAACTGAACCCTTTATTTCGCTCACTGGGGTAGACTGTTCTAGTTCCACGTGCATGTTTTAATGGATGTCAGTTATCAGTTATCTCCTGTTAATTCCCCTCTCCAAGTTCTCCCCTGCCTTAACCAGGAATTGAACTCACACTCTTTGGGTCCTGTCACTGGATGTAACTAACGCGTTTATCCACTGTGCCATGTGTCCTTGGCACGTGGAACTAGAACAGTCTACCCCAGTGAGTGAAATAAAGGGTTCAGTTCGACATTCCAACCACCTGAAGAAGGCAGGAGCGTACAACGGTCGAAACGTTGTAATAAATATGGCGACAAAGATGAGGACAATAGTCTGAATAATGTAAATAATGCTGTTTCCGTTTCTTTATTCAGAAATGAAATATTCTTGCATTTTGCATAATAAGATCTTGCAGGCAAAAATATATAATCAATATTTTATTCTAGAAACAGATATCATAAACTAAAATACATAGGAATCTTTAATCACATAAATGCAACTGAACAAAAATGGTTTGCCTATCGACGGTTCGGAGTACTTCCCCAGGAGTAGAGGGTGATTCCTTGTTTCACTCCCAGTCAATACTTATTTACTATGCATGGCTTAGATTTGGTGCTGCTTCTATGTGACGTGTCCCTCCAGGGTGTAGGCGATGATGTCTCTCCACAACTTCTTATCTTTTATAGCTCTTAGCGAAGATTGCATCTTAGTGGCATTATCGCTTTACTTTGGATAAGATGATTAAAAATTATCCATTTTATTGCGAAGACCTGCATAATAAAACCTGACATTAAACGACAAAAAACTAGCAAGTGATGTCTTAACAATCATACAGACCTCGAAGTTTGGCACCTCAACGTAGTGTAATGGTTAACAAGCTTGTCTATCTAGAACAATTACGACCGAATAGTGAGTTCGATCCTAACTCGGTGCCCCATAATTTCGGCCTTGTGCCACATCAAAGCTAAGTTTATAAAAACAAATGCTAGATCCATTACAGTTGAGTAGTAAGTTCGATTCTCACTGGGTGCTTTATACTTTCGGCCATGTGCCACATCAAAGCTAAGTTTGAAAATCAAATGCTAGATCAATTACGCATGAATAGTGAGTTTGATCCTCACTAGGTGCCACATAATTTTGGCCTTGTATCATATCTAAGCTATACTTATAAAATCAAATGCTAGAGCAATTACAACGGAGTAGGGAGTTAGATCCTCATAATGTAAACGAAACTTTTGGCCTTGTGTCACGTCTATGCTACGCTTAGAAAATCAGCATACTGAACTCGAAGCTTTAAGAGAAAACAACCTTAATGAGAAAGGGAACTCCCATACAAGCTAGCATGTGAACCTTTTTCTTAGCAAAAATATATGAACACTAGCAGCATGGCCCGGCATTGCCCGTGGTTGATTCAAAAATTCGTACGACTAATACAGCAATCGCTATCACTTGACTTAAAATATTTTTGCCCGTCATTGCCTTTAAAGGAGTGCCCTTTGCCGTACTGATGTTGCTACATGCCTTACTTCTTGCTATCTAACACTGCGAATTTTTTCTAAGCTCTATACTAAACATTAAATCTGTTACGAAAAAAGAACTAAACAAAATGAACACAAAACGATCAACTTTAAAAAAGGACTCGTAACTGGAAAAACCGAATGAAAAAAGAATGCTAACAACAAATACTTTTTCACACACAACCCAGTTCTGCGGAATCAGAATCAACGTTGAGTTTAAGCAAGCGAATGAGCCAATTGAAGTAAAGTGCCATGCAGATTTAAATTTTCCCCACTTGTGACGAATGCAGCTATCGATTTTTTTGCATGCTAGTATGCTAGTTAACATTCGTGTCAGTCAGATGTTGGCTCTCACGCTGGCCAATAGAATCTTCCTGCCTATTCGTGGCAGCCAGCTATAGGCTCTCACTCTGGCCAGTAGAAAATGGCCGCAAACTACATGAAAATTGCCGTAGAAGCATGAAAAAATCGATTATTTCCACTATCGATGAGAGTTGGGAAATGCAAAGTCGGTCTTTGCCTTCCCGCTAACTTGGAGCATGTGCATGTAAATTTTGGTGCAAATCCGTCGAAAATTGCGGCCGTGCATTAGTTACACACACACACACACACATCCTGCCTTTTATAGATAGAGATTATACCGTGCTCTTCAGCCTTTAAAGCGAGACAATCCTACGCAAATCTATTATTCTTGGTCACAAGATATTTTTTAAGCATTTCACTCCAACCAAGGCAGGCTGCCCCTAGCACGCAAGAGAGTGGGAGAGAGATTAAAGAGGTGTGATAAAGGAAAGGATGAAGAGAAGAACAGGGAAAAAATCAAGGAATTTGGAGATGCCGATTGACATTATATTTAAATAGTTGGAGATTATAGCTATCAGGGAAACAAGTAATAGAATTCCACAGACTGGAGGTGCGGGACATGAAGCTATTGGAGTAGAAGAGACGGCTACATTTAAGTGTTTTGACAGTGCAAAGGGGTGACCGAGATGTCAGCCTAGTAGCATGTTTAAATTCACGCAGTCTGGAAACTGACGAAAGTATTAGGTTGGTGCAAAAATAATGACATAATAATGTCGTTTTTTGACGTATTTTTTAACGTTTAAAACGACATTATTACGTCATTATTTTTGCACCAACCTAATAGCTCGTCGTAGCAGTTACCGTGAAAGTATTAGTAGAAAAGACACAGGGAGACGATGTCACGTCTGTGAGAGAGCGACTGTAGATATATACAACTGACACCGAATATATAATACAGATACACAGGAAAAACTACAGGAACTCTTACAACAGGTGGTAAAGGAAATAGAAAATTACTAGTCATTAGTTGTATGAAGACAATGTATGATTTGTCAGTATGAGAATGTGCAATCGAGGTCTTGGAAAAGTTCAAGTATCTTGGAAAGTTTTTAACAGATAACAGAAAATCTTTCACCAAAACCCGAACGTAAATCTGAATAGGAAAAGAAGCCTCCCAAAAGCTAAATAAAACAGGAAATATTTGATAGAAACAAAGAAATCACTACTGAAGTGCTATATAATATCAATCATGCTATATGTCAGATAATACTTACGTTATTTACATTATTCGGACTGTTATCCTCATCTTCATTGGCATATTCAAAACCTTTCGGCCGTTGTACGCTCTGGCCTTCTTCAAGTGATTGGAATTTCGAACCGAACCATTTATTTCGTCCACCGTAGTATATTGTTCTAGTTCCACGTGGCATGCCTCTTCCGGCTGTCTCAGTTATTTCCCTTTAACTCAACTCTCCAAGTTTTTGGTTCACTATTGTTGTGGCCTGGTATTGAACTCACAACTCTTTGGGCCTAGTTACTGGATTTAACCAAAGTTTTTATCCACTGGGCCGGTGGAGGAAATAAAGTGTTCGATTTGAAATTCCAATCACCTGAAGAAGGCCGGAGCGTACAACAGCCGAAACGTTGTGAATATGGCAATGTAGACGAGGATAACAGTCCGAAGAATGTAAATAAGGTAAGTAACCATAATATCTCATCTCAGAGATATGTTACAGATATGGTAGATAATGTTCAACAATTTCCTCACAGGGGAAGAAGAGACTTGATACCACAGAGATGTGGTTCTACCGAAGGATGCTGAGATAACTATAATCGGAGCATAGAAGCAAATGATGAACTTGTAAGGACATGGGAAACAAAACGGGACTTATACTTTGATATGAATTTTCTAAGACTCATAGTGTGTAAATCATTGTTAAGAACTAAAATGGATAGGAAGCTGTGGAGAGACATCATCAAGTAGAATAAGCGCCAAAATAAGCCATACTAAATAATTAGTACTTCTTACTGTGGAGTAATGGTTACAAATCTTTATTATTTTGTTGTGAGTTTGATCCGAACAGTGTGCCTCATACTCGTGGGTGGCTACTGTTACGCTTTCCAAATAGCAATAAGATATCCTTTTTACTAGTATGAAGTTTATAAAAACTAAATTAAGGTAACAGAGAACCCGTCAAGAACTAATATGACTAATGCTTCACTAAGGAAATCAAAATAACAATAAAACTTACGATAAACTGGAATCCGAAGGTGCATTAGAACAGCGAATGATGCCTTCCAAAAGCTAAGCAAAGTATTAAAAAAACAGAAAGATTTCGTTAAAAACAAAGAAAAGAGTGCTGAACTGCTACATAATATCAGCCATCTTCTATGACAGTGGATGCTGGACAATCTCACTGGTTAAAAATCAACTTGGAGCAGCAGAAATGTGGTTCTACAGAAGGATGATGAGAATACCATGAAGAGAACATGTGAGAAACGACGAAGTTTTAAAGAAAATAGAAACAAAAAGGACAATTATACTTAACATCAGAAAGATACTATTGACATTTCTAGAGCGCATAATGAGAAAAAAGGGCTTGGAAAATCTCATACTAACAGGTCAAATGGAAGGCAAGAGAGACAGAGGAAAAAAACCCATATTCTACCAAGCGATCTTGAGTAAATGCATAGTGGAGTAAGGTTTAGGAGAGATAATAAAAAAGACAAAAAAGAACTACAACAGACAGGAAATTATAGAGAACCATGATCGCCTAGGCCTGGAAGCGACTCGGCACAGCGAAAAGGAAATATTTTGTGATCAAGTGTCACTTGGGCGTAAGTTAGGAATTTCCGGCGGAGGGTTAAGACGAATAGAGTCATAATTACAATGGAGAGTAGTCTTGAACCAGCTGTTGGCAAGTTTCAAACCTGGCGCCTTGATATAAACTCGAGAGGAGGTGTGATAGAAAATTTCAGTACTTGCTGACCGAAAGGAAACCAAGTCCGTTACTCTACTGAAACAGAAAACGGAACAGAAAATCTTTCATTTTTTTTGTACAGTTTACTTTTTTCTTTCCTTACTTTCTTTCTTTCTTTCTTTCTTTCTTTCTTTGGACAATTCACCTCTTTATACCCTTACTTTCATTCATTTTTTCTTTCGTTCTTTTGTAATCGGTATTTTTCTTTCTTTCTTTCTTCTTACGATATGTCTTTCTTTCTTTTTTTTCTTTCTTTCTTTCTTTCTTTCTTTCTTTGTGTTCAGCGTTTTTTTTTTCTTTTGTAATCGGTATTTTTTGTTTGTTTGTTTGTTTGTTTCTTTCTTTCTTTTGTACTTACCGATATTTCTTTCTTTCTTACTTTCTTTTGTACTTCCATGTATTTCTTGATTTATTCTTTCTCTCTCTCCTTTTGTTTGTTTGTTTCTTTCTTTCTTTGGCACAGCTGGTATTTCTTTCTTTGTTTCTGTCTTTCTTTCTTTCTAACATACCCGTATTTCTTTCTCTCTCTCCTTTCTTACCGGTATTTATTTTTCTTTCTTTCTTTCTTTCTTTCTTTCTTTCTTTCTTTCTTTCTTTTTTTTCTTTTTTTTTTTGTTTACTTTGCCTCCTTTTTTGCTTTACTTTTGTATTCCATCCGTTCTTTCTTCTTTTTCTACAGCCTTTTCTCTTTTATATTTCGTGCTTATTTGCATTTCTGTCTTACTATAAGCCATTTATTTTCAACAGCTTTTTCGATGTCTCTTCCTCATTCCTTTTCCGAATCGTTTTTCTTTCTTTTCTTTTCTTTTCTTTTTTTTTTTTTCATTTCACTTCACTCATCATTTATCAATTCACAATTATATTTTTCTTTTTGATTTTATCTTTCCTCGGCGTTTTTTTCCTCCTCCTCTCCGCCCATCATTTTCTTCACTTCTTTAATTCTTTTACTTCCGCGTTATTCGTCATTCAAAAACATTTCTCGTTTCCGGTCTATTCCCGCTCCCATTTGCCTTTTTATTTTTTTCCAGTTTCATTTTTTCGTCCCATTTTTATCGTCCTCTCATCATCTTTCAAAACAAATTTTACTTATCTTTGCTAGTCAACTTGCTACAACTGAAGTGAGAAAAATGTCTACTTGATATAACAAAGAAGAAACGTGATTGAATTATCTTTTCTTTTTCTATTTGATTCTAAAAATGATTGCTAGGAACACCGGGGTCAGCTTCTACGATTTTCTCTTGACTATAGCTGGTGAGCGGCAAAAAGTATCAAACTGAATAATGGATTAAGCATATATATATATATATATATATATATATATATATATATATATATATATATATATATATATATGTGTGTGTGTGTGTGTGTGTGTGTGTGTGTGTGTGTGTAGAGAGAGAGAGAGAGAGAGAGAGAGAGAGAGGGTCAGAGTGGAGACGCGTGATCGTGATCAAGCAGGAATGAGTAATATCTTATGAGAATGCTATAAAAAACATCTCCAAACGCGTAGGTTTGCCTGCGGGAATATCAACGGAATTGTCAAAAAATGATGGATGGTGTCCACGAGTCATTTAAACAAATTCGCCTGAATATCTTTCTCGCTTTAATTCTTTCTTTCTTTCTTTCTTTCTTTCTTTCTTTCTTTCTTTCTTTCTTTCTTTCTTTCTTTCTTTCTTTCTTTCTCTCTCTCTCTCTTTCTCTCTCACAGTCACACGCACATACGGATACGTATATTTATTAGGTTGGTGCAAAAATGTCGTTTTCTCACATAGTGACATATGTGAGAAAACGACATTATTTTTGCACCGACCTAAATATCTGTGTGAATGTGCGTGTGGACATGTTTTCATTTGCCTAAGGATATAAAACGATATCGGAGGGAAGCATACAACGTCTACTTACATATATATATATATATATATATATATATATATATATATATATATATATATATGTGTGTGTGTGTGTGTGTGTGTGTGTGTGTGTGTGTGTGTGTGTGTGTGTGCAAACCAATTTTTTCGGAAAATATATATAAAAATCCCATGTATTTTTAACACCATGATCATATGTAGTTGGAGGACTATACCATGGACACAGAATAGACGACTAAATTAGAATGACAAAGGCATACTTGACTTTACACCCTATAAAAAGAACTGCCACAAAAAAGTGAGATATCAACATAGACTTTTTATATTAAAAAAAAAAAAACTTCAAATAAGCCAATTAAAAAATAACAAAAAAAAAAACAAAAAAAAAACGAAGAATGTTCAAAGCATTTTATGCCAATGTACAAAAGTGAATCAATTTCTGAATTTGTCACTGGGAGCCTCTGAACATGCCTAAAGAGGCTGACAATAGCAAAGTTAAACATTGTTCGTTTGATTTACAGAAAGACGAATGTTACTCGACGTAGTAAACTTGGTAACATAAACTAGAAAAAAAAATCACTCCGATTGAATTAAGAGTATTCTAATCTGGCACAGAAAAGAAAGTTTAGCTGTTTCTCGAAATGTGTTTTTAACACTCTAAAAAGGAATCTTTGTACAAAGACATTATTTCATTTTTTTATACAAAAAAATCCAAGTCTTTTACAGACACTTCTATCGTAATTATTACATTTTTCCGAGTCTCTTCAATAGTACCTAGATTCTATGAATTCAATCGGATTCCTAGATTAGCGGCAGGGTCTCTTCATTTTACAGTCGAAATGGCTAAATGTAACATTAATTCCTTTGCTGTTTCTTTACTCGGACTCTTCGCTTGTGGAACTTCCTTTCCGTCTTCTTGCTTTCCAATGAAGTTTGATCTTCAAAAATTTAAATTCAATGTGACTCGTTATCTTCTGTCCTCTTCATAAATCCTGTTATTTTATTTTTCTTTCTTCTTAATAATGTTTTTCTTATATTTGTTCACGGTTATTAACATTCTGTATAATTGGGGCTCTTTTGATTTGCATAAGGGGAAGAAATGATTGAAAAAAAATAGAAGATTAAAAAAATAAAAAGTTTATCTATATCTATCTTTTGTATCTTCAGAAAATTCAGTTGCTTCCACGTTCTCGTACATTCATATCACACAAGCATTCATTTTAACATTAACCCTCAGTGGCGATAGAATATAATATTGTATAATATTGTATGTGAATTTTAGAATAAACTAGCAGCATGGTCCGGCGTTGCCCGTGCTTGATTCAAAAATCGTACGACTCATACAGCAATCGCTGTCACTTGACTTAAAATATTTTTGCCCTTCCTTGCTTTAAACGAGTGCCCTTTGTCGTGCTGATGTTGCTACATGCCTTACTTCTTGTCTATCTTACACTGCGAATTTTTCTAAGCTCTATACTAAACATTAAATCTTTTACGAAAAAAGAACTAAACAAAATAAACACAAAACGATCAACTTTAAAAAAGGACTCGTAACTGGAAAAACCGAATGAAAAAAGAATGTTAACAACAAATACTTTTTCACACACAACCCAGTTCTGCGGAATCAGAATCAACGTTGAGTTTAAGCAAGCGAATGAGCCAATTGAAGTAAAGTGCCATGCAGATTTAAATTTTTCCCACTTGTGACGAATGCAGCCATCGATTTTTTTGCATGCTAGCATGCTAGTTAACATCCGTGTCAGTCAGCTGTTGGCTCTCATGCTGGCCAATAGAATCTTCCTGCCTATTCGTGGCGACCAGCTATTGGCCGCAAACTACATGAAAATTGCCGTAGAAGCATGAAAAAATCGATTATTTCCACTATCGCTGGGAGTTGGGAAATGCAAAGTCGGTTTTGGTCTTCCCGCTAACTTGGAGGATGTGCATGTAAATTTTGGTGCAAATCCGTCGAAAATTGCGGCCGTGCATTCGTTACACACACACACACACACACACACACACACACACACACACACACACATCCTGCCTTTTATATTAGGTTGGTGCAAAAGTAATGACGTAATAATGTCGTTTTTTGACGTTAAAAAATACGTCAAAAAACGACATTAACACTTTTCAGAATCACAAACAAAGGACTGCACAGCAAAACAGAAACCACATCACTTGAGGATTACCAACAGCCGCAACAATTAAAATGAATAGCAAAGAGAAGAGAAAATAATAATGACATAATCAAGATGTTGACATACCATTCTGCATCAAATAAAAAAGAAAGATTTGTTAGGCAAACAATCCTGATGTTCTAACCGACGTGGCTTCCGTTTGTCGTTTCCAGAACTATTTTCATCGCTACAGTTCTGACGAGAATCCAGACTATGAATTTAAGTTTACAGTGGAAATGTAAATGCAACCACCATTTCTACCACAGTTTGATTTTTTTCGCTATTCTCGCCATTTATTTGTTTCTCTTATAAATATAATCTTCAAAAATTTAAATGTAACGTCTTCGTCATCTCCTATATTCTTGAATCTCGTTCAATTTTTTGGCATTTCCTTCCTATACTGAGTCTTTTCTCTCATTTTCACTCCCTGTAACCCTACGTACTAGTAGAATTTCCGCCCTGCTTGGGGTGAAATGATTTTTTTTTTAAATGGTTAAAAAAGAAACCCCAGTCAGTACTGGAAAGAGCGATAATAGCTACTGGACTTGAGAAACCTATTTTTCCTGAGAAAGCTTTTATATATTTCAACCGAAAGCAGTACTCGGTGAATGAATGCAAATGTTACCTTGTCGGGAAACAGCTAATTACCAGTAGCATTTAGGCATGAGCAAAATGCTGTTTTATTTGTACTTCTCTCACCAGAAATCGTCAAGTTGAATGTGAGACGTTTCCAGCAGTGTCAGGTGAACAAAAAATGCTCGCAAATAATTTTTATTCCTTGAAACAGAATCCTTTAATTTTATTTTACAGAAACCTTTAGTTTCTACTGGGTAGAGAGAGAGAGAGAGAGAGAGAGAGAGAGAGTGTATGTGCGACAAAGAGAGAGAGGGAGACAGCGAGAAAAAGAGAGAGAGAAAGAGAGAGATAATCAAATAAATGCGAAGATATTCTTGTATAAGTAAGTTATATATACACGCCGCTGCACGATTTTGTATTTGTCTGCGCATGCGTTAATACAGACATACTTGAAAGTGAAAGAATTCAGATATGTTACCAGATGGCTAGGGAGAGCATGAAATAATATCTTGCGAAACAATAATCTTTCCATAATATTAATCTCATATATATGCCGGATATATGCCGGATTAATAAATGAAAAATCTATACCTAAAAGTTGTCTTCGTTTACGCTAGGATACGAAACTCTACGGACTTTGTATATTTCGAGAATAGGAAATGAGTCTCTGGGCAAAAGATCTGTTCGACCTTTGCATTGAAAATAAATAGAAATATACCGTTTAATAAATAAACATGTACTCAAATATAGCTATCCATTAAAATTAACGTTTAAGCAATATATATATATATATATATATATATATATATATATATATATATATATATATATATATATATATCCGAATATAGACATACGAGCGGCTAATCGTATATAAATACGTATTAACGCTTAAGCAATATATATATATATATATATATATATATATATATATATATATATATATATATATATATATATATATATCAACGAATTAACGCTTAAGTAGTATATATATATATATATATATATATATATATATATGGAACTAATGTCTTTAATTTAATTAAAAAAATAAATTAGAAGCTTTTAGTATCCATTTTTGAAACATGGTTAGAACTGTGTAGCGAAAAACATAATTTAAATCAGTTAATTTATTATATATATATATATATATATATATATATATATATATATAGGTAACGACTTTTATAAAATTTCCCTAATAAATCATTTTTATCACCAGTTACCAACGATCATCTGAGGAAGTACAGTCAGAGTATTGCAACATGAAAGCTTTTGTGCAGCGATGTAAAATGTTTTTATTATAATCTCTCATTATAAAAATATTATAATAATATTTTGCTCCACTTTGTTTCAATGGCAAACTACTGTGGGAAAAATATGTTTCGTCAGTCATGTATCGAAAGATACATGATCGCCTAAGCATGTATCACGCATGACACATAACTGAACTGGTGAGATCAATGTGCAACTATGTAGTGACGTCATCAAAAATTGTGAACATCGAGTGAAGATGCGCCGCCGAAGCCTTCTCGGATATTTGGGCGATATCAATTTTCACACATAATTGCCATTACTTAAATAACATGATCCAATAGATAAACAATTTTTTTTTTTACAAATAACACTGATTTATTGACTGCTGATTGCTGATTTGACCCGTCTTAATGAAGGACCCTTTATATATATATGATGATCTCGGGAAAAAGAAACTCCCTGGGGAAATAAATTATAACGTAGTTCCTTAAAGTTGTCTATTTTCATTAAATTAAATTAATCGCTCTGATTTAACATTGAGCTCTCCGGATTTCATCATTCAATATATACCAAGATTTTCAATTTTCATTACTGATATATATATATATATATATATATATATATATATATATATATATATATATATATAGTGTACTTTTACCGCTATTCTTTATTCAAACATTAACTTATTTGTGACACTATTTAGCGGTCGCGTGAAAATTAATAGCGAGAAATAATTAAGGCGAGAAATAATTATGGCGAGAAGAAGCTGAAATAATTAAGGCGATAAGAAGCTATTTAACAAAAGAAAAGTGGTAAAGATTTTATTTTCATTTGCGAAGGAAAGTAGGAAATTCGTAAGATCTCGGATCTGTCGGAATTCATTTATGCTACGAGGCGGCGAATAAAAGATAGCCATCTGCCCATGGCAATAATGAAAATTTCAAATTGGTCAAGTGGCCTACAAAACAGAATTCCGGAAGATAATCGTAATCAGGTCACGTACCGACCGAAAAAGGCATCAGCTGAGGCCACCCAAGAAAAAGCGAAGAATAAGCCATTAACTATCTTTCGGAGATATCATTTGGTTTTGGAAAGAGACCACCTGTTTATGTTCAGACCCTGGACATGATAAAAGTTTGTTACCGGGACAGATAATTGGCGACAGGGTGCGAAGACGTCCAGTTGACCACCCATTTGACGCCTGGCGAAAATCTCTTTGATAAATTCCAGATGACAATCGGTTAAGATAGAGATTAAGGACCACACTACGAGTCGTAGGGGCACAGGCGGAAGGAAAGAAAGAAAATAAAATAAAAGGGTAGATAATTTTTTTCCCTTTGAGTGATAATTTTTAAACTGAGGCCAGACTAGCCACACCTACGCTGCTGAGCGTTCATTGGCTGAATGGTGGCGTGAGCAATGGGCGAAGGGAAATATCTGAGAAAGAAGGGGAACCTGTTGACGCCCTCTGGGGGGATTGGTGTGAGATAGCAATATGAGAAATGAGAAATGAGGAATTTGGGAGGATGAATCCCTTATGAATTTTGCTTTCATTCGTCTTCCCATGGAGCCTCGGGTTCAACACGGAGGCCTACATCAAGTGCCTTGGGGAGGTAGTGCTGCCCTGGGTCAAAATGGTGGTTGCTGGAAGACCCTACGTCTGGCAATGCGCCACACAATCACTACTAACATCTGGTCACCAAACTCTCCAGACTACAACTACTTTATTATGGGTGAGACGCAGTTAACCGAGAGACTAACAGAACTCCATTTAAACACCAAAGACCAAGTGAAGGAAAGGATAATGTCAGTATTCACCAACTTAAGCAAAGAGACCTTTAACAAGAGATGCAGATTCTGAAGTCGTCGTGGGGTCGTGGTTTAAGTGATTGGCGATTTTATTGACTAAATTTACACTTTATTATTCCAATATATTTTCGTGTAATTTTGGTAAATACATCTGTTAAAATGAGATGTCAATGTTATTTTCGTTTTTGCGTTATTTAGCCGACAATATATCCATCGTACCCTATACACACACACACACACATTCTAACACACACATACACACACAAGCATACATACACACAGGTATATACATATTCTAATAGTAAATATACATTTGCTTCCTCAACGCTAGCAAAATTTATGCTCGGACAATTTCATCGAGCAGCCCACAATACTATCATCACTTGGAATTATAAATGTAGCTTTGTGAAAAGGCAAATTAAATAGCCAATGAAAAATTGAACACCCTTAACAGCAACAAACAGGACATCTACGATAACCTATGCATGTGTTTATCTATACTTGGAAATCATCCATGTAAACAGAAACAGACTATCATCACATTCTTGTCCGTGTATTGCTTAATATATTGTACAGTAATTGTCCTCTTTGATAATGGCTTATGTAAGCCGAAAGCTTAGATTGGATTAAAAATATGTATCGATATTGTGATTTTCTTTCTTCGTTTAATGATAATGTTATTAAGCTTATCAGACATTATGAAAAGAATTTACATAAAATAAACACACATCTATATTATTTAATGAAGCGTATATATATATATATATATATATATATATATATATATATATATATATATATATATATGGAGAAAAATATTTCGAAAAAACAAACAAAAATCCTTAAATGCAATTATGTTGTTTTAATATGAGTGAAATGTCAACGTCTGACGTTTCGGTTTAATAAACCTTCTTCAGGACAATATTCATTAAAATACAATTAACATAATCAGTTCAACATGACAAAGACGATGGACATAAAACAAGACTTATCCAAAACAGATAACTGAAAATTTTAAATGATCAGCTTTCCGTTTAAGCAGGGTCACGTTGTCGTCAAATGGGCGACGCTTTCAAAACGTATTCCTAAAATTTGAGTATTTTGAATGAAAACGAAAAATGAAAAGAATTCTATTATGATGGAAAATTGTATGTACGCTTGTCGATCATTAATCATTAATATATATATATATATATATATATATATATATATATATATATATATATATATATATATATATATATATAAATAAATATACACACAATATATATATATATATATATATATATATATATATATATCTCTTATGATATTACCCCGAAAACATGGCAAAATCGATACACAATTACGGCACGACTGGTATTGTGTAGAAATTATGATATGTTTTCGGTGTAATATCATAAGATATATATATATATATATATATATATATATATATATATATATATATATATATATATGTGTGTGTGTGTGTACTTAGGCAGCACCTTTTCATTCATACACGTTTCATTAAATAATATAGACAAGTGTTGTCTATTTATTTTATGTAAATTTTTTTCGTAACATCTGATAAGTTTAATAACATTATCATTGAACGAAGAAAGAAATTCACAATAATATGGATCACTATTGTGAATTTTTTTCTTCATTCGACGATAATGTTATTAAACTTTATTAAAATTTACATAAAATAAATAGACATCACTTGTCTATATTATTTAATGAATCGTGTATGAATGAAAAGATGCTGCCTAAATACACACAATTTAAATTACATGATCCAGCAGCCCACAATACTATCAATACTTGGAATTACAAATGTAGCCTTGTGAAAAGGCAAATTGAAATAGCAAAAGAAAAATTGAACAACCTTAACAGCAATAGGACATTTACGATAAACTACAGGATATAACTACCCCGGACCAACTGGAGGAAATTATGTTGTAAATGACATCTTTGATAATGGCTTAAGTAAGTCGAAAGCTTAGATTGTATTAAAAAATATGGATCACTATTGTGAATTTCTTTCTTCGTTCAACGATAATATTATTAAACTTATCAGATGTTACGAAAAAAAATTTACATAAAATAAATAGACAACACTTCTCTATATTATTTAATGAAACGTGTATGAATATATATATATATATATATATATATATATATATATATATATATATATATATATACCGCTTTTGTCGTGAACAGTTTTCAAATTCGCCTGTTAGTATTACTAATGTCATCCAAGCTTAGCTTTGAACAGAATTCATCATGAAATTCTACCTAAATAAAAATGCAGGCTGTATGGAAGAGTTTCATTCAGATACACCTAAGCGTCTTACAATCCCACGACGAACACCCCATAGACAAGCTACAATTATTATCCATTTACATACAGAAAGCAATATTTACGGTTTTTTATTAGGTTGGTGCAAAAATAATGACGTAACAATGTCGTTTTTTGACGTATTTTTAAAGTCAAAAAACGACATTATTACGTCATTATTTTTGCACCAACCTAATAGTTAAGCTTGGTATCCCTTCATTTTTTGGAACGTCGAGGGGAAGCGCCGTCCTTCTTTTAATTCAGAACGCCTTAAATTATAATAATGTATGTTTAACAAGTCGAATGAACCTGGATTCTGATTAAGCAATGAAACTCAAACAACACAAGAATAAAAATACTAGAATTTTCTTCTTCTTTTTCTCCATATCACATTTTCTGACGAAGTTTTGATAAAAGTGAAGCATGTTAGATTGATAGACATTACTTATTCGTTATTTAATTTATTATTCTGTCGGATTCCGATCCAAATTTGATCAGTAATTGATCCCAATGCACACATACACATGCAAACACACGCACACACACGCATATATATGTATATAATTGGGCAGCAATAGCTCTTTTATATAAAGTGTCATTAAAGTCGACTGACAAAGCATTGTGATGAAGCACTTTATTCAATTTTTCTTGTGTTCATATAAGTGTTTTCTTTTCCGGACATAAAGTGTGTAAAAACTATCCGAATGTTCTGCAAATACGAACTCTTTCGGCTATTCTATTACTTACTATCAAGAATTTTTTAATAACTGAATATGCAGACTTTTATATAATGTGTATCTGTAATGATGGGATATTTTATATATTTTACAAACAGGATCATCACATTTTGACCGTTTTCATATTTAATATTTTTTCTTTTCTTGGGTTTTAATTTTTATTATTAATGCTTCCATTACTTTCAGCCTTTTTACACGTGCATTCTGCTATTAGAATCTTATTTCTACGAGTATTTTATCCTCGGAGTTTGGTAGGTTTCTATCTGAGTTTAGATGTGTCCAATGGTCAGAGAGATGTAACGTATGTCTTCTTGATAGGCAGTTCGTTGCATGCCTAATATAATTATTCATGAATTTGGTTTGACTAAGAACACAGTTCCTTGAGGGAGATGTAAATAAATAATATTGTTCCTCTGTAATTTGAATCTTGCAGATGAGTTGCGCAAGACCGGAAAAAATGGGGGAATTATTGCAAAAGTTTTCCCCTCACCCTCTTATAGTCAGAAGAACGCAGGTGCATGCTGGGATATATTTGTTAGCCAATAAAATGGGACGGCTTGCGTTTTGATCTGACTACGTCCAGATCTGCCTTAACTACTAGACAGATATATTGTGTTCGCTTGGTCAACCTTGCATTTGTGTAAAAAAATCAACTCATAGTTTTTGAATTATTTTGCTGCCTTATCAATTTTGATTTTCTTTAACTGTATTGTTTGCATGATTGTTGCTGTTTCATTTTTTCATTGCGATCTTTATTAATTCTGTTAGTGTTATTTATCTTTTATTTTATCAATGGCTTCGAACGCATCACAATATATATATATATATATATATATATATATATATATATATATATATATATATATATATATATAAAGAACAGTAAGATATATAACCCGGTGTTCTTATAGATATTTTTATTTTTTACAAAATAGTGCTCAATATAAATTCACAGAAAATTAATATTATAAATTAATTGATTTAAAATATGTTTTTTCGCTACACAGTTCTAACCATGTTTCAAAAATGGAAGCTAAAATCCTAGAATTTAATTTTGTAATTAAATTAAAGACATTAGCTCCATTTCATTCTCAAGCGAATTTTGGAGTAGCTTATTTCTGGGTTTTAAAAGCACAGCAAAAATCTCAATTCCTGTTTCCAAGGATACAGAGAAACCCATTCATCTAGACAAGGGGCGTTTGCGAGTACATTATCGCTGTATTTTGTTGTAGCAATTATTAGTTACGTTTTATGCGTGTCTGAAATATGGAATCTTTTCTCAGTGATACATTTTGTTCCGAGGACTACATTTACAGACTAATCATATCTAAAAAGGAGAAAAAATGGCGAAGAAATACAACAGATGTCGCTTAAATGAAAGAGACTAAATTTAAGTGTTGACGAGAGTTGGAATTTCTCTTATACAACGTATGGAAACCCGTTTGAAGAGAGAAATGTGAAACTTCCAAATTAAGTGTAAAATTTGCTGAAACTTGAACAAGAAAGCTACCAAAAAACCGCAGGATGGTGTTTCTTGGAGTACTTAGGAACGTCTGCTAAAACCTTTTGTTCGCCCTCATCTGAAAGCAAATCACATCGTTAAACGTGTTTCTTGGGATGGAAAGTGTTTAAAATTAGAATGTCAGTGGGTGTTATTCATGGATGAGTTCTGGGCAACGCTGGATGCTCCCGACGGCTGATGAATAGTAATGGTATATGAAGTCGACTCTAAACAGAATGAATGAAATGTCAGTATGGAATTAAAGTAATCCTGTTTTGTGCATGGTTTACTGATAATGAGTTAGCCTTTGAAGAATTGCTTAAGGCATCAAAATGAACTCTAGTTTCTAAGCTGTGTTCTTAAGAATCAATCTTCAGTCATGATTCAAGAAAAAGACACAGTTATTCAAACGTAAGACGGCATTTAACAAGACACTAATTAATCTAATACTGCTACGGCCACGAATGAATACTTAGCTCAATTAGGCCGACTTATGATGAGACCAGCGTGATGCCCGGATCTTAACCTTATCGAAAATCTTTGACGTTTCGCCAAGGCAAACATTTATGATGGTTATAAACAATTTTCATCCAAGAGTGAACTTTTGATAAAACTAACAGATTATGAAACTGTCACTACTGACTAAATTATGAATTTAATGTCATCTATAAAAACTAAAAATCATCAGTGCATCAGCAAATAATCATTCCTCCTATGTTATCTGACCAATCTTGTAATAATTTGCTTCGTATGCCATTCCTTTAAATAAATAATGGTTGACTTTGGTCAATGTCTACTTTTATTATGCTTATTACGCGTCGTGTAATCGATAATGGATCGGAATTGTTAATCGAAGAGTCAAGTTCCAATTCCAGTTGGGTTCATTCAAGTCACTTACGCATAAATAATCAATAAAAAAAAAGTTAACTAAGAACACTACAAAATAGCTACAAAAGCAACAATTACTTCTGCTTAATAGCCTTTAGAATAATTTGAAATATGACCGTTAGCAACCGCACAATAACCATTGAAATAATTCAATTGACCTACCCATAATGCCCCACATATATAGAGTATACATAGCCACATATATATATGCTTTGTCTGATATTGAAAACTTTAATCCATAGATATAGCAAACACACACATATATATATATATATATATATATATATATATATATATATAAGAAATGGACAAAGTCCGACAATTTATTAAAGACATTTTTATGTTTAACGTTCTTTTTATAGATACAAGTATTTAAGTAAATGCTCTGTTTATAATAAACAGTATTAAATAACATTTACCGGCCTGAATGTCGGAGAAATTTTCATAGAAAATATTCGTCCTGTGACAGGATTCGAACCTGCATCCTATACGGAACTGCCATTTAGCCGGGCGTGCCTAACCGATTCGGCCACAAAGGATCGTTCGGTTGGCAAGGTCGAATTTACTGCCAACCGAACGATATCGATATATATATATATATATATATATATATATATATATATATATATATATATATATATATATATATATATATATATATATATATATATATATATATATATATATATATATATATATATATATATATATATATATATATATATATATATATATATATATATATATATATATATATATATATATATATATATATATATATATATATATATATATAATAATATTTAAAAAATAGATCGTTAATAACATTATATGAAAGGATTAATTAGCTTTTAAGTATCAGTTTCATCCAGGCTTCCAAGTTTCTTGGAAAATTCCCAGTCTTCAGCCAGTTCTGGTTTTAAACGATATTTTCATTTTTTTTTCCATTATATACATACATACATACATACACACACACACACACACATACATATATATATATATATATATATATATATATATATATATAAGTCGCAAATGTTTTTGGTTATAATGCGGATTTTTTCATATATTTACTTAATTTTAAAAATGAACATTATAGTTTATTTTCGATATTTTTTGCTACATCTGTTTCAGATCTGGTGACCCTCACCAGGAGAATGACTATTTCCACATATTATTGAAAGGAATTCATTTTTTTTACAATATATATATTACAATTTTAAACAATAGGTGTGCGTGTGTGTGTGTGTTTATGTGTGTGTGTGTGTGTGTGTGTAAAAGAGAGATTATTGAATAAAATTCAATTTGAAATATTTTATATTTCCAGCTTGATATATAAGACGAAAACATTTCTTCTTCATCACGATAGGAATTCCAAATGAAATCTAATTAAAAGACGGAATGGATAAAGCAAGAAAGAAACAGAAATTTGATGTCGGATTTTTCCTCTGATCGAGGAAACGGAACAGAGAAAAATGGCCGAAATTTTTATAAATATTTTGCTATTCATCTGGACTCATTAATGGTTCTGGGATTAATAAGTATCTGCAAAAGATCCTGACATGCCATTAGAATGCAATAAGAAACGGCTTCTGAAAAAAACTGGTAATATTACACGGTTGAAGGATTATTTAAATACGTTTTATGAGTTCTCCCGCTTATAAATTTCTTTCTTTCTTTCTTTCTTTCTTTCTTTCGTTCTTTCTTTCTTTCTTTCTTTCTTTCTTTCTTTCTTGCTTGCTTTCTCCTATTCACCCTAATTTATTCTTTTTTCTTTCTCTTAATCCCTCTGATTTTTTGTATCTTTTTCATTTTTTCTCCTATTCACTCTAATTTGTTCTTTCTTTCTTTCTTTCTTTCTTTCTTTCTTTCTTTCTTTCTTTCGTTCTTTCTTTCTTTCTTTCTTTCTTTCTTTCTTTCTATACACTCTAATTTGTTCTTTCTTTCTTTCTTTCTTTATTTATTTATTTATTTCTATACTCTCTAATTTGTTCTTTCTTTCTTTTTTATTTCTGTCTTTCTTTCCGCTATTCTCCCTAATTTATTCCTTTTTCTTTCTCTTAATCCCTCTGATTTTTTGTATCTTTTTCATTATTTCTCCTATTCACTCTAATTTGTTCTTTCTTTCTTTCTTTCTTTCTTTCTTTCTTTCTTTCTTTCTTTCTTTCTTTCGTTCTTTCTTTCTTTCTTTCTTTCTATACACTCTAATTTGTTCTTTCTTTCTTTCTTTCTTTATTTATTTATTTATTTATTTCTATACTCTCTAATTTGTTCTTTCTTTCTTTTTTATTTCTGTCTTTCTTTCCGCTATTCTCCCTAATTTATTCCTTTTTCTTTCTCTTAATCCCTCTGATTTTTTGTATCTTTTTCATTATTTCTCCTATTCACTCTAATTTGTTCTTTCTTTCTTTCTTTCTTTCTTTCTTTCTTTCTTTCTTTCTTTCTATACACTCTAATTTGTTCTTTCTTTCTTTCGTTCTTTCTATACACTTTAATTTGTTCTTTCTTCCTTTTTTTATTTCTGTCTGTCTTTCTTTCTTTCTTTCTTTATTTCTTTCTATACACTCTAATTTGTTCTTTCTTTCTTTTTTTCTTTCTGTCTTTCTTTCCGCTATTCTCTCTGATTTCTTCTTTTTTTTCTCTTAATCCCTCTGATTTTTTGTATCTTTTTCATTATTTCTCCTATTCACTCTAACTTTTTCTTTCTTTCTTTCTTTCTTTCTTTCTTTCTTTCTTTCTTTCTATACCCTCTAATTTGTTATCTCTTTCTTTTTTTATTTCTGTCTTTCTTTCCGCTATTCTCTCTAATTTATTCTTTTTTCTTTCTCTTATTCTCTCTAAATTATTCTTTCTTTCTCATTATTTCTCCTATTCGCTTTATTTTTTTTTGCTTTCTTTACGCTATTCACTATAATTTGTTCTTTCTTTGACTAATTAGTGTGACGTTTATTAGTAAATCATTATTTTTGTGGAGTACATAGTGACCCCAGTGACTGTATGAACTAATCCATAAATATAAATAGAGCTCCAGGTCTGAAGTAAGAGAAGAAGCCGTTTCGAGTCAAGCAGTTCACTGTCAGGCTCGCGACACGTTTTTCAAATCCTCTACCTTTGGGCAGACGAGGCTATGTCTACTGTCAAAGTCTTATTCAGAGAGGTAGACAAATCCGACTCCATGTATGCGGTGTGGAAGTGGAATTTTTCCCCAGCCTACAGGCTCGAAATCGCCCCTCCTTGTGGGGAGGTCTCGGGTAAATACTAGAGAAGCCGTTTGGAGTCAATCTTCAGACTAATTAATACAGGCGTCACGGTTAGAAGCCTTAGCATGAATTATAAGTGCTATGAAGCGGGTTACAAAAATGGCGACGGGGGATACGCAACTCAAACGATTTATAACCGTTATGACGTGGGATACGGAACTCTTACGATTTATAACATTAACGTGGATTCAGGAAAACATACGATTTGTAACTGGAATTGCAAGGATTTTGGAAACTCATACTGAGTGAACAAATACAGAAAAATATACTTCTTGCTTAGGAAACAAGGATACAGTTGACGACAAGAATATTAACCACGTTGGTTTAAAAAATATTCATGTTGCGTATAACAATTTTTTTCTTGAGTTTAGGGAAAACATATTCTTACGAATATGGAGTAAATTTTGGCTTCGATATTTGAAATTCGACAACGACAGAAACAGCAACAAAGACAAACTTAACTGTTGCTAGAACTACAAAAACAGCGACTGAGGTTGTTTGATATCATTCTGAAGAAAACAAAAAAAAAACCCAAAAAACAAAAATCATCAACGCATTTGCGCCAGACGCTATTCAAAACATCCTATTAGAATTTGTATACAATCCTGATGAGGGAATGACTTTTTCTGCGTGTTTTCGTAAATATGAACAAACATTCAGTCAGAAAGATGAGAGAAAAACAAAATTGTTTCTGCAGAAAATACATAAAGCATAAAAAACATTGCAACTACATATTACCGAAAAAAAAAACAGGTGAAAAACAGGGTTTGAAGACACGGACGAAAATCTTAAGTGACCAGAGCTCTCTGTTTAATGTACGTTGGAAGTGCATGAATCTAACCAAAAAAGAGGACGAAGACTTTGTCACGGCTGCTGGTATCATCAACAAAAATGTGTCAAGTTTAGAATAAAGAAAATGACATTAGATATGTTGAAATTCGTTCAAGGTTTAACAGTTAAAAAGATACTGAAATACAAGCGGAAATGTTAACGAAAATTGGAATAAACAGTAATATTACACTGCCAGAATTAGGAAACGATTGTCAAACAATTTTAAGTCTGAAACACGATGCTGAAAAAATTCAGAAAAAAGAATGTGCACTGGTACAAGCAAAGGATAAATGTGCAAAATGAGAATAAATCTCTGTCCATGCAGAAAGTTACAAGTGGGGTAAAATAGAACATATAAAGTCACACTGCAAAACCAAACCCCAAAAAATTCTCACAGAAAGAAATTCATACACAGCATTGCGATGGACAAAAAAATGATCACAGAAGCAAAAGGAAATTTGTGAATGTTTAAATAAATAATGTGAGAGTGAAAATGTTAAAGGTGTTCCGTCAAATGAACTGGGACGACCTTCAAAATTCAAGAAGGATTTTCAAGTAAAAAAAGGTTCGACGCTAGTATTTAAGCCGAAACGGAACGTACCATTCACAGCATTGGAACAAGTCAACGAAGTGTTAGTCAGACTCGAAAGAATGGGTTTAATAGAAAAAAATAACCATTCCAAATGGTCTGCACCAGCAGTATTTGTAAAGTAAAAATAATAAAATTCGTATTTGCACGGATTTTTCGACAGGATTAAACATTTGTTTAGAAACACCCATTAACAAGTCCAGAGGAAATTTTCTGAAAGTTAAACGGCGGAGGGATATTTTCAAAGCTGGATCTATCTGAAGCGTATTTACAAATTCAGACTGAAATGAATGTTCAGAATTGACGGCCATAAATACACAAAGAGAATTATATAAGCATAACCGGCTTCCGTTTGGTATAAATGTGGCATCAGCTATTTTTCAACAAGCTATGGATAGTATGCTTGCGGATTACGATTTCGCAGATAGACAACATTTTAATCAAAAGTGTATCAAAAGTACAACACGTTGGGCATGGGAAGACAATTTTAGAAAAACTCAAATTGTACGGATTCAAGCTCAGTGAAGAAATATGCGAATTGGTTAAATTATTGATAAAAATAGTCGTCAACAAGATCCGACGAAGGCAATTGCAATTACAAATCTGCCTCCAACAACAAACGTGACTACGTTATAAGATTTTCTAGGACTGGCTAATTGCTATCAAATATATTGATGTAATATGCATAATTTGAGAGTTTCACTGAACGATGTACTTAAGAATAAAGTAATAAAATGGAACTGGTTGATAACTGTGAAAAGGCGTTTGACGAAGTAAAAAAAAAAAAAACACGTCAGATTTATCATTAGCAAACTACAATTCAAAAGCAGAAATTGTAGTGGCGTCAGATGCTAGTGAGTGCAATATTGGAGCGGTGATTTTGCACAAATGCGATGGCGGTAAGATGAAAGCCTTCGCTCATGCTTCTCACTTGCTTGATATAGTAATTATATTTAAAAATCTAAACGTGTTCTATACGCATTTATTTATTTACATTATTTACATTATTCGGACTGTTATCCGCATCTTTATTGCCATATTCATAACGTTTCGTTTCCGTTGTAAATATTGCAATGAAGGCGAGGATAACAGTCCGAATAATTTAAATGATCCTAACATATCATCTCAAGATATAGACAGATAAAATCATCAAATAAATGAAACGTCGGGTGTCATTTAAAAGATGTCTGTTTAATATATTTTAGTATACATACACTATATTTACATTATTTACTGTTATCCTCATCTTCATGGCCATATTCACAGAGTTTCGGCAGTTGTACTCCCCGGCCTTCTTCAGGTGATTGAAATTTCAATACGAACCCTTTATTTCGTTCATGGGGGTGGGTATATTGTTCTAGTTCCACGTGCCATGCCTTTTCCGGATGTCTCAGTTATATCGCTTTAACTCAACACGCTAATCTTTTGGGTTCACGAGTGCTGCAGCCTGGTATTTAACTCACAACACTTTGGGTCTAGTCCCTGGATCCAATCAACGTCTTTATCCATTGGACGATGTGTCCTTGAGAACATCTGTGTACGATTTTCTCGGACGGAAGAGGCATGGCACGCGGAACTACAACAATACGGCCCGGCGAACGAAATAAAGTGCTCGGTTCTAAATTTTAATCACATGACGATGACTGGAGGGTACAACGGCCGAAAACGTTGTGAATATTGCAATGAGGATGAGGATAACTGTCGGAATAATGTAAATAATGTAAATAATCATAATACCTTACCTCAGAGATATAGACAGATACGTTTCTAATTGTTCATACAAACCAGTCATGGATGTCCATAGGCCAGGCGGCCCAATTGGTTTTCCGAATGGCACATATAGTTTCCTGAGGAAAATAACGTTTATTCTTGGTTTCCTTTCATACTCACACATTCTCTTATACATGACCAAATACATCAACAATAATTAAATAAAAGTTTCTTGAATTTTTAAGCTTTT
The DNA here is from genome assembly GCA_963932145.1 of Acanthosepion lycidas. NCBI lineage: Eukaryota > Metazoa > Mollusca > Cephalopoda > Sepiida > Sepiidae > Acanthosepion > Acanthosepion lycidas. The sequence goes on along the minus strand of OZ010607.1, from coordinate 49,026,524 downwards.
GTTGATGATGTATTTTTTCATCATTTTAAACCATTTCCGATTTTCACTAAGGAAGATCATACTTGTAACCTTCGTTTGCTGTAGAAACAGAAAATGCTGTTAGAATTTTGGGGTACCCTGGTGTACTAGTTATCCAGCCCAAATGAGCTGACTAATTTTATAGTTCACCAACAGAAGGGTTAACTAATCAGAAGGCTCAAAATATTCAATGCGACGTGTATAAAGTCGGCCATGTTTTTTTCTTCCCCCGAATACTCACTGGAAGCCTTTGATATTGAAGACTGAAGAATTACAGAACAGCTGCTGGGGGTATTGGCGATATAGTCAGATTCAGTAAAATATCTGACTCGAGATTATTAATCTTTAACGTTGTTTTATTGAACAGATTACGTACTGCGCTGTATTCTATATTCATAGACTATGGTGAACATGATTAACAATAGATAGATATGAAAAAATTGAGATTGATATGAAGATAGATTGACGTATATGAACAGATTGAGAGTGTGGGTGACAGAAAATTACACACACATATATATATATATTAATTTAATTGATTCATCGAGTCTGTTAGAAACCTCAGGAAGCACTGGACGGGCATTTCGTCCTATATTTGGGACGCATCAGTAGTGCGCATCCACTACCGAGGGAATCGAAACCCCGATAGTTAGGTTGGCAAGCGAACACTATACCAACTGCTCCGCTGGGCGTCGGTGACGAAGCGATTGTAAATCAGACTCTAAGAGGCGTCGCTCACTCCCACATTCCGTGGTGGAACTTATATATATATATATATATATATATATATATATATATATATATATATATATATATATATATATATATATATATATATATATATATATATATATATATATATATATATATATATATATATATATATATATATATATATATATATATATATATATATATGTTGTTTCATTGAACAGATTACATACTGCGCTGTATTCTATATTCATAGTCTATAGTGAACATGGTTAAAAAATGTTTATGTTTTTTTTTCTCTGGAGAAGAAATATAATTAAAAAATAATAATGAATAAATTGGAAACAATTGACAATTTCTAAGGCAGATGTTTATGTATATGATCTTCCGTATATTGCTGCAGTACAGAAAGAAAGATGCTGAAGATACAATGTGAGCAACAGCGAAGTTTTAGAGAAAATGGAAACAAAAAGGAAATATACTTGCCCGCGGGAAATCTGTTACTCACAGGAAAGATTAAGTTCAAGAGGGACAGAGGAAAACAAAGTATAACATACTTGACGAGATTGAGCAAATGGATACCGCAACAGGGTTTAGAAATAAAGGGCAGACAGAATGCAAGGAAAAAGAAAATGTGGAGAGCCATGAACACCTATGTTCTGAGGGAACACGGCACATAAATAATAAGCTTGGAGGAATCGCCAATCAACAATTCTCTTTCCTATGACCAATTGTCGTATGCCAATGCTTAAACCTTTGTCAAGATATTTGAAGAAGAGGTATGAAGAGCTGGGTTAATTAACTTTGAATTTGTTCAATCAGAATCTGTTTTTTATGTCACAATTTGCAAAACAGATTGATAAAATTCCCATTTTCATGAAGCACATTCATTAATTCAGAAAAATGTCTAAGAGTACCGAACAGGTACATGGTATCTGTTCTACTGTATGGCATTGAATTCTGGACAATTTCCTCATAAATGAAGACGTCACTTGAAGCAACAGAAATGTAGTTCTAGAGAAAGATGCTGAGGATATCATGGACCGAATATGTAAGTAATGGCGAAGTTTTAGAGAAAATAAAAACACAAAAGAAAACATATACTTACCAGGAGGGGGCAGATGAATTTTTTGAGGAACATAATGAAGAAGAAAGGCTTGGAAAATCTGTCACTCACAGGACAGATTGAGGATAAGAGGGACAGAAGAAAACGTATAACATACTTGACGAGCTTGAAAAAAATGGATGGCGGAACAGGGTTTAGAAATAACGAAAAGACAGAATTTATTGAAAGCTGCAAGGGTTATTAAATTGTTGAGAGTCATGATCTCCTACGTTCTGAAAGGACACGGTAAATAAAAGAGGGACTTTTTTTTTTGTAGTGTGGCGCGCATTATGATGAGCCCAGGGTTCGAAAAAGGTTACCCATATCTGAGTTGAACAAAGACTTATTTTTTAAGTCAATAAGAAAATTCGACTTATACATGAATCTTTCTATTTTCTCATATCTTGACGCTTGCATATTATCCCTGCAAAACATTCAACTTTACAGACATTTTTTTTATTAGCCTTTTTATTTTAATCTTATCTATTCTTCGTCTTTATAACAAAAGTCACTCCACGAAATATAGACGAACGTGGATGTTTCATTTTTCAGAGATGAACATTTCTCGGCATTTCCTGACAAATAAGCAACTAGACAAAAAAAAAAAAAACCGAACCCCAAAAGCAATGAAGAAAGCATGAGTCAAAAATAAAGAAGACAACAAATTCATTCAAACAATATTAACAATCGAGCAGACGTAGTGAAAATCACCAGCAGCCAGTGTTTTTCATGAAACTAAAATCGGGAATTAGTTGATCTTTAATGCCCACTGAGATCATAACGTATCATTATTGATTCCACGTTTCATGATGAGGCGAAATATACTTGTGGAAATTAAAGCATTCATTGTACATTTCAATTCAAATAATTTTAAACGGCCTTTCAATAGACTTCAGTAGAACAGATTCTCCTTTGAATTGTCATTTATATATATATATATATATATATATATATATATATATATATATATATATATATATATATATGTATGTATGTATGTATACGAAGAAATATAGTCTTAAGGTGTGCTATATTTATGGAATAAAGTGCTCAATATCAGAGATAGAGCGTGTGTAAATATAAAAGTGAACATTGAAGTCAACACTTAGAGGCGACAGGCTGTTTCATGCTAGACGCAATCGTCAGGGCACGTGGCTTGACGATTATATATATATATATATATATATATATATATATATATATATATATATATATATATATTAGGGTGGTGCAAAAATAATGACGCCATAATGTCGTTTTCTGACGTATTTTTAAAGTCAAAAAACGACATTATTACGTCATTATTTTTGCACCACCCTAATATATATATATATATATATATATATATATATGTATGTATATATATATATATATATATATATATATATGTGTGTGCGTTTGCTTTCATTTTTTTCTTTCTTTATTTTACGTTCCTTCTTTTGCTCTATCTATATACACATTTTCTTTTTTATTTTCATCTATGTATCTATCTTCATATCAGTCTGTGTATTTTTTCATATCTATCTATCTATCTATCTACATATATATATATTAAATTATCTCCTCAGTCTCTTCATATCCGCCTTCATAACAATCGATCTAATTCTTTCTTTCTTTCTTTATCTATCTATCTATCTATCTATCTATATATATATATATATTAAATTCTCTACCTCTCAGTCTGTTCATATCCGCCTTCATAACAATCGATCTAATTCTTTCTTTCTTTCTTTATCTATCTATCTATCTATCTATCTATCTATCTATCTATCTATCTATCTATCTAATTCCTTGTTCATTCAATTTGTAGAGATATGTTTGAAGATCAATCTATTTTAGCCTTTCCAATTTCTTCGTCTATCTCTAATTGACCCATCTATTTATAGTGACGGGCAATACATAACCCAAAACTGTATAACAATCTTCAATTTAAAGAAGCAGCATGTGTCTGTATTCTATGACATACTGAGACCGTGTCCAATTATTTTTCATGTCTCTGGCGTATTTTTAGGTTATCCAAAATTTGATAAGTCGCGAATTTTAATCAAGTAAAAAGCATTGTGGGATATTTCAATGTAGGGAGTAAATATATTGACCAATACTAAATCCTAAATCGTGGCATTTTTGTGATTGATATGTCAGACGAGGTTTCATTATGTCTACGTTGTAAAAAGTTCCTAAATATAATTTTTTATTGGTTATCACTGTAGAAATTAGATAAAGAGAGACCAAGAAGACACTCTTGAATTGCTTATCTATCTATCTATCTATCTATCTATCTATCTATCTATCTATCTATCTATCTATCTATCTGTATGTATGTATGTATGTATGTGCGTGTGCGCATGTGTGGACTGAAGATTTCTTTTTAAGCATGAAACAAAGGGCCGCCTTTGAGCGTTGACTTCAATGTGCACTTTTATTTTTACGTACATATCCCTCATATTAAGCACTTTAAGGCATAAATATAACATACCCTAAAACAATATTTTTATCACATATATATATATATATATATATATATATATATATATATATATATATATATATATATATATATATATATCCGCTAATATTCAGAAGTTTGAAGGCATCCCTGGTAATTTTTTAAATGGCCTAAGAATTAGTTGTTTTGTGCTTTAAATAATAGAAAGTTGCTTTAAATAATAGAAAATTATTACACATGATTAAAAAAAGTGAGACATGATTTTATTAGAAATTTTATTATGACAAAAAAAGGAAAAAAAAATATTTGAGCATTAAATTTTGATCTCGTCAAAATATCTTCCTTTAGAGTTGATTACTACGGCACAAACTTTTTGCCATTCGTTGCAAAAGTTTCTAAAAGTATACATTTGATAATTGATTCCATTCTTTTTTCAATGACTCTTAATAATATTTGTTCTGTTATATTTTATACTAAGGGGTGAATTATTATTTTTAACTGTAAGATTAGAGGTTTTAAATTTTTGTAATAAATAATCAATCTAATTTTTTTGCTATTGTCAACTGGTTTTGTGTATTTTTTTTAAATAATATTCTTAATTCTAGTTTCGTCTTGTTTATAATTTTCATCCATTTGATTTTTATAAAAAAGATATTAATGTTATTGTTTATGTCTCTATTCACGTCGTTGCTAGACACTAATAGGACAAATATTATTTACGAATATAAATGTCCATCAAGGAATTGTATTCCTGATCAACAGACCATAGTATAATATGTTTGACACGAAGACTCACACTACACCTTTCTGACCAGTTAGGTCTCATTTAAATACCCATGGAGACCTACCGGAACTTATTCGTAAAATACTTTTCAACAACACAAATATAACAGCATCATCTACATGCAAAAGAGACTAAAAATAATGGAAGCCTTATTAAAGATAAAACAAAACAAAAAAAAAACAACACTTAATAATATCAGCTATGAACATGGACACAATATCTTGACCGTGTTTTGAAAATGAAAACATTATATAAATACATACATACAACAATCTATTTCTTGTTAACAGTTAATATATTTAAACTTTGAAAATGGGTAAATGTATAGCCGAAAGCGCTCGGATAAAAAGAACAATTGGACAGTTTTTATAAAATTTATCATCCGAAAAGAAAAACATTATTAGATCACATGGGAAATTGTATATATAAAAAAACTAAATCAAAGCCCCTTGTCTGTCTTATTCAATGAAATGTGCATGAAAAAAAGGATTCCTGCCTAAATATTAAATAAAAGAAACATACCACATTAAATAAAATATCTTTCATCAAAAAAGAATATTTATGTGTCAGCATTGCCAAGTGGTTAGGACAATGAAACCCAGGTTCGAATCTAACCATGACCGATTTTATCAAGTAGATGAGTGTTTCATGATATCGACCAGAGGGAGATAAACTCAGCGAGTGGCATTTATAGAAAGTGTTTGAAAATCACACTACATTTTTCCCAAGTCTTGTGTGTGAAGATAGATTGATAAAATTGATCAAAAGTCGTCAATAGTTGTGATAGCTTGAAGTCGGAAGTCATCCTGACCGAGGTTTTGAACGTATCTTGTTGAAATACTAGTTCCAAATCAAGTCTGTAACTAAGGTCCGTTCAATATACCCTCTATATAAACCCTAACAGAACGTTGCTAATGTGCTTGAGTAAGCGTTTTTAGATGGGATTAGCTAGCTACGCTAAAAGTCGGTCATAAAGCATAATAAAATACTTAATATTCGAATAGAATATTTGATATATTCATGTTCTGTGAAGTCAAGCTCTGTGAAACCATATTACATATGAAATTACTTATACTGTAGACCTAAACATATGTAAATCTTTTACTTTCAACCAAGGTGATCCTTATACCAGGCCTGTACACCGTGTTGAAGACGGTTAGCCATTGGGGGCGAACTGATAATAAGTGAAAGTTCGTTGCTAGAATTGAATTAAGAAAATGATTTTTTGTAAAGAAATTTATACATTTTACCTTTGGATTATTTAAGATATTGAAGTAAGTATAACATTTATTTGTTTTATTTAAACTTGATTATTTTATGTTTAAACAAAAATTTTCGGTTTGAAATTAACAAGTGTCATTAAGAATTCATAAAGTTAATTTAAATTTAATATTTTTCTTCATTATTTACATTATTCGGACATTTGTCCTCATTTTTGTCGACATATTTATTACAACCTTTCGGTCGTTGTATTTTTCTCTTTGCTATTTTTCTTTAACAATGAACATATTAAGTATAAAGTTATTTTTTATGAATAATTTATGTTAATTTTTCTGCCCTTCATGAATAAATAGAACCCATTAAAAATGTAATAATTTTCACTGCGAAATTAATGAAAAACGGTACGTATTAAAGAATTTATCACATAGTTAATATCAAAAATGAAATTCAATAAATTTATTAATATTTTACAACTATGTTTCAAAATGAAGTTCAATAAATTTATTAATATTTTACAACTGTTTTAAAATGAAATTCAATAAATTTATTAATATTTTACAACTATGTTTCAAAATGAAGTTCAATAAATTTATTAATATTTTACAACTGTTTTAAAATGAAATTCAATAAATTTATTAATATTTTACAACTATGTTTCAAAATGAAGTTCAATAAATTTATTAATATTTTACAACTGTTTTAAAATGAAATTCAATAAATTTATTAATATTTTACAACTATGTTTCAAAATGAAGTTCAATAAATTTATTAATATTTTACAACTGTTTTAAAATGAAATTCAATAAATTTATTAATATTTTACAACTATGTTTCAAAATGAAGTTCAATAAATTTATTAATATTTTACAACTGTTTTAAAATGAAATTCAATAAATTTATTAATATTTTACAACTATGTTTCAAAATGAAGTTCAATAAATTTATTAATATTTTACAACTGTTTTAAAATGAAATTCAATAAATTTATTAATATTTTACAACTATGTTTCAAAATGAAGTTCAATAAATTTATTAATATTTTACAACTGTTTTAAAATGAAATTCAATAAATTTATTAATATTTTACAACTATGTTTCAAAATGAAGTTCAATAAATTTATTAATATTTTACAACTGTTTTAAAATGAAATTCAATAAATTTATTAATATTTTACAACTATGTTTCAAAATGAAGTTCAATAAATTTATTAATATTTTACAACTGTTTTAAAATGAAATTCAATAAATTTATTAATATTTTACAACTATGTTTCCAAATATACCACAAGAACGTAAAAAAGTACTTATTGATTGTCTTGTCAATATGATCTTTCTCTTTCTTTTTTCATTTTTTTACTATTATTTTAAACAGGGAATTTAATAAAAAAATATCATTATTAAAAGTTTTGTCACAGAAAGTTATTTCAATTTTTTTTCTTTACGTATTATTCTTCCTAGTAACGAATATCTTGATTATAAAATTCGTTTTTAATGAATAATTTATATTTTCTTTATAACATGTGAAGTTTGTTGATGCCGTCCTTGTAAAAAAACAACAACATGAATGTAACTTTTTGCCCTTTTCCAAAGTTACTATACAAAAATTTGCGCATTTGAAAAATTAAATAAAAAATTAATTTAATATTTTTTTCTCTGATATTATTCTTCATAAAAACATATTGATTTAAAAACTAAATATTTACGAATATTTAAAAAAAATGTATGTTGAATTTTACTAGTATTGTTTTCGTTAAAAATGTAAAACAAATTTAACCAGTTTAATATTTTTTGAAATATATTGTAAAAATATTTAACTGGTTTAAACTTTACGGGGAAGGAGGTGATCAATACTCACCCACCCATAATATACGATCATCCGGCAAATTTTAATGAGGGCTGTTCAGTTCGCAATGTAACTTCAACATAAAACGGACCCTGATCAGTGAAACAATTTGGGAATCTTTTGGAAACCCGTAATTCCTTAAAAACAAAGAAAAGTGACATAGAAAGAAAAAGATGACAAATTCCCACTTTTATACAAACTTTAAATTCTTATTTCTCAATCCTAAGCCTTCCAGCCCAGACATTAAAGTTCATACACTTTTTAGATGTCCCGTGTAATAAAATTGTAATTTTTACAAAATAATAATTTATTTAATATTTTTAAATTTCAGTAGCCCAAAATCTTTCTCAAAATGATTAAACCTCAATAAGTGCGGTTTACCCGGTAATCTTGGTAACTATGATTAACAAAATAATGTTTGTGCATTTTGTCTTCCCTGAGATCAGAATAAGCTAGAGTGATGGTTAAAGGCAATACCTTGAGACAACATCCCTGAAAAACCAAACACTGTTGTTTGTGAAAGGCATTTTCCATCAGATTATGAAACAAAACAAGTAATAAATAAAAATTATGTGCGAAATGTACAAAATGGTTGTAGTTTCTAGTAAAATTTTTTTTAGATATTTTTGATGCAAGCAAATGGTCAAGTAATGACAGCTGTATGTGACAATAACAAGACCTATCAATCTTTTATTCCATAATTTAAAATTGTCTTTAATAAGCCTTGGGTAAATAAAATGGGATTATACTTACATTTTGATTATGTTCACCTTTTTTATTAAATGTTCGGAATAACTGAACCTATTTTTGAGTTACTGTTTTATTCTGAAGGTAAAATCATGACAGTAAAATGGGAAATTGTAAAATATCTTTTTGAGTAAGAAAAGTTTTAATTTCTAATACCCACTGAGCGACAAAATGTTTCCATTTATTTAAAAGGTTTCGTGTTCAATGTGTAGCTGCCATTAAATACACACACACATTATTAAATGGGGAGGATACTACAGAAACAGTTAATTTCATTGAAAAAGTTTTAAAACTTTGGAAAATTGTGTCAAATAAGTATAAGGTTTCACTAAGAAAAATGATCCACTGAAAAAGGTGATGCCAGATTTAGATTATGAACATCTGTTATTTCTTTCTGACTCTGGAAAAATGAAAAAAAAAAAGAATGGGAGGAAATCAAGAAAAATAAACAATGAAATCATTAACAAGAGAAATTAGTTTAGTCATTGAACATACATGCAATGACCTAATAGATGTTTGCAGATATTTGCTAAACAGCGGGTTTAATTTTGTTATGCTTGGTGAATTTAGCACAGGCTTCTTGGAGAAGTTCTGGAAGCGCATATTTTATAGCAAATCACTGAAATATTTCATAATGAAAATAGCTGTTGTGGATTCCGAGATGAATTCGGTCTCCAAGGAATGATAAACGCAATAATTAAATATAAGAAATAAAATGTATTTACACAATCATACAAAGAGTAATACTGTTAGTAAGTCCAGGAACGTGGTTAGTAGCAAATACAGATAGATATATACAGTCTCGAAGTAGGACTTCCTTAGAGTCTACGTGCTTGTAACTGACTTCTACAAGAGGTTACCTCACACTATCTCCGTACATATATTCTCTCACTATCCGACTTCCGACTGCCCTCACTGACTGTAACTGGGTATTTAACGGCAGCAGTCCAGGTACACTATGTAGAGTCCACTTATATGAAAAAGGGGTGGACCCCATAACAATAGCTAAGCTACTTCATAAGTTAAATACTGATGACAAAGAATACAACTTTGATCAAGGCCATAAATGCTCAAAATATGTACATTTGTTCGATAAAATGGGATGTCAACTATTTGGAAACTTACCAGACATTGAAACTATGATCCTTAATGATATTAAAATGTTAGTCTTTCGTATATATTAGGGCATGTTACAAGAAAAGATTGTTCCACAGTAAAGGAAATATTTAATAATAATAGTTATTATTTTCAATATTTTTGAAAGAAAAGATTCTGATAGTTTAAAAACACCACAAGTATACCACATATTTTTTTTTATTTTCACTTCTCTCCCTTTTTTATATATATATTTAATTGGTTAACTTCCCAGATTATCCTATTAATTAATTTTGTGTTTTTAATTGATTTTAATTTTTAAAAATATCTTTAATGGTAACATCAATTATTGTATCATAGATGAATTTTATTTCTCTTTGGGAAACAAATGGTTTAGGTAACAAGAATCAGAATAAAGTTTAATAAATATTATCAAAATTATTATTTCTTTGAAATTCATATATTTGTAAAATATTTTCAAACTTTGTTGATACACGATTTTCTAAAATTCTGAAATTGCTTTCTGTTTGTAATACACAATTATATATACCTATAATCAATTGGCATAGACAAATTGAGTTATTATTTTTGCAATATCATCTAAAAATGTCTAATTTATGGTAAGTAAAGCAATTTTTATGCTTTTAGTTATTTTAATGGTATTTTTGTTCTTTCTTTGTATATTTACATTTCTGGAAATAAGTAAGATGCTTCCTAATATTAAATATAGTTGGTAATTAACTAATTACTGGCCATTATTAACAAGTTCCTTGCTAAATATGTTGTAATTTTTATTTAATAGTAATTTAGGTCTCCGTGTATCCACACTCAGTCATTGACCCCAGTCGCATGTTTGTCAGTCTTGGTATAAAGATTGCATTACTTTCAAACCATTCTGAATGATTGGATGAGGATTGTCATTGGATTAATTTCAGAAGAGGCTACAAGAGTTTCTTGCATTCAAGCTATTCTGAAAAGGACACGAGGATTTGCATTGGATTCATTTGAGAAAAGGCTATATGAATCTCTTGAGTTAGAGCCACTCAGAAAATGAGATGAGGATATTCCTTTAATTCGATACAAAAAAGCTGGAAAAATATATTAAGTTTCGACATGAACCAAGAATTATAAAGAATTAGTATAAAGAATATATATATATATATATATATATATATATATATATATATATATATATATATATATGTGTGTGTGTGTGTGTGTGTGCGTGTGTGTGTGTTGCAAGGATTAGTGGCGACAGGATACCTAAGGTCCTCCTGTATAGCCAGCTTGGCAGTGGACAAAGGATTGTTGGACAGTCGTGGTTCAGGTATAAACACAAGTTAAAGTGCAACTTCTCAGATGTCAATGTGCCTCATACTAACTCCGAGCGTGTTGCCCTGTATAGAAATCTGATGATATTTGTGCCAGAGTGGTATATATATATATATATATATATATATATATATATATATATATATATATATATGAGGTGTATTTCGGTAGCAAGAAACCTATCAAACATGTCTTGTTAAATAATATCGATAAGTGTATCAATTTTTTTTTAATTAAATCTATCAAAATTTCGAATAAATAGATTTTTTTTATCGGTAATTTATTACTCCATTTCAAGGATTATTTTGTGTGTAGTTAGGTGACTGTTTTTCTTTTTAAATTCTAGCGTCCCCATGTTTGATGGAATCAATTTTAACTCACTCAATTTGACATACAGTAAAAATGAAATTTTAATATACGCGTAACCCCCCCCCCAAAAAAAAAAAACGTTATTTCTTGTTTTACCTATTTTTTCAATTCCTTGAAACATGAAAATGACTTTTTTTGATACAATATTTGTTTGACTTCATTCTTTTTATGAGGACATGTGGAAAGTAATGTTTATTCAATTAAACCGCGACCTTTAGAGGAATTGCAGCCTAGAGTATTTGATACGTTCGAAGTTATGACTGAATATCAACTGCAAAATATTCTCCCAGAACAATAGAATTGTTTGCGTAGTAATGGCGGAAATGTTGAAAATTATTTTTTTTACAAATTGTTTATATATATGATGTACAGTTACAAAGCTAGAAATATTTAAAATTTTATGGACACCCTGCGTGTGTGCATATATATATATATATATATATATATATATATATATATATATATCCTTGTGCAGGTATGCAGAAAATAGAAAAGAACACGTTGGGTGCATAATCCGGGGTTCCTTAGTATTTTTGTTTTTATTTTTAAAAAACAGTGCTCCATACAGAAGTAGAGCTTATATTATAATAATATTTTTTGTTTAAAAATATGATTCCTTCGCTACATAAGAGTTAAACTGTACGGGCTGTACAGAGATGACGGGCTCATGGTAGTGAGGAGCTCCACAAGCTTTAAAACAGAGAAAATTAGAAAGGTAATTTACAATGAATTCGGGAAACTAAATTTAAAAACAATAGTCAACACTAAATTAAAAAAAGTAAACTTCCTAGACGTAACCCTAGACTTAACTAACAACGTTCACCTACCTTACAGAAAACCTAACACTAATCCCTTGTACGTACATCCTAAGTCAAACCACCCCCCATCTATAATTAAGCATATACCCACATCAATAGAGAAAAGAATAAGTATGAACTCAGCAAATAAAGAAATATTCCAACAGCACAGTAGTTTTTACAACACAGCCCTGAAAAACAGCGGATACAAAAACTTTGACATAACCTATAGAAACGTTAGTACCAATAATAAGAGAAACAGGAAAAGAAAAATCATCTGGTATACCCCACCGTACAACCAAATGGTCAGCACCAAACTAGGCCATAAGTTCCTAGCTTTAATTGAAAAGCACTTTCCCACTAATAGCAAACTTAGCAACATCTTTAACAAAAACACATTGAAACTAAGTTACAGCTGGACTGAAAATATAGAAAGAATCATAAAAAGACACAATAAGAAAATCCTAGAAAAACACGCATACCAAAACAGTAATAAAACACATAAACTAAAACTAGATAAAAATAACGAAAAATTATGCGATTGTAGAAACCCTAAAAACTGCCCGTTGGAAAATAAATGCCTCACAAAATCCGTGGTATACCAATGCACTATCTCATCCATTGAGAGCCCTAACACTGATAGGATATACATAGGATCAACAAAGAATAATTTTAAAATTAGATGGAGACAACACAAGAGCTCTTTCAACAATATTCAAAATAGAAATCAGACATCTCTATCCCAATATTTCTGGCATCTAAAGGAAACGAATAAAACACCAAAAGTAAAATGGAAAATAGTAAATAGAGCAAGAACCTGTAGAACCTGGGATGACCCATGCCTCTTATGCTTACAGGAAAAACTACACATCATTAAATTCCTAAATAATGAAAAATTATTAAACCATAGGCAGGAGTTAACGGTTTTTTGCCGACATCAACAGACTTTCGCATTAGATAATTAGCATAAAAAAAAAAAAAAAAAACATAGCTAAGTAAAATTCTAAAAAGCTCAGCCAAACCCTTAAATAGGAAAAAACCCTTTTTGTCGTCGTCAAAAAAAAAAAAAAAAAAAAAAAAAAAACCGAAATGCAAAGCGATCTGTATATTAAACACCCACTTAAATAAACAAATAAATAAATAGATAATCAGATAGACAAGAATAAGAGACAATTCTCCAGACACAGAACGACTGTAGGCGCGCCATAAAAATATCCTTCACTGGGAACCAACTAAAGGATGACCGTAAACATTAGCCTTGAAATGGATACCCTACTCAACCTTAGCAAAACCTCTCAGAGGATGATGAATCTACTGATAAGAATTAACTCCCTGACCACTTAAAGAATGAAAATAGTATAGCCACTCCCACAATAACAAATTCTGTAAAAATACACGTAAACCGAGAGATAGCTTATTCCTAAAATTTCGCTTGAAGATGAAACGTGACTAAACACCTCAATCCAACTTAATTTTATTAATTATTTGGATGATATCGGCTCACGTTTTTGAAACATGAGAACTCTTATGTAGCGAAGGAATCATATTTTTAAACAAAAAATATTATTATTATATATATATATATATATATATATATATATATATATATATATATAGAGAGAGAGAGAGAGAGAGAGAGAGAGAGAGAGACAAAACTAGAAAAGCAATAATAAAGATTTTTAAAAATAACGGATTCGACATAGATATAAAAACGAAGTAGATTTTTTAGATGTTACCTTCAACCTAAGAAAAGTCACATATAAACCATAGAGAAAACCTAATGATAAACGACTCTACATACACACATCTTCCAATCACCCGCCTTCTATAATCAAACATATACCAAAATCGATTAACCGCAGGCTCTCCGACAATTCATCCAATGAATCACTATTTAACAAAGCTAAAAAAGACTATGAAAAAGCCCTAAAAGATAGCGGATTCCCAGCAACACTCACATATTCACCACAAAACACAAAAAAGGCCAACAGGAGAAGAAATATCATATGGTTCAACCCACCGTACAGCAAAAACGTAAAAACAAACGTAGGAAAAATATTCTTCAAACTGTTACACAAACACTTCCCGGAATCAAGCATCCTACACAAAATATTCAACAAAAACAGTAAAAATCAGCTACAGCTGCACCGAGAGTATGGCACAAATAATAAAAAAGCACAATAGGAAAATTATCAACAAACCACACGAACAAATTAAACCCACGTGCAACTGCAGAATAAAGAACGAATGTCCCTTAAACGGAAATTCTTTACAAAACAACGTAATATACCAAGCCACGATAAAATCACCAGATAATGAAGAAAAAGTATACATAGGAGTAACTGAAGGACCCTGGAAACAAAGAAATTATACACACAAAACATCTTTCACAAATAGTAAATATGCGAACAGTACAATGCTTTCTAAGTATATCTGGAAAATTAAAAACAAAACGCACATCACACCAAAATATCTTGGAAGACAAGGAAAAGATCATCAGCCTACAACAACCAATCAAAAACTTGCAAACATTGCTTGGAGGAAAAAATAGCTATCATTACTTTCCCACACCAAAATAAATTATTAAATAAAATATCCGAAGTCATCTCAAAATGCAGGCATGAAAACAAATTTTTACTACGTTACTTAAAAATTGAAAACGGAAAAAATAAAATAAAAACAAATAAATAAACAAATAAAAAAAATAACAATAAAAATAAGCAAAAATAATTAATCCAAACAAATTACCAAATCACACCTGTTAGAATAGATGAAATAGAATAATAATAATAATAATAATAATAATAATAATAATAATAATAATAATAACAAAAAAAATAAAAACAAAAAAAAACGAACCCAAATAAATAAAGTAATAAATAAATTAGCAAACCATTATGACCAAAATATTAGTTAGACTAAAAAATCAAACCTAAAAATCGGACGAAAAAAAATAGCTATAACTGTTATATAACGATAAAAAAATAAAAATAGAAATAAAAAATAAATACTACGTTACTTAAAAATCGAAAACCGAAAAGAGAAATATACAAGTAAAATAAGTTGACCTAAATTCATCCAAGTAAATAAATAAACAAACCAATCCCGATAAAGTTACCGTTAGAAAAAAACAAATAAAGATAATCAACCCAAATAAACACAAATTAAAAACTGTTTCCGCCAAAATAGTAGTTAGAATAAACTACAACAATCAACCTCAAAACCGAACAAATAGCTTTAATTAAATTCTCAGACCAAAACAAGACTATTAAATAAGTGATATAAACACATTTTTACTACGTTAATAAAAACACAGATTAAAAAAATAAATAAATAAAATAATAAACAAAAAATAAAAATAAAAAAAACAAGCAAGATAATTTAACCCAAATAAATAAACAAACGACTTCCGGTAAAATAACTGCCATAACAGACTACCCACAATGCACCACTGACCCGTATATATATAAATAGCTGAGAAAAATAACAGCACACGTGGCCTGACGATTGCATATAGCATGAAACAGACTGTCGCCTCTAAGTGTTGACTTCTATGTTCACTTTTATATTTACACACGCTCTATCTCTGATATTGAGCACTTTATTCCATAAATATAGCACACCTTAAGACTTATTTCTTCATATATATATATATATATATATATATATATATATATATATATATATATATATATTGTGTATTTAGGCAGCAAACATACATTTATGTATGTTTCATTAAAAACGACAGACAAGATACTACAATTAAGCTTTTTATTTAAATTTTCCTGTGTTCGAACAAGTGTTTTCGTTTTTGGACACAGAGTGTGTAGAAACTGTTCAAATGTTCTATAGTTCCGAACACTTTCGGCTATACTTTTAGCCATTATCACGATTAATTTATTTTTTCAGTTTAATTGAGTGTGTGCGATATGTGTATGTTTTTAGTGTGTTATTTTTTTCCGAACACGGTTAGCACATTGTGGCCTAATTCGTTGTTAATATTTTTAAGTTTTGGCTTTATCTGTTTTATTATTAGTGTTTCCATTATTTTTAATCTATTTTTACAGGTGGATGAGGTTATTATGTTTCTGTTTTCTACTGGTATGTTTCAAATTGAGTCTGGTTAGTTTCTGTGCGTGTTTAAATGGGTCCTAATAGAGCTATGGTCAGATAGGTGTAACGTAAGGCGTCTGGATAGGCATGTAGTTGTTTGACCGATGTAACTATTTATGACTTCTGTTTGACCAGGAACACATTTCATTAAGGGACATTTGAACTCATAATGTTCATTCGTTGTAATTTTGACTTTGCTGGTGTGTTGTTATTTTGGAGGATAAAGTTAGCTATGCTAATTTATTATTTTTTTTAATTATTTTTTTAATGAAACATATATATATATATATATATATATATATATATATATATATATATATATATATATATATATACGAAGACTCGGATTAAACGCTCCTACTAGTATTTAAAACAACACAAAAATAAAATACATCTTAAACAGTCAAGAGATGACGAAAAATTAACAACAGGTAAATAAACCCCACCTCGAAAATCGATAAAGAAAGTCAGGAAAATGCTTGGTACTTTGTACAATATGAACACTTTTTGCATGTTTTTACTCCCACCCAAACGAAACTGTAAGGACCCTGAAAAAACTAAATCAAAAAATAATTAAATTTTATTGTCTGTCATATTTACCGAAAGATGGATATATATATATATATATATATATATATATATATATATATATATATATATATATATGTATATATATATATATATATATATATATATATATATATATAACTTAATAGAAATCTTATAAGTATAAGAATCTATACTAGCCCGAAAAACCTTCGGTATATTGATTTGCAAATAAACAAGCTAACACCAAAGGGAAAAAAGGTATAAAAAAGAAAGAACCAAGAACATGTACGTTAATCGAAACTAATCGTCCAACATACGATTTCAAGGCCTATATATATATTAATTAAATTCCCAAACCAAAACAAAACTGTTAAATAACTGATATAAACAAATTTTTACTACGTTAATAAATAAATAAATCAATAAATAAATAAAATAAGAGACAAAAAAATAAAAACAAGCAATATAATTTGACCCAAATAGATAAACAAACGACTTCCGGTGAAATAACCGCCATAACAGAATACACACAATGCACCACTGACCCGTATATATATATAAATAGCCGAGAAAAATAACAGCATATGTGGCCTGACGATTGCATATAGCATGGAACAGATTATATATATATATATATATATATATATATATATATATATATAGTAAAACCTAGAGAGCCAGACAAACCTAGCTTTCACCTAATCGTCAGGGAAGCCAACCTCCCCTGACGATCCGCTTAGGTGAAACCTTGGTAGGTTTGTCTGGCTCTCTAGGTTTAACTAGGTCTGCTTTAATTACCGTATTGAGCACTTTATTCAGTGATTTTGCTTACTCGTATCGGTTTTCTTTTTCTTTGGACTTTGGATTGCATGCTAGACGATTATTTTCGGCTGACGTACATGTTTTTGGTTCTTTCTTTTATTATACCTTTTTTTCCCCATTTGGTATTGGTTTGATTATTCGCAAATCAAGACACCGAAGGTTTTCCGGACGAGTATAATTTCTTATAATTAAAAGATTATTACTACTAATATATATATATATATATATATATATATATATATATATATATATATATGAAATGGACAAAGTCAGACAATTATATTTTTAAGACATTTTTTAGGTATATACGTTCTTTTTATAGATAAAACTATTTAAGTAAATACTCTGTTTATAATAATAATAATAATAATAATAATAATATATACGCTGCCCTTCGTCGGTTGACCACTTTAGAAAAAATCATATTTGAAGGCTGCTGCTAGTGCTGCTATAATGCTAAGCTCTTCGCAATGAATATACCACTCTGGCAACTGGTAATTCTTATATCATGTATATAATGCGCTAAAATTTCATTTTTTACGTAACGTGCGCTGCCGATAGCTTAGAAGTGTGTCCTACCGAAGACAAATAGGTCGAGTTTCGATCCCGTTTTGAAGCAATTGCGTGCCTAGCCCAACTGAACAGCTGCGAACAGTCTGTCTTTAGACGACTATATATATATATATATATATATATATATATATATATATATATATATATGTATGATTCTCAATATTTGTGCACAATGATGGCTCTCCAAAACTGCCTATCACTCACCATGCTGTATTTTCATTTTTACTATCCTTTCTACTTCCTATTTCGATAATCATTCGCACAAGTTTGTTTGGTAGGTTTCTCTCTGTCCCTGTGAGTTTCACAATTTCTAAGCCTTTTTTCTTCTTGCTGATTCCTAGTAAAAGTGTCCTTTTTATTTCCATGTTTGATTTCTCGACGGATTTAATAGTTGATACAGTTGATTCAGAGAAGTGGAAGACAGGCGGAAATGGACAAAGAAGAGAAAAGAAAGCGTTCCGTGGTAGTGATGACAATGTTATTATTCATCATGT
Source organism: Acanthosepion lycidas (assembly GCA_963932145.1). Classification (NCBI taxonomy): domain Eukaryota; kingdom Metazoa; phylum Mollusca; class Cephalopoda; order Sepiida; family Sepiidae; genus Acanthosepion; species Acanthosepion lycidas. The sequence continues at coordinate 49,007,505 of OZ010607.1, read as the reverse complement.
ACACGATAAGGGAGTTGCCATAAATGGATCACAACAACCAGAGAAGATATAATGAAAACGTATATTATATTAATGCTGGTAATTATATCAGAGAGGCGGCAATAATTATATTTATGTCAGATGCTTTAATAATAGCGACAATGGCGTCGATTCCATAATCTTAAAAAGAGAACTTACACCTGCATCTGATTAGAACGGTTTCAAGACTACATTGCAACTGTTATATTTGCCGTTCCCTTACAAGGAAACTTTTGGTATAAATTGATCGAGCAGCTAGTACTGCTTTCGGTTGGAATTTATAAAATCTTTCTCTTGAATCAACTTTCCAGGAAAACAGGATTTCTCAAGTCCTGTAGCTGTTATCACTGTTTCCAGTTTTGATGGGAGTTTCTTTCTTAACCTTTTATCTAAAGTAGTGTGGAATATCAACATTTTGATTATGCTATTATTTTCTCTTCGAGTTACACGTGCTATACATTTTAGTTGTTACTGCTGCTGGTAGTCCTCAAGTGACGCGGTTTCAAGCTCTGACGAGTGTTTTTTAAGAATATGTCTCGAGTTTTCAGGTTGATAATAGCGACAATAATGTTTTCTTAATCGGAACAAAAGTACTTACATCTGCACATGATTATAACATCAAAATGGTAATAGCAATATTTGCCCTTTCCCTACAAGGAAACTTTTGGGGAAAATTGACCGAGCAGGTAGTACTGCTTTCGGTTGGACTTTATACATATTTTCTCTTAAAATAATTTTTTTAGGAAAATATATTGTTCATGTCCAGTAGCTCCTTCTAATATTGGAAGTTTGTTTCCTTACCTTTTATTTGAAGTAGTCTGGAATGTCAACATCTTGATTATGTCATTATCTTTTTCATGTAATGAATATGCATACACCTTGGTTTCCCCTCACAGTAATATGATTGGCTGGTGTCAGCCATAAATACAGACTGATGTGGAGGTACATGAACTACACCTATTGACTACATCTATTATTTTCGCTTAATGCCTACGCCTATTGCCTACCACTACGACGAGGACCAGTCCATTATGTCTTCCTGCTAGATTGTCCTACTCGGTTACAGTAGTCCAAAACCACTTTGCTACTTCGAACAAATATATCCCTTTCCGGGACATATCACTTTTCTTCGAGCCACATGTGCTATTTATTTTAGTTGTTACTGGTGTTGGTAGACATCAAGCAACGTGGTTTCTGTTATTTGGTACAGTTCTTTGTTTGCGCCAGTCCACAATGATATTCGCCAAGACACGCAGGTTTCATTCACACAAATCCTTTTTCCCCTTTGATCTTAGAAATTTTTGAATAGATCTGACATTTTAGATATTTCTGAAAGTGTTTGGCGCCATGCATATGACATCCATATGGAAGTCTCGATCTGCCGAGGTTATTTAAGAACATCACTAGAATTTTCAGGTTAATGTTTTTGATTTTGTAGTTTTGGGCAAACCTACATCCGTCTCAGACTAGCCAATGTTCAGTTTCCTGATGACTTATATTAAATGTGTTATAACTGACACATAGACTGATGCATTATGGGTGTTTACTATTTACTAATTTCACATTCGACATGAAACTATATACAAAAAAGATTCGCTGATAGTAGATGGTATTAAAAATGCCTTTTACTTTTAATAAAACTGTCTCAAATGTTAAAATGAGGCATAAAATAAAATTATAATTCAATTTTTTTTCATATACCTGTCTAATGTAAATTTATAATATTCTAATATAAAAATTATAATATTCTAATATAAATTTATAAGATATAAAAAATAGTGAATAGTTATTTACGCTAAAAAAACAGAATTAACAGTTGCCGAAATATGTCTTTCAGAAACTATGCAAATTATCAAAAGATCGTATGGCATCGGATGTGAAACAATTCCTTCACATACAAATAAGACATTTGAAGCGACTGCGGATATAGTTCTACTGAATAAGCTGAGAATGGCATAGAGAGAACACAGGAGAAATGAGGACGGAAAAATGAATAGTATACTTATAATCAGAACGAGAGTTTTGAAATTTGAAGGAGGAAGGTTTAGAGAATTCGAAACTCATGGGATATACTAACTGGGACACTAAAAAGCGAAAACAATGAGTAACCAAAATAACGAATTTAAGTGAACGGATGGTAGAACAGCAACAGAGAATGATGGTAAAATCTCAAAGGTTACTTAGAAATTAAAAGAAGTTGTGGAGAGCCATGATCGCACACGTCCTGAAAGGACAGAGAAGAGAAGAATTTCCTGTCGGTTTCATATAATTTCATATTTTATGGTTTGTATTAGGTTGGTGCAAAAATAATGACGTAATAAATGCGCTAAAATCACTAAAAATACAAAATGAAATGTCTGCGGATTTTATTAAGTCGGTGCAAAAATAATGACGTAATAATGTCGTTTTTTGACGTTTTTTAAGACAAAAAACGACATTATCACGTCATTATTTTTGCACCAACCTAATAAAATCCGCAGACGTTTCATTTTGTATTTTTAGTGATTTTAGCGCATATATTTTCTTCATATATATATATATATATATATATATATATATATATATATATATATATATATATATATATATTCTCTTTTATAACTTTAGGATCCTTTCAAACAATGCTATTTCAAAAGGTATTCGTTGTCGATTACAAACAGAATCAAGGCATCTTAATAATCTCCAAGAAATTTTCAACTGTGAAGAATTCTTAAATTTCTTGTTTTATTGTCCAATGATGTGTAGTCGCAGATTTCTTCGACTTTCGTTTTGTAGCAGTCACTTCTAAATTTGCATGATAGTCACTCGGTTGCTGCTCTTGCAGATAGACAGTCAAATTTTGATCTTCAATCAACCTTAATGAACGTATCAAATGCTACTTTTGTTTGCATAAGCTCAGTTGGTAGAATTTGATATACAAAGCCTCGAGGTCTCTAAGTTGGTGTACCATGAGAAATTGATTTCTGTATTTCACCTTCTAAATTTTGCAAGGAACAGATTTGCTGTGAATTTGAGATCATGTATTCTCATTTAAGTAAACGTGTTCTTTCTTCTTCCGATAAGTGCTCTGCTGTTAAAGTTAGACTACTTGAACTGACTAATGAATATGCTTCGCTTACTGCTGAGCGGGATTTTCTTGCTTGGCAAAGTGTTCATTTGCAAATTATTAAATCGTTAAATTCAAGGAAAGATGTGTGTCTATTACTAAGCCTGATAAGGGTTGTGGCGTTGTCATCTTAAACTGGCAAGATTATTTGGATAAAATGTCCAATATTCTGAACGATTCCTCAAAGTTTAAGATGATTGGTCCTGCTTTTATATGTGACAATACTAGCAAGACTGAAACGAGAACACAGAGATGGTTGCTCTCAGTATACAAGAACAATCTAATATCTAAAGAGATTTAGACCTGTAGGGTTACAACATCCCAGAATGTATGAACTAAGACACATAAGGATGGTGTAGCAATGAAACTTATCTTATCTATGGTGGGGTCCGTGCAACACAAGTTGCCTACATGGTTGGCTGAACTACTTCAGTCGGTATCTAAAGTTTTCTCAGTACATAATATCTCAAACTCTATCAGAAACTTAGAAATTTGGGTATCGAATCTGGAAACAAACTGATGGTGTCGTTTGACATCATCAGATTATATACTAGTGTGCCTCTTCATGAGACCATTAATATATGCAGTGTTGTTTATTGAGGCAATTTGTATCTGGCCAGCATTCATGAAAATCTGTTTTTAGAATGCATGCGTCTGGCGACGGAAGATGTTGAATTTAGTTTCCATGACTTTATGTATGCCCAGACGGACGGTGTTGCTATGGGTAGTCCTTTGGGCCCTATATTGGCCAATATTTTCGTGGGTCATCACGAGCGTGTTTTGTTTGACAAGGTCCATAAACCCCACGTCTACATGAGGTACGTTTTCAGGTTTTGATTACACCAATGATGCCAATGATTTTTTGGGGGGGAACTTAATTCTCTCCATCCATCCCTTCAGTTTACTATGGAGGTTGAGCGCGATGGAAAAAATTGCTCTTTCTTTATGTTCCCGTTGAACGCAGAGATGGAGTTTTTTTTTAATACCTGCATTTACCGCAAACCTACATTCACAGGTTTATACACATGTTTGAAGTCTTTTGTTACCATGGTCCCCAAAATTGGTCTAATTTCCGCGTTAGTTCATCGTGTTTGGATGATTTGTTCCCTTTGTTTGTTAGGCGGCGAACTAACAAAATTTTGAAAATAATGGATATCCCACCAATATTAGCAAACGTGTCATAGATGGTAAAATCAGGCGCTTTAAAGAACCTGAGGTTTTAGTGCCTAGTTGGTTCCCTATTTATTTAAAGTTGCCTTGGCTATGTAGGAAGTGTCTGGTGTTGCCTGGCAGAATATCAGCTTGTATTGCGTCATGCTACAGTGCTGTTAAGTTGCGCTCTGTTTTTCAAACAAAATCTACGTTCGATTTCTTTAGTAAGGATCGTTTGTCCTATTTTCAAAGAAGTTTAAGAGTATACAAATTCAAATGCCGATGTGAAGCGGTTTACATTGGACGAACCAATCAGAGGTTAGAAAGACGGATTGCGCAATATGTCCCTGCGTATTTGCGTTTGAGTAGTCATAACCGTACTTTAAAAAAAAAACAAAAAAAAAAAAACTACACAAGCAATTCACGACTCGTCGATTGGGCAGCATTTGTTGGATAATCCTGATTCTGCCGCTGTCAAGTATGTGGACACATTCTTTTCCATTCTACATAGTTCTCGATCGGTATACCATCATAGAATCCTCGAAGTTTTGTATGTAAAAGGATCCTAAAGGTATAAAAGAAAAACGAATGACGTTTATTTTCTTCAATATATATATATATATATATATATATATATATATATATATATATATATATACACCATATATATACACCATATATGCAGACGTATTATGCTACTTTTGAAGATCTAATTTTGAAGCTAAATTTAAGTGAGTTGCAAGATATAAAATTAGTCAAAAAGTACAGCTGTATTTAAAATGATTTTGAAAAAACTAATGTTTTGCTTAACTGTATCCAATAACAATGCAAATAATATTTACATATCGTATTATAAAATACAAACATAGCGAATATACTTTGTGTACATTGCTTACGTTTCAAAAATGATTAGCTGTTTCTCGTTCGTTTGTTTATGGCTATACGTATTTACGGCACGAGAATAGAGTTACTAACGATACTTTTACCATTATCTTTTACTTTTTTAACTCATTGTCAAAACTGTGGTATTAAAAGCAACAGTCGCAAACCGAATTGGTTTAACAACAAGTTTATTACGTTTTGGTACATGAGAACATGCATAGAACTAGGGAAGAGAATGTTTATTCATGATTGACTGTTTTCAGCAAAGGCTAATGCTGCTACTGTTCCTCATACTACTCCTCTTGATGTAGCTGTATTTTTACAGGCGAGTCTAAACTTGTAGTGAAATATTCTCCCTCTCAAAAATTATTTAACTAGTAAATGGGGTAAAGAGAAAATAGATTAGTCTATTGTAATTTACTCTCTCAAAAAAGGTAACTCGCATGATACATGAAATACATGATAAAATTATTATAAGTGAAAATTTATTGGTTGCACGTTACGTGATATCGCTCATTACACGAATATATACGGTGTGTCTGTGTATATGTGTGTGTGTGTGTGTGAGTGTGTATATGTATATATTACACATATATTACACATAAATCCAAACGCTGAAGAGCAAAAATGTATATATAGATAGTCCGCTAAAAAAAATGTATATACACTTCAGGAAAGGAAAAACTTTATTCAGATATCACGAGATTAATACATGTTAACTTTGGACTTTCCAATCCTAAGATATGCTTAAATTGGTGGCCTTTAGCTTCCAGAAATTTATTAGTATGGCGAACTACTGCTTGGACAAGAGTTGGACAAATGTTCAGTGGGGTTTCTGCACATGCATTTTCATTTTCTTGTCAAAGAGTCAACAATGTAGTCGATTTTCTGCGACACACAACATCCTTTAGGACTTGTTGATGTTACAGCCATGTGAGTAATGGCATCTGTCGAGAAAATATTGTACTATAGTAAACAGTGATATCACAGTTTGATAAAACTACGATATATATATAGGTTGGTGCAAAAATAATTTCGTTTTCTCACATAGTAACATATGTTAGAAAACGAAATTATTTTTGCACCAACCTAATATATATATATATATATACATATATATATATATATATATATATGTGTGTGTGTGTGTGTGTGTGAAAAGTGTGTGTATATAAATATAAATAAATATATATATATGTATAATTATTTATATATTATATGCGCGGTACTTATTAGAAAGCGCTCAATATCAGAGATAGAGCTAACATCTATGGTTGGATAGATGTGAGCTTGTGACTCTGGGTTTCACGCTTTAGTGATCGTCAGTCTCTGACGATCGCTAAAGCGTGAAACCCCTGGTCACAAGCTCACATCTATCCACCCATATATATATATATATATATATATATATATATATATATATATATATATATATATATATATATATATATATATATATCATAGTTTTAGCAAACTGTGATATCACTGTATATATATATATATATATATATATATATATATTTGAATAAAAACAGACAACTTTAAGGCTCCATGTAATAAATCATTTCACCACAGCCCTTTTAAAGGGCTCTTGATCATCAGACTTTACTTCCAAAGGTTGAAATGAAAAATGAACAGAAATTTACATATTTTTGATGGGCCGTATTAAGCATATGTAAATTAACGAAGTGGGGAAGTGAGGTGGGGAGAGAAGACATGAGTGAGTTAGATGTACCATTTCAATTCTTTATCCCTAACCCCACTTGGTGTGGGCCAGACATCGCTTAACTTAACGTATGTTATCTCTAGATATAGATGGGTAAGGGGTGAAGAGGAAAACCGACATAAATAGAAAAAAGATACAACAAAATAAATGATGAGAGAAGGTTTCACTCAATTTCTTTCGCATTACTTTAAAGGGTATATTTGGGGGTTAAAGTTTGATATAAATCTAAATGTCTACAAAATCTACGAAGAATTTAATTTGATGTTTGTTGGAGTTTTGGTTATTTTCTATGAAATAGTGGATTGGAAAAAAATCATAGAAAGTACATTGAAAGAATAAATTCCTTTTACATCTAGTAATCTTTTTTTATTTGCTTAAACTTTTTTCTTGTTGATTATTAAGTTGACATCTATCCGTTTGAGTTTTGTTCATAAATTAAACTCGTGACTGTTTTTAGATACCTACATAATTATCAAAGATTATTCCAATTTAAATAATTTTATCACCAATAATGATTATTAAAGGGTAATATATTTCTTTTTAAATTAGATTATTAATTTAAAATTTACCTCCGTATTATTTAAACTCACTTCCAATTGGAGAATATTAGAGGAGAAATTTGGATGAAACATTGCTAACATAAAATTAGGTCCTTCTTTTATAATATTCTATATGTCCATACACATACACAGCTCTACACATACCCGAACACCTATCTATATCCACATAGATGCATATCCCTATATACATATAAATCTATATATACACATACACACACATACGCACAAAACTATATGTATATACCCATAGATACACATATATACCTGTAGAAAAACACATACACACATATATACATACATATCCACACATACACATATATACTAAAGAATTGAAATGGTACATCTAACTCATTCATGTCTTCTCACTCACTTCCTCACTTCGTTAATTTACATATGCTTAATACGGCCCGTCAAAAAATATGTAAATTTCTTTTCATTTTTCATTTCAACCTTTGGAAGTAAAGTCTGATGATCCAGAGACCTTTTAAGGGGGTTGTGGTGAAATAACTTATTACATGGAACCTTAAAGTGGTCTGTTTTTATTCAAATTTATTTGCACTGAATTTACATTGATCTCTCTGGATATCATCCTCCTTGGGTCTACCCATACGGATTACTTAGTTTTGCATAAACTATATATATATATATATATATATATATATATATATATATATATATATATATATATATATTAATTTGGAGAAGTTTATCAATTAGCAGACTGCTTTTGGTTCAGTCATATAGTTTCGTGGGCACTTCAAGATAACATGTTCATTTCTCAGGTCTTGCTGTCTTTTTGGTATTTAACCGAGCTCCCTACAGAGTTTAACATGGGCTTTTTCCGAGCCAGTAAGCCCAGGCAAAAATTCCTCGTAGACCCTGTAATAACGGGTTCGGGTTTGTCTACCTCCTTAGACGAGAGGATGCCCTTCGGCACAGCCTCGTCTGGGTGTCTCTCTGTCCGACGTCAGAGATTTCGACAAGGTTCCTGTCTTCTCTGCTGTTATTTTTCAATTTTGCCGTATTTACGTGTGGTTTGGTGGAATTTGATATCGGTTCCAAAACTATCGTCTCAAAAATAAAAACTTACTATATATATATATATATATATATATATATATATATATATATATATATATATATATATATATATCAATTTAAAGTATATATATATATATATATATATATATATGCAATTTTTATATATATTATTTATAAATTATATATGCGCGGTACTTATTGGAAAGCGCTCAATATCAGTGGTAGAGCTAACATAGTTGGATTGATTTTAGTTTGTGACCCTAGGTTTCACGCTATTTTCGAATGTCAGGCAACCTGATTTATTTTTTAAATTTTGGATTTAAATATGGTTTCGTATATGGCTGTTTTTATGGGATGAAAAATTGTCGTCGGAACGCCACTCATACGCACGCAGACGTATGAGTGGCATTCTACGACAATTTCCCTGAACTCTACAATCTTAACTTCTCTAAGTCAAGAGTACATATTTATCTACCCTTCTGTTCAGTATAATCTTCAGTTGCTACCACTTTTTTATTAATATCCTACACCTTATTCAGTAGCCCTCTACACTGACTACCTCTCGGGCCTTTTATTGGGTAATTTTTAGTATAAAAATTGATTTTAACGAATAATAACATATAATGTTTTAATTAAAAATCTCTCTTTTTGTCCTGTTTGGCAGAGGATGCTGGACAGTAGCGAAAAGAAGAAAGTCAAATATGTATAAATTATTAGCATTTGAGAGTCAGTATTTAATCGAGTCATATTATCGATTCACTCTTCAAGTACAATTTAATCTTGAAAAATCACGTTGATTAATTCCCTATTTGAGCAACATTTAATCTTGAGTCATGAGTCCAAGCCTGAGGCCAGTCAGTCCATTGATATATTGGTTATCGAGGCACGATAACAACTTTTTAAGGGAACTACATAAAAGCAAATTCATGTTTTGACCAATTATAGTAACGATAGTAGCTTTATTAAATAAAGGGTTAGAGAGATAAAAACAATATACAGAATTAATGGATAACTGCAACTGATGAGATTTCATTTTCTAGACAGAATTGATTTAGTATGTTGGTATATAAAAAATAAATTTCTATAGTAATCTATTTAGATCAGCCATCTATGAATACTTCAAAGTATCCTTCAATAATAAGATATTTTGAGTTAAAGGTGATATGACAAAGAATCACTGATTATTTGAATATTATCCTGAGTTCTTTTGTGTACTGTATCCGTTTCTGAAATGGACGATCATGGCTCTCTACAACTTCCCTTATTTTGTAGCTCACGCAATAACTATTTCTTTAACATCCGTACCGGCCCATTAAGTTGGTTAGTCGACGTTACCTTCTGCACATCTACCTTCCAATATGTTCTGTGAGGTTGAAATTCTCCAAGACCTTTTTCAACACTATGGGTTCCATAAATTTCAACTGTTATTTTTTTATTCTACGAATTTGACACGTTTGTTGACATTTTTCTAAAAAAAAAAAACTTCCTTACGAATTCGGACTAAATTCTCAGCATCCGTCTTTGAAACCATATCTCTCTGGCATCAAATGTCTTCTTTACCTGAGGGAATATTGTCCAGCATCGTTTGCCAAACAGTACAATTGATATTTCATAGCAATTCAGCATTATTTCCTTTTTTTCTACTCAGATTTTCAGAAATTTGCTGCTGAAAAGAAAAAGTACCATTCGTTATTACACCTTCGGTTTTCTGTGCCAAAATGCAGGCACTAAAACGAATTTTTACCACGTTAGTCAAAAACCGAAAACTAAAAACGAATACCTCGTAAAAGTACCACCAAGGAAAAGGCAAATATTTGCACTACTGTTGTGACCAAGTAAATGGTTAAAGAAATAGCAAATCAAGTTTTTCAGATATATCATATATTAAACAGTAAGTACAATAGAAGAGTGTGACTCGTGAGTGTGTGTTGGTTGACCCAGCGTTCAATCTATTCGACTTTTCCCCCCAAGGCCTTCTCTCCTATTAATCTTATATCAGGCGGAAGAGTCCAATATAGACTCTTTACAGGGAGGACACCACAACACGTTTGAACGCAACTGTATGTCGTCAACTAAATAGCGTTTTGTTGTGACTAAGTAAATGTTTAAAGAAATAACAAAACGTTACAGATATAACGTATATTAAACAGTAAGTACAACAGAAAAGTATTACAAAACAAGAGAGTGTGTGTCGGTTGACCCAGCGTTCAATCTATTCGACTGTTAATATTTAACAGTCCACCTCCCCGACGAGGGATGTATGTGGCACAAGGCCGAATTTACTGTGGATTCTCCGAGCCCATAGGCTCGACTAAAAATATTCCCTTAGAACCAGCATAAACGGGTTCAGGACCTGTCTACCTCCCCGGACGAAACTTTACCCTTCGGCAAAGCCTCAACCGGATTCCTCGCTGCTCAAGGCAGAGAGTCCGATAGCACAATGCGAACAAATCTATTCGAGTGTTAATATATAACAGCACCCCCACGAGGGATGTATGAGGCACAAGGTCGAGTTTGCCGTGGGTTCTCCGATCCCTTAGGCTCGGCTAAAAATATTCCATAAACCTGCATAAACAGGTTCAGGGCCTGTCTACCTCAAGGGACGAAACTTTGCCCTTCACCAAAGCCTCATCCGGGTTCCTCTCTACTCGAGGCAGAGAGTTTGACAGTAATGAACAATCTATGCGACTGTTAATATTTAACAGCTTTTCCCACCCACGAGGGATATATGTGGCACAAGACCGAGTTACCGTGGGTTCTCCGAGCCCGTCGACTAGACCAAAAATATTCCCTTAGAACCCGCATAAACGGGTTTAGGGCCTGTCTATCTCTCAAGATCAAACTTTACCCTTCGGCAAAGCGTCGACCGGGTTCCTCTCTCCTTAAGGCAGAGAGTTCGACAGTAATGAACAATCTATTCGACTGTTAATATTTAACAGCACACCCATGAGGAATGTACGTGTCTCAAGGCCGTGTTTACCGTGGGTTCTCCGAGCCCGTAGGCTCGGCCAAAAATATTCCCTTAGAGCCCGCATAAACGGGTTCATGGCCTGTCTACCTCCACGGACGAATCTTTGCAACTTCGGCAAAGCCTCGTCCGGGTTCCTCTCTGCTCAAGAGAGAGAGAGAGAGAGAGAGAGAGAGAGAGTTTGACAGTTGAACAATGTGGCGACTGTTCTCCTAAGGCCTTCTGTCATAGTAATCTTATAGTAGGCGGAAGAGTCCAACATTGACACTTTAGAGAGAGGACATCAGAACTACTACGCACAACGCAGAGAATAAAACATATTTTATACAAAGTCAATATTTTAATTAAACAAATAAAATAACCAACCCCTGGAAAAAATAAAGTAATATAAACAAAAAAATATAAGCAAATATGTAAAAAAATTCAGTAAATCAGTCAGTTATGTGCCATACATTATTCACGCTTAGTCGATCATGCATATTTCGATACATGACTGACGAGCCAGTTTTGTTTTCCCGCAGTACCTTGCCATTTCTTTCTGCGGTAGACCAGTTGCCATCTGTTGCAGTCTGTCCTACTATTTACTCGTAGCTGGGGGGAGAAGAGGATTCATACCTTTCCCAAGGTTATTAGCACCCGAGTGAATGTAATGGATTCTCCGATTCCTCAATCCGAGACGCAACCCATTACTTCAAAGATTTGAGTATTATCCTAAATTCTTTTATGAATTGTGTCCGTTTATGAAATGGACGATCATAGCTCTCCAGAACTTCCCATATTTTGTAGTTCAAAGCAATGACTATTTCTTTACAATCCATACCGGTCCCATTCATTTACATAAGCTCGTCATGCGTGTTAGTCGATGTTTCCTTCTACCCATCTACCTTTCAATATGTTCCGTGAATGTCAAATTCTCCAAGACATCTTTCAACACTATAGGTCCCATAAATTTCAACTGTTATTTTTTATTCTACGAATTTGACACGTTTCTTAACATTTTTCTAAAAACTTGCTTATATATTCAGTTTAAATTCTCAGCATCCTTCTGTATTTAATATTTGTGTATTTAAGCAGCAACAATTAATCTAGACAGTCAGTTATGTGCCATGTGTGATACACATTTAAGCGATCATTTATCTTTCTATACCTGACTGATGAGGCAGATTTTTTTCCCGCAGTAGGTTGCCATTTTTTTCTGAAGTGGACCAATTGCTATCCAAGGACACAGAAACCGGTCTGTTCTGCTATTTACCCATAGCTGTTGGGGAGAAGAAGACGATTCATATTTTTCTCGAGGGTATTAGCACGTAAGTGAATGTAATTGATTCGACTGGAATTCGAACTCGGCTCTTAGATTTTTCAATCGGAGCTGCTATCTATTACTCCACCGTGAAATTAACAAACTTCAAATGCACACATAATCACAAGTAAATACAATAATAATGATCAACAAGAACTTAGAAAATAAGCAAAAATAAATGAAAATTTAACAAACAACATGATACAGTTGCTGCAAATAACTGCATTCAGCTCCTCAATTCTACTCAATAGCCTATAAAACAATTTGAACCATAAATGTTACCGTCCAGCCAATGAACTTTAGTATAATACAATAGACATACATATAGTAGACCATTGATCAGTAAATATAAATAGTTGAGCCAAAACAAAAAACGCGTGGCCTGAAGTTTGCGTTTAAGCATGAAACAGACATTTGTTACTGGGTGTTGGCCTCAGGGTACACATTTAAATTGACATGCGCTCAATCACTGAAATTGAGAAATTTCGTACATAAATATAGCATAAATTAAAACTATACACACACACACACATATATATATATATATATATATAACGCCATCCACAGACAGACTTTTTCGCAGCTCATCAGTGTGGCTAGACATCCTGTTGCCTCTAGGTCGGATCGAAACCCGACTGAATTGGTATCAGCCGGAAATACTACCACTAAGCCGTCGGAAGCAGGTGGATTTTTAGCGTATTTATTTTTAGAAACACGCCCAGTGACTGACAGTGACTCGATTCGCTATGCGAAGAGTCTCGCTATATATAAGCTATAATAGTGACTGTTTACAAACCCTAGAGAGATCAGCTGAAATTAATATTTATTTCAGGAGCCAATATATATATATATATATATATATATATATATATATATATATATATATATATATATATATATATATATATATAGTGGTCGATAATGAATAACAGCACTATAATTTATATATTAATAATGAATATATATTTTCCTCACATGTAGTACAACGAAATGATCAGGTACTGATTGATAACTGACCATAACAAATTTATATATATATATATATATATATATATATATATATATATATATATGTAGTTATACGACCGGGCGATCGTATACAAATGAATATAAATATTCTATAGTGTAAGAAAAAGCAGTGCTCAATGTTAAGTAACAGAGCTTTTTTAATATATGTATATATATATATATATATATATATATATATATATATATATATATATATATATATATATATATATATATATATATATATATATATATATATATATATATATATATATATATATATATATATATATATATATATATATATATATATATATACTCTACCGTTGCAAAAATTTGAGGAGATGTTTTAAATTGGCTGAAAATGTAATTGTTTTGTACTAGAAATAAAAGAAAATTATTGTACATATGAGACATGACTTTTTGATAGAAATTCTGTTAGGACAAAAAGAAAAAAAATATGATTAAATTTTGCTTTAGCCTTGATTACTGGAGCACATAAATTTGGCATTAATTGAAGAAGTTTCCTAATTGATTCCATTATGTTTTCAGTGTTCCTTAGCCCTCTTTTCATTTTTTTATTTTTCACTTTTCTGTCAATTTCATCCCATGCTAATTCTGGCGATCAATTCAGACTTTTAAAGTATGGTATATATATATATATAAGTTGAGTAAGTTGAGAGATCGAAATCCGTTGTAACATTTATCTCTCACTTTAACATTTTACATCAGGCGTAAACTTTTCAAGTATTTTTTGTTTAAGATAAGAAACCGAATTCATAGACATTTAGTCATTTTTTAATCGGCACAGCGCTTTCTCAAAGAACAAAATTCAGAAAATTGATAAATAGTTCTTGTATTTAAATTAGATCTTAGGAGAGAAGCTGTAATAGAATAAAAGAAGATTCATATGGCCCACAGGCTTTTCAATCAATGTGTATTTTTCATCTATTGATATGTAACGGAAGCTGAATAATAATAATAATAATAATAATAATAATAATAATAATAATAATAATAATAATAATAATAATAATAACAATAATAATAATAATATTAGGTTGGTGCAAAAATAATTTCGTTTTTTCACAGAGTAACATATGTGAGAAAACGACATTATTTTTGCACCAACCTAATAATAATAATAATAATAATAATAATAATAATAATAATAATAATATATTAATTACTGAAGAAGGTATTCTGGCAGTATTCAACTCATCTGATTCGAAAAACTTTTAATGAACTTTTGAAACAGAACGTACTGATATACTCAGAAGAACTAGTATATACATACATATATATATGTGTGTGTGTGAGCTGTTTCTACAGACATGATGTATTTGTATTAAACACATGTAGGGACGATTCGTTTGTAAGATTTTACACGCAATTGTCTGCCTTCATGTCTTTTCTATGATGAATACTTACCTAATTAACAAACTGTTGCAAAATAAGTAATATTGATACATTGACCTATGTATTTAGTCCATTCTTTCCTGTCCCCCCACCAAACATATCTATCTATCTACCTCTCTCTCTCTCTGTATATATATATATATATATATATATATATATATATATATATATATATATATATATATATATATATAAAAATAAATATATATATATATATATATATATATATATATATATATATATATATATATATATATATATAGTGTACGATGGATAAATTGTCTAAATTACGCAAAAACGAAACCAACATTGACATCTCATTTTAACAGATATATTCACCAAAATCAAGCAAAAATATCTTGATATATGAAAGAGTAGATTTATTCAACATAATTCTCATTGGCTTCAATCACGGCCTTCAGAAAACTTCAGAATTTCCTGCAAATCTTCTGGACAGTTTCCTTGTTTAAGTTGTAGAATGCTGCCAGAATCCTTGCCTTAAGTTCATCTTTGGTGTTACAAAAAGTTCGGTGTTATAAAGTGTCTTGCTCAACTGCAGCCCACACATAATAATCAAGGGCATTGCAGTCTGGGGATTTAGGTGGCCAGATGCAAGGGATGATGTGGTCGTAAAAATTGTCTGACAACCTCGACTATGTCCTCCCGCTTCTGTGGCATGGTGCTGAGTCCTATTGCTAGACATAGGGTCTTCCAGAAGACACCCTCTTGACCCAGGGCAGCACTACCACCTCAAGGCACTTCACGTAGGCCTCCGTGTTGGGCCCGGGGCCCTGTGGGAAGATGAATAGAGGCATAACGTAACTCCAAACACATTCGTAATCACTATTAGACTCATTCAACTCATTCCGAAACCTCTGTATTGTTCTCTCGTTGATACCCCAAAACTCTTAAATGTTAATACTGGAGTTTCCGGCGCGAATGCCAATAAGTACAACATGCCATTTTCTATATTCTGGCTAAGTGAATTGCATCACATGGTGCCCTGTTTCTCATAGACGTTGCCCAAAAGACCATACTGACTTGTGCCGTCAACAAAATTAAAAAAAAAAAAAAAAAAAAACGCGCATGCGTGAAAAATGGCGACAATTTAATATATATATATGAAGGTGCTGAAACAAAGTAGGAAATGTTTATTATTATGAAGGTGCTGAAACAAAGTAGGAAATGTTTATTATTATGAAGGTGCTGAAACAAAGTAGGAAATGTTTATTAAAGTCGCCTTTCGCCGCAGATGAAAATACTCTATTTGGCCTCCTCAGTTTAAATGAAAAGAAGACAGATCTCTTTGTTAGGGAAATGTCTTGGGGTCTCTAAGGACAAGTGAGTATCATAAATGCAATTAATTACCCTAATTTTTCTCTTCCTGAAAATTGAAGAAAGTCTTTCCTATCAATGACGTTTGGTATTATATGATTTATATCAGTGATTTTTGTTGCTTTATACACACACACACACACATCTCTTTATCTATTAACTTAAATTCATATATATATATATATATATATATATATATATATATATATATATATATATATATATATATATATATACACACACACACATACATACATACATACATACATGTATCGAGTAATTTTTTAAAAGATAAATGCCAAAGAATTTGGTATTTTTAATCTGACTGTTCTTTCTCATTATTTGCATTTACACACACGCGCGCACACAGACACACACACAGACACACACACACACACACACACACACACACACACATATATATATATATATATATATATATAGATAGATAGATAGATAGATAGATAGATGTAAATGTGTGTCTGTGTGTGAGTTCGTATATGTATATATTCACTATTATATAAATTTTTGTCTTTCTTTATATATTATATCGATGTATCGATGTACATAAAAATATTTAAATATTTAACTGTTTTAATTTACATAGAGGTACCAAGATACACACGCACACTCTCACAGATATATATGTGTGTGCATGACTTTATATGTATAGGAAGATATGATTTATTCTTGCTTGTACGCATTATATACTTCTTTCAGTAGACTACTACGCATATATGTATATGTTGATGCTTACACACACACACACACACACATACATATATATATATATGTATATATATATATATATGTATATATATATATATATATACATACATATATATATATATATATATATATATATATATATATATGTATGTATGTATATATGCATAAAATAATAACTATGACATAACTAAAAATATATTTGTAAAAACACTATATGAATAAAGACAAAAGGAAAACTTATTGAAATTATGTAACTCGTAAGTTTTCCTTTTGTCTTTACACACACACACACACACATATATATATATATATATATATATATTTGTTCTTTATTCCCCAAAATATATATTCAAAGACAAGCACACACACATATATATGTATATGTGTGTTTGTGTGTGTGTCTGTATATATATATATATATATATATATATATATATATATATATATATATATATATATATATATATATATATATATATATACGCTTTTAAGATACCTGCGCACAACTGTCTGTCATATTACGCATGAATTATATGTATCTACGTTTACAGGCATTTATGTGTGATATTTTGTTATATATATGTGTATATATATAAATATATATTTAACAAAATCACGCACACATACAAACATACACGCACAGACACATACACACAGACACACACACACACATATATATATATGTATGTATATATATACACACACATGAATCTTCTTTTTTTTGCTCGCAGGTATTTTTGCGAAAGCTGACTCTTTATTAATCTAACAGCATCTCAGGTTAATTTTTCTCATTTGTCCTATTCTTTAATTAGAAACAATTTTACTCTTTCACACAAAAATGGCGCCGGTTTAATTTTAGTTCATTTCTGATTTGTTATTAGACAAAATTAATATCGTGGTAAATACGAAAAATCCTAGAGAAAAGAAATAATTCGCTTATAAACAGTTATATTTATTCCATTGTCGACAGGCACATAGAATTTTGTTTTCTTTTCGATTTTTGTTACTGACTTTTTTTAGCATCATATAGCCAAAGTTCTGATTTGAAAATATGGCTGACTTTTATATTCTTTCAAGACCTGCTTATAGGTTAATCAAAATAGTTAAAGGTTATTCGTATTGTCGATAATTACACAACAAAAGTTAACACATTGTTTTGTAATAAAACATACTTTTTTAAAGCTTTGACTAAGGAGGTTATCGTAAACTAAAAAAAAAAAATCAATAAAAACAACAACAAAAAAAAAAGTTAAATAACGAAGGCGCTTTCTGTTTTCGATTGACTGACAACATCTTCGGAGTGCGGAAATTGGTATAAGTAGTTGCTAGCTTCTAACTACTTTCAGAGGTCGGTGTTTTGGATCCAGATAAAATCAACCATTTTGAATCCTAATATTCAAAGTACAAAAGGTGTTGTCTTTACACATTTCTCTCTCTCTCTCTCCCTATTTTGTCTTGCCCTGTACCAAACTAAATTTAGTAATCAGTTTGTCTCGCCGGCTACTTTTAATACAGTTATTTTGATTAACATTGGATGCATTATGTAATTAATTGCTAGATAATTTCATTCAGGTAAAATCTCTACTTTCAGTTAGGTAATTTTATTGAAATTTTGGATACTATTTCAGACTATTACTACACTTTTCTTTAGTCCGACCTTTACAACAATGAGTCGACATGTTACGCACACGGAGCCGAATCACCCTCATTTCCTCCATATTCCACATCTAAAGAGGGAATTCCAAACAATTTTTTGAAGAGCTGTTTGTGAAAAAGACTCCTGCGTAGATGCTTCCAGAACGCTACAGGTCAATGAGCAATCGTTGTATCTCTTCATATTCTTCACTTTCGAATTCCTCTTTTTACAGTCATATCATACACCCCAGTCAGTAACTTTACCCTGAGTGGATCTCCTGCCTTGAAATGAGTTGGTGTGGTTTGTTTATTTATTTTTTTACGGCCTATCAATCTTTTTCAGGTTATTTAAAACAAGAAAATATTTTAAGATTCTTAGAATGTCTTCGAGACTATAATGATTTCCTGACAAAAGTTATATTAATTAATCCTTAATTGAGGAGTTAAGAGGTGGATTCATAATTTTCGCAGTGATATTTGCAAGTGAACATAACGAACCCGACTGGAATAGGGACACTGCTCTCCGATCTCCAAATTTGAGCCGTTATCCATTACAAAAACCGCATATCCAAGCTTACAGCACCTGGTGTTTTCAAACGCTCAACCATCTAAGGGATCAATATTGCTTAACTTCAGTGACTGTAAGAGAACCGGTTTTCTTTCATGAAGGGAATTTAGTAAAAGAAATATAATGAATTTCCTAAAATATTAAGTTTAATTTTCTGTCTTTAAACAGAACAAATCTGGAATTCGCAATAAATTAAAGAATATTCTGAAATCACAGCAAATAAATAAATAAATAAAAGAAAATAAAAGAAAATAAAAGAAAAGAAAAGAAAAGAAAGAAGACACCAAGAAATCTGGGAATTCTTTCTTAACTATATTAAAATGAAAGTGTTATAACTGTTGTCGCTAAAAATGCCGTTTTGGTGCCGTCATTAACGTTTTGAATCCAGTAGTACTATTTTGTAGATCATAGTGGATAAAACTGAGGAAGTACTTTCCAAAAGCGAAATTGTACCAAAAAAAGATTATGGTAACTCTCTGATGGACCGTCATTAGCATTATCCATGACAGAATTCTGGAATCTGACTATATCCAAATCCACACTGCCGAAGTTTACTGTCAGCAACTGGACGAAATGCAGATTCAGGTACGCATAATGCAATCGGGCCTTGTTAATCGACCAAGTCCAATTCTGTTCTATGGCAATGCACGGATATTTTTGTTAAGCCTAAAGTCATTCCTATTGCAAATAAGATACAAAAACTACATTTAAAGATGTCTTGACGTTCAGAGCTTTATAGTTTTTATCATAAAGGCATAAATAACATTGAAATTTGATGGTGGGATATATATATATATATATATATATATATATATATATATATATATATATATATATATATATATATATTGAACAATAAAAAATATTAAGAAATTAAAATCTTCAGACACACTGGGTTGTAGATTAATATTCTTTCGTTTTTTTATTATTGTTTCATTTAGATTCCTCGACTAGTTTCGGCCAAAATGGCCATCATCAGGAGAAAAATATTTCTGCTTGCTGGTAGCAGTGAACTACAGAAAGGTATATATATATATATATATATATATATATATATATATGTGTGTGTGTGTGTGTGTGTGTGTGTGTGTATATATATATATATATTTGGTTGGATAGATGTTAGCTCTATCTCTGATGTTGAGCGCTTTCTAATAAGTATATATATATATTTATTTATATTTATATACACACACTTTTCACACAAACACACACATATATATATATATGTATATATATATATATATATATATATATATATATATATATATATATATAAAGAGAGAGAGAGAGAGAGAGAGAGAGAGATGATGAGGATTTCTAGTTTGGCTTATGTAAGCGCTGTTTAAATGCATTAATTCAGGAATAAAAGTTGATCTAAAAATTGGATATTATTTTCTGAACAACTTCATGTTATCGATTGCTTGTGGAGGGTTCATATATAAGAAATAAACCCACATACGATGTGTTACCTCAAAGTTTCCTGAGTTGTCATAGAGCGTGATCAGCATTTAGTAAGGGCCTGCTGCACCTAATTTTTGTGAATCGTAATCTCTTGTCAATGGACAACCAATAAACAAGGGGATACTTCGAATGAATCAGTAGAAATTATGTGAATGAAAAGTGTTTTTCCTGTTTGAATTGCCTGATATGAATAGTACAATAGTTACATCTGCATATAAGTGTCAATTAGGATAGATAGATAGTTTTGAATGCATTAAAGATAGATACATACATACATATATATGAATACATTAAGTACAAATAAATAAATAAATACATACAGACATATATAAGTGATTAAACTGACAGTACCTAAGGTGTAGAGTAAAATATGTTAATGTATCTACATAGATAGATAGATAGATAGATAGATAGATAGATAGATATATGTTAGAAGTTTTCGGTACCTTGGTACTAGTGAACCAGCCAAAATGAGCTGACTCATTTTATAGTTCACCAACACAAGGGTTAACCAATCAGAAGGCTCAAAATATTCAATGCGGCGTGTATAAAGGCGGCCATTTTTCCCGAATATTCACTGCCAGCCTTTGATATCGAAGACTGAGGAATTACAGAACAGCTACTGGTGGTATTGTCGATATAGCCGGATTCAGCAGAGTGTCTGAATCGTGAGTATTAATCTTTAACATTGTTTTATTGAACAGATTACGTACTGCGCTGTATTCTATATTCATAAACTATGGTGATCATGGTCAACAATAGATAGATATGAAAGAATGAGATTGATATGAAGATAGATATATAGATTGACGGATATGAACAAATTGAGTGTGTGGGTGACAGAAAATTATATATATATATATATATATATATATATATATATATATATATATATATATATATATATATATACAGATAGATAGGTAATGAACAAAATGATGGAGATATGTCGATACATGTGAATGTAACGGGCTAGATATGAAAAGATTGAAATAGATAGATAGATAGATAGATAGATAGATAGATAGATAGATAATTTCAACATTTTCTTTAGGGAAACCTACACTCTTAATATTCATTATTCAGTAAAGAACCGGTAAAATTTTCTTTATTTTCATCATGATTGTAAAATTATTTGCCTCTTCTGAAACTGTCTGTATTCTGGAAGAACTGATATTCTAAAGAAATAATTCTTGAGGTACTCTGTTGCCATCCTGAAACGATTTCTATTCAACTTCAAGGCGTGTCTTCAAGTTGCAGGATATCTACTGTGATCTAACCTGGAGAGTGATGCTCACTAACAGGTCTGCTTACGTGTGAGATGTTACCTATGAATGAATATCTCCCTGCCTCTCAACACAAATATGTAGAGGGAATTAGTCAGCTTCTCAGATGACCTGTGACCCTGCGAACAGACTCAGTCATGGGACTGATGATGGTAATGACGATGATGATGATGAACGCAACAGGATGGGCTGGAAGTTAAAAAATTAATAGTCTAATAATTTCTCATTTAATTAAAATCCATTTATCTCATGTGTACTTGTCAACCACTTCAAGTGATTTAAAATAGCTTTAATTACTGCATTGATAATCGAAGCTATAACTTTTTAACTCAAATTACAAAAGTTGAAATTCAAATTAAGAAGCATTAATTCAAAATAAAATGGTTTGACTTTTAATTAAAAATAGCTGAATGTCTGAATCCAATCGGGAAATGCTCGAGTCTCGTTATGGTTGCGATGGTCGAAATTTCAATCAGGAGCAGCAGAAGTCAGTCAGAGTACAGATTACATTAGAAGCAACTCTTTCACTATTACTACTACTACTACTACTATTACTTCTTCTTCTACTAGATGACGCACCCATAACAGTTATGGCTCTCTATAACTTCCTATCCCATATCAGCTTTTTCCCTTCGGTAAGGTTCTCGCCCTCCATTTTTGCCATTTACACAAGTTAGTCAGATAAGTGGCTCACGACCTTGCCCCGCGTCTCTCTTGCCATCAATATGCTCTTTGAGGGTTAAGTTTCCCAAGAATTCCTTCCTCATTATGTGGCCAATGAATTTCATCTCTCTTTCTGATTCTGAAGAGAAGTGTTCTTTCTATTGCCGTTCTCTTGTGAATTACTCTGCCGATTGAATTATCAGTATCCTTCTGTAGAACCACATTTCTGCTGATTCCATTTTTTCCGCGTTCTTAGGGAAATTTAAAGAATTTGTCTCAAACTTGGTGCAACATAATTTTCAAATCCGTTGCACTGTAAGAACTGGTTAATTTCTAATTACCTTTCTGTCTACATATTGTTTATTCCTTCGATTGTAATTTATATTTTTTTCTTTTAGCATTAATAACATTTTATTCATCTTTTGACAATTTTACTATGAAGGTAAAAGAACGATATCTTTCTGTGGGATTTTTTTTTCAATAATCTTCCAAAAGTCCACAAAACTTCATCACTTACTAAACTCGATTGATTTATTTGTTTTCCGGTTTTTCAACACTTTGTGGGTTATTTAAAGCTGAAAATTATTTTAGATTGCACGAATAATTCAGTGAATATTGCATTATCATTTTTAGACATCAACAATTATTTTCCACTTATATATCCTACTATTTAACCTATAGCTGGGGAGGAGATGGATTGATAATTTTCCCAATGTATTTTCGCGTGAATGTAATGCTTCTGACTGGAATTCGAACTCAGCCCTCCGATTTGTATCTAAACTTGAAAGAATTCAACTCTACTATTTAACCCATAGATAGTTGGGGATTCGAGAGGGAACAATGCTTTTCCTAAGAGCATGCATACAAATGCGAAGTCAACAGAATAGATCTGAGTTTGAAAACTTAATAGTCTAATGGATTCTCACAGAATTCAATTCCATTTGTCGAACGTTTACTCACCAATTACTTAATAATTTTAAAATGTTTCAATTGATAATCGAAGCTTCACCGAGTGAAGTTTTATCAATAATTTCTCGCCAATGTCTTCAAATCTTCATTGACAGTTTGGGCTGAACTTTCATTTTCTTATCGAAACTCGAACGAATTGATGCCTGTATTGAATCATCGATTAACCCTTAAAAGTTGGGAAAGCGTTACTCGAACATGTACGTCAAGCAGGTAAAAGATATAAGCAAATTAATTTTTAAGAGGTGTTATACGTTTTTTGCATCATTTATAAACAAACTCTGTTTTAAAAATGAGGATCTAACTAATTTATTGTATAACAATATAGAAAAAAAGGAAAAAAAGGAAAAATCTAGTTTCGTAATTTTAATATTTTTACCTGTATTATAATCCTTGAAGCATTCATTATAAATGGTGTTTTATTAAGACGGATTATATATAAGGGTGTTTCATTAAGACGGATAAAAGTCAGCAGTAAATAAATCAGTGTTATTGGTGAAAATTTATTTATTTCTTTATTGAATCATGTTATTTAAGTGATGGCAATTATGTGTGAAAAATAATATCGCCCAAATGTCCGCCAAATGTGAAAGAAAGCGAAAAAATCATTAGATGCTTCAACTTAATTCACATTTAAAATAGATCCAAGTTATTGGAACACTCTTTACAATGAAGTTGTGCATTCTTTGAACCAATTCTTTGAATCCTTTTAGCCTGATTTCTTTTTGAGAAGTAACACCGCAACCATATCACTATCTTTGGCTTATTCTTCCAATTGTCTTTTCTTTTTTTTTTATTATCTTTGCTTTACTCAGGATTTGGGGGGAAAGAGAGTTGAGTAGTTTTCTGTTGTGTTCACCATGGTTCGAAATTAAGAGTTCGCCTTCTCTTTTCTTCACCTGTTTTCTCTTCGAGAAGTAACCCAGAAACTATAACAGAGTCTTTAGTTTATTCTTTCAAATGTCCTTTTTTATTATCTTTGCTTTACCCAGGATTTGGGGGGAAAGAGAGTTGAGTAGTTCTCTTGATGCCTCCACCACGGTTCGAAAGTTAGAGTATCCGCTATTTTAGACCATAGTTGGCGAGTGTAGCGGAAGAAATAGATTCATGCCTTGGTTAAGTGGATTCGTGACAAATGAACGCATCAATTTATCCCGGATTTTGAACTCAGATAGCCAATTCAACATTTTCTAGTAGCCTCCCATTTATTTTGTACCACGAAACGGCTGTTTTGAAATTTTCCTCTTCAAACGCCTGTCGGTCTCGAAAAAGGTGAATTAAACTTACGGGATTAAGTGAAGCTCTAAGCCGTCTACTGCGTCTCGAGTTCATGTGAAAACCTCAAGTGGGACTCATATATAACGGACCATCACTGAAGATGCTGGAAAAATGGTCAACTACTTGAACCGATCCACAATATATGTGATTCCCTCTGACAAGAGACGGATTAGACCGAAAATGGAAATTTGTTACCAAATCCCCACTGTCCATTTTTGATAGATTTTAGAATCGTTTCTACAGTCTTGCAGTGTTTTCCCATCTGCAGCTTATATCAAAGTTGCAAGCCTATCGCAAGTCTATCGCTATCTCCAGGGCAAATGTTCAAATACGCTTCACTATTTAGTTCTATCAGTTATAAGCCTTTTAGGCTAGGACTGCAACTAGGACCTTTACAACCAGGAGCAGAGATAAGACATTTACAGCTAGGACTACAGCTACGACAGTCACAGCTTGAATCACAGATAGGATAATTACGACTTGGAACACAGATTAGACCATGTCAGCGAGGCTCTTTATTGCTATGACTTTTTCAGCTAAGACAACACTTTACAGCTAGGATTACGGATAGGACCTTTACAGCAAGGAGTACGGATAGGACCTTTACAGATTGAACCAGAGAGACCTACAGCTCGTACCCTTACTGCGAGAACATTTAGAGCAAGTTCCACGGATAGGCATTTTACAGCTAGGACCACGGATAGACATTTTACAGCAAGGACATCGGATAGGACCTTTACATCTAGGACTACGGATAGGACCTTTACAGATTGAACCACAGAGATCTACAGCTCGTACCCTTACTGCGATAACATTTAGAGCAAGTTCCACGGATAGGCATTTTACAGCTAGGACCACGGATAGACATTTTACAGCTAGGACATCGGATAGGACCTTTACATCTAGGACTACGGATAGGACCTTTACAGATTGAACCACAGAGATCTACAGCTAGTACCCTTACTGCGAGAACATTTACAGCAAGTTCCACGGATAGGCATTTTACAGCTAGCACCATGGAGAGGAACTTTACAGCTCGGACCTCGGATCGGACCGTTACAGCTAGCACTACAGATAGGACCTTTACAGATTGAATCGCTGCTAGGACATCTACAGCTAGGACCTTAACTGCGAGAACATTTTCAGCAAGTTCCACAGTAAGGCTTTTTACAGCTAGAACCGCGGATAGAACCTTTACAGCTAGGACTATGGATAGGACATTTACAGCTAGGACCTTTGCTGGTAGGACCATACTATTTTAAAAGATATGAATAACCTGCATGTAATCTAGTTCACATGTAATCCATGTGTTCCACTCAGAAGCTATTTTCCTCGGAACTTCTACTTTGTTTAACCGACTCCTGCGTTAATGCTTCCCTGGAAACTAGAATCTTCAAGTCGAGGATTAATCTCTATCTATCCTTCTTGTCTTCGTAATGACGGGTTCGTACTACATCCTTTTTCGTTTGTATCCCACCTTATTCCATAACCCCTTGCTTTGAATGTCCCTCGAGTTTTGAAGAAACCGAGAAACCAATTAGGAAGACTAGGTTATAAACAACCGAAGTATCATTTCAATGGAGCAGGTTCCTTCTTCAATTGGAATAAAAGCGTTTTGTCAAGAATGATTCAAAAAAGCATTAAACTCTTGGGAACGAAAATATTACGTACAGTTGTGACGTCGTCTCCTGGTCGCATCGCCAACCGTGACGTTCTATGCTGGTCACGGCACCAGTTGTGACGTTGTCCCCTGGTCGCAGCGCCAACCGTGACGTTCTCTCCTGGTCACGGCACCAGTTGTGACGTCGTCCCCTGGTCGCAGCGCCAACCGTGACGTTCTATCCTTGTCTACCACGGCACCAACTGTGACGTCCCTAAACAGCACCAATTGTGACGTACTCGCCGCGGCGCCAGCCGTTCGCTCCTCACTGCTCCGTTCGGGTGTCGCTGCTCCAAATGTGACGTTCTAACCTTTTGGTGATTCGGGTGGGAATCTGGTTAGATTTGATATCAGCCTCGTCGTTCCCAACTCGCTTCCAACGCCTGGTTACCGAAGTAACTACTTTGATTCCCAGTCTGCCTACCCACGTTGTGAATTGATCTTAGGCAGACGAGATCAAACAGTGGTTGGGGCCGTACTGCAAACCGAGTTCAACGGGGGTGATACCACATAAATATGCATAAAAGACAATAAAATGAAAACTCAAAAGTTCAAAGTATCAAAGAAAAAGGTAACAAACTTTATGTCTAGTTGTTCGATACATAGGACTGCATCTATCTCCCGACTCGTTCTATGGATTGTGACACGTCTTTTTCCGCTAGGCAAGTTTTAACACTTCAAGTTGTCTGCTCTCTAAGAAATTGGTGTTTCGGTGGGTCTTTGGACGAAAGTCAAAAAAAAAAAAAAACTTATTTCGGTGATCTGGATCTAAGTCGCTCTTCAAAATAATTGTTCTTGGTTTGAAGAGGGGTCCGGAATGTGCGTGAATCTTGGTCTGCTATCTGCGAGGCTTGCTTCAACTGAAGACTGACTCTGGGAACTGCTGGGACTCAACTCAACTCTGCTCGTTGTGGCTTCGTTTATATGGGCGCCGACCAAAACCGGGGTGATTTTGTCGGCGCCGGGTGGTTCCTCGATAATTCTAAAAACATATCCACCTCTCTGGTTAGGAATTCCCACCTTTTTCCATTTTGGGGAACCTTTCCTCACTCCCACCTTCTCATCATACTTCAGAGGGGCGTGAACTGCCCTCCCCACATCTTCGTAGCAACCTCTCTTACTCATCCTCCAGATGGGCTGCAACAGCCTCCCTCGTGCGTCACGTGATCACCACTCGACCAATGATGTCTCAGTCGGGCATGGACGAATCTGCGGCTTTGTTTCAGGAAGAGAAAAAAATATCTTGCTTAACTAAAAAAAAAATTATCTCT
Source organism: Acanthosepion lycidas (assembly GCA_963932145.1). Classification (NCBI taxonomy): domain Eukaryota; kingdom Metazoa; phylum Mollusca; class Cephalopoda; order Sepiida; family Sepiidae; genus Acanthosepion; species Acanthosepion lycidas. The sequence continues at coordinate 48,979,470 of OZ010607.1, read as the reverse complement.
TCTCTTTCCCTTTTCTTCCTCTTAATCAATCGTTATCATTTCTCTGGTCGCCAACGGGACAATATGACAATGGCGGTCATAACTCTTGTTCTACACGTGGTTTACGTCAGGTATTTTATCGCTAATTATCAGAATGGGTGGTCTTCTTAACACGGTCTCGAAAAGAAACATCTCCAAAGTTTCAGTCAGTCTGTCGCCTCGAAGAAAGAAAAAAAACATTTCTAGGTCCCATTCATTTTCCTTCGGTACATATTTCTGATAACATAATTTTATTATCGCAGGCCAAGGATGTTCCGTCGAAGGAAAATCGGTCAACGGACACTAGTAGGTGGTCCTTAATTTTTCATATCTATCCAAAGTCCCTTTAGTTACCTGTTTTTCGTCACTTATCGAAATAACATTTTCATCTGAATTTTTTTTCTTTGGCCAGCCGGTCTGTAGTTGATAATAAGATGTCTTCCCGTACCAATAGTTTGTTTTCATATCCTTAGATAACACAGCCGATGCCAAAACATATCTGATTCTTTCTTTCTTTCCCTCTCTTTCCACTCAGAATTTCCCTGTCATTGTAATGACACTCTTTCGCCATCTGTTACTTGTCAAAATATCCTTTTATCCTTTGTCTCTTAGCCGTGTGTGTGATTCCGTCTTTAGCCTCTCCTCTTTCTTCTTTTCTTTCTTTTCCCTTTCTGCCTCGTTAAATGGTGCCACACAGACGAAAGGAAGTTTCGTTTTGGGAAATAAGTATGATGATGACTGCAACAACTTAAATATTAATCGTATGTGGCAGCTAATAATAAATTTAGTGTACCCTAACATATGTTACCCTTTGCATCAAAGTGGCAGCATACACCGTGGATTAAAGGAAAATGTTGCTGTTCTTCATGACAACACATGGCTGCATACAGTAATAATAGGTACCTCCACGAGATCTCTAAAAAAAGAGTATAGCATGATGAAAAAGACGCCAAACTTGACGAAAACAAAATTTTATCGTCTAAATGTTTGTTATTAAGTGGAAAGATCAAAGTATTTTGGGGGTCAGCAAAATTGACCATTTTTTCCATTTAAAAAAAAACTGGAAATCTCACTTTGAAATTCTTTTAAATATCAATTATCATTTTTTCAAAACTTATTTTAAGAAAATCAGAAATTATAATGTTTATTTAAAATATTTTGAACCAAACTTAACTTAGCTTTTGTGCCAAAAAGATGTAAATTTGAAAATAAAACAAAGCAGGTCATAAACTTTCGCGTCTCTTGACAGGTGATGAATGACATATTTACGAATTGCATGAGGCTAATTTGTTCTACGGAAGGAGAAAAGTGAAATAATTTACATTTAAGTGAACAAATTATTTACCTCGTTATTTTTAACAACTTTCAGCGGTCTAATTTTTTTTTTGAACTTAGCTTTCACCTTTACGTTTATGATGCTTTATGGAAAATATATTATAAAGAAATTAGAATAAGACTGTTAAGAGTGACATTAAATTTCATATTTCCTAAGAAATGTATCTAATTACTTTATAGGTACCTTTCTTATGAAATTTTATCAGAACTGTACATAAAATACCATAATTTTATGTACATTTATTACATTTTACTGTTATTTGTATTTGCATTCATTTTATTATTAATTTTGATATTTCATTTATAGAAAAATGTTATAACTGAGATTAATATAAAAATAAGATCATATAAATTTCATAAGATGATACTGATACTTGTAGGTACCCTTTTCAGTTGAAAGTGAAAAATCAAATTAACTTCTCCACACGTGTTTCGCAAAAGTAAAGGCCTTAACAGCGGAGAACAATACTTAACTCAAATAAAGCAACTTAATTATATTCTGGTTGGTCTTCCGTACTTTATAATTACAGCCCGGTTATAAACACAAAATTACATTTCTTAATTACTGTAGATCTTCTGATTAGTCAAAATGATACAATTTACAACGCGCTAAAAAAAGATCTATCTCATAAGGACACTTAGAAAAGCCGATGGGGCTTTTAACTAATTTTATAATATTTTAACAACTTAAATGTAAAATCTATTATAATTAAAGAAATAACAAATAATTGTATTAAAAATTCATTTTTTTATCGAAAAATTTTTTTTGCTTTCAGAAAATATTGTTCATATTCATAACAAAAAACTAAAAGCAAATAAAAGCATTTGAAACTGAATAATATCTTTGTTTTATTGAGTTTTGTATGTTACAATTCAGAGCTGATTTTCAGGTACGTTGGCTCCAATTAAAAACAAAAAAAACATGATTTGCATTCCTCAAAGCCCTGTGCTTTTATTATTGTAATCACTAAACCCGATGCGATTGAATTTCTAGCGTTTTCATAAAATTAGTTATGAAGGGGTAATAAATATTTAAAAAAAATATTTCTACCATGACTTTAATAAAAAAAAAATTATATTTATAATAATTTCGATCATTTGTGAATAGTTCCTGAAAGGTTCATTAACATCCGACAATTTTTGCACAATTTTTCAAATTAATGTGCGTCATACCAAAAAAACGTGCTAAAAATTGTCTATGTTATTTACTAGTTCCGCTGATACAAATAGAAACAAAGTTTTTTTAATCAAAATTTAGAATGTTCTAAAAAGAAAGACACATTTTTAAAAATAATTAAAAAAAAATTTGGTCTTTCCTCTTAATAATAACATAAGCATTTAGACAATAAAATTTTGGCGTCTTTTTCATCAAACTATGCTCTTTTTTTAGCGATTTCGTGGAGGTACCTAAGTAATAACGACACAGAATAAACAATTTTGGAACTCGGTTGGTCTGTGCCACCGTAATGTTGTGGTGTCCTCCCTCTAAAGAGTATATGTTGGACTCTTCCGCCTATTATAAAATTAGTAGGACAGAAAGCTTCAGAATAGATTGACCACTAATTCATTCGATACACTCTCACTAGTCGTGTAATACTCTTCTGGTGTACTTAGTGTTTAATATACGATAGATCTACAAACCTGGTGTTTGTTATTACTTAACCAATTACTTGGTAACAACACGTACCAACCAGAGTCGACTAACCTTGCTCTAACCAATTTTCACCTTTTTCAATCGCTTCAAAACGCGTTGACAGATAATAAAATGTAGTTGAACTTAGGGACGCAGTATTTCATAAACAAAATAAAAAAAAAATAAATCCACCTCGTTATTATTATTATTATTATTATTATTATTATTATTATTATTATCTGTCTATATTTCTGAAATGAGGTATTATGTACACTATTTACATTATTTGGACTATTGTCCTCATCTTTGTCGCCATATTTATTACAACGTTTCGGCCTTTCAGTATCTGTCTATATTTCTGAGATGAGGTATTATGTACATAATTTATATTATTCGGATTTTTGTCCTCATCTTTGTCGCCATATTTATTACAACGTTTCGGCCTTTCAGTATCTGTCTATATTTCTGAGATGAGGTATTATGTACATTATTTACATAATTCGGACTTTTGTCCTCATCTTTTTCGCCATATTTATTACAACGTTTCGGCCGGTGTACGCTCCGGCTTTCTTCAGGTGTTTGGAATGTCGAACTGAATCGTTTATTTCGCCCACTGCGGTAGAATTGTAAGTGTTCCCCTGGAAATCTGATCCATACATTTCAAACCGGACTACTGTTTTCTATAATCATGTTTCAAACGAGATTTTCTTTTCTTCTGTTGTCAAAATATTGAGTTACTGGCTTGTTAAGCTACCAGGAAGACCAGAATGATAAAGCCGTTCGTATTTCATAAGACAATGAATATTCTTTTGCTCGATAATGCCGTCAAATTGAATTATTTATTTATAGGGACAATTCGCATGTCATCGCTCTATGGAATGACGTTTTGATTCCAACGCGTTGTTACCGGAGATAATACAGTCCAGAGAACTGTCAACCACGCGTAGATAAGTACCAAGTCTTAACAGACTTATAATCGCTATTATTTCAGTTTCCACGTGAGCATTCATAAAACACATTTATAAATTTGAGGTAGGTTAATATTCTGATGAACTTTCCTTATTGGCACCGAGACTTTTTGAATTTAAAAACAGTACTAGATTGGCGGCTAGGTCTCAACATTTTACATTTGAAATGGCAAGATGTAGCCATAAGTTCTATGATAAAAGTTTCGTCTATTGCACTTTTCGCTTGTGGAACTCTTCCGGCTTCTTGTTTCACAGTTAATGTTGATCTTGCAATATCAATCATTAATGTGCCATCGTAATTTCTGTTCTTTTATTGTTGTCTCTCCTTAAAAGATTTTTCTCATATTCTGTAACATATCTCAGCGTCTTAGTGGTTTTATTGCCTGGCTTGGAATGAAATTTTTAAAAAAAAGAAAAGATCATGTTGCCAATCTTTTGAAGCCGGCATTCAACAGTTTTACATCGTAAAATTTAAAAATACAAAGACGGACGCCTCAAATTTAAAATTTGATGTCTCCTGTGTTGCAGTATTTTGCATATATTATGTACTAGTAAGTTAGTCAAAATGACTTGACTCCCTTTATAGTCCACCAATAGAAGGTTAACAAATCAGAAGACGTAGAACATTCAATCCGTCGTGTATAAAGGCGGCCATTTTTGTTCACTCTACTCGAATGTCCAGTCCAGCTTGTCAGGCGAAGAGAAACAGAAGGACGAACTATGCTCTGCTACCTTTTTTCCAAAATATCCACTGCTAACGTGAACAACGCTTTCCTACTGTCTTCAAGATATTCACTGCTAACCTCTGGATTCTCTACTCAAGGCGACCCTCATTATGAACAACATTCTGTACCTATTTAGACCTCGTCAACATTTAAATCACGTGTGAGTTAGACGTTATGGTCAGTACTGAAAAAATACTATGCTTTACAAGTGATTATCGAATGTCAGTGACACCGAGACTTTTGGAATTGCATTTTACAGTTTGTATAAGCTTAAAACACACAGTCAAATCCACAGACATTCTGATGTATGTTGTTATGCAAGAACTGACGCTCACCATTGGTGTTTGCAAAGGGAAAGGTGAACAACGCCATATACATTGTTCATCCAGTTTTGCTGCCATTACCGATGTGCCATTTCGTATATGGCTGTCCATATGATGAGCCTGCTACTTTATTTATACTAAAATTCCCCAGTACAAATCTCTAGAGCCACTCAATGTAGAGGGTTGCAGTAAGAACAAAATCGAGATGATCTTTATTTCGTTGACAGGCAGCTATGAAGTTCCATGCGGAACATTACACCAATCGAGGGTAGGCACTTCTGAAACTCAATTCTTATTGCCTGCGATTATGTCCGTTTTTGGTCACCGTAAATCTTCAACAAGCCTCAATGACAGCAGTTTCTTTTTCTGCATAAACGAATTTAGTGCCACACCTGTACATCCTTGACATTTTCATGTCAAACTTCATTTTACCAAACTATCACCGAGCTGCTATGTAATATATTATCTATACGGGAGTGTACTGTCGAAAAATCTCCTCACAGATAAAGAAGACATTTGAAGCGACAGAGATGTGGTTCAAACAATGTGCTAAGAATATAATAGACTGAATAATGTGAGCAACGATGACATTTTCAGACAAAATGGAAATAACAAGGGGAAATAAAACAAAGAAGAGAGAGACTGGCGAATCTAACACACACAAGGCAAAAGAACCAGCGGAAACGGATTTGGTTTGGTGGATGGTAGTACGAAATCAAAAAGTGTAGTAAAAGGTAGAAATTTAATTTAAAGCAGGAAGTTTTACAGAGTCATGATCCCTTGTATCCGGAAGGAACCCAGCATCGAAAAGAAAAGGTAAATGTCTATTTCAATGTATAGAAATACTTACCGGAATAAAATAGCAGACGAGAATTTCGAGGTGAGAGAAAAGAGCCAGACAGAGGAAGTCTCCGAACGGAAAAGCCAATCTTGAACTGAATATATAAGGGGGAAAATGTTACTAAAATGTCGATTCAATGGCGTCCGTTCTTTCTGTCCTTACTGGGAAAGAGTTTCATTTTTTTTGTGTGTGTATCTGTGAAGATTGATTTAAGAAGGTATGTCAATGTAACTGTTAGGAAGAAAAATATTTAGCCAAATGGATGATATGTCATCAATGATATCTTTTCGGGTTATTTCACGTAAGTCGGAAGGACAGGTATTCTTTCGGATGAAAATATACGGTAACCGCTTTTTTGACATCTGTCCACTTCTGTTATACGGCCAAAATTCTTGAAAAGATAAAAAAAAAAAAAAAGTTAAAATTTTCCATTAATATTTTATAGAAAACGTACGGAATCGTTCTCAGAATTTTGCGGTCCACATATTTTGTCAAAATTGGTAAATCTGATGTTTGTTCATGGAAATCTTCATATTACGAAAAAAAGGCCGAACCGATGATAATTTATTCTTCGTAATATACAATGGAACAACCAAAGTTCCAAGAAATTTGAACAGTGTGATCGTGATTAGGCAGCGTGTTTTGAAACTTGCCGAAAATTTACCACTTCTTTCGCATTGGCTTTAACTTTTTCATTTTTCATCTGAAGAACTATTTTGCACATTAAATTTCAAGTTATTTGGTTCACATTTAACACGCACATACATACACACACGCATATATATATATATATATATATATATATATATATATATATATATATATATAAATTCATGAATCATTCATACAAAAAACAAATATAGAGGTTAATGATTTAAATGGCGAGAATACATTGTCGCAAACAATATAAATAAGATACATCAACCCCGAACCTGTATAGGAATAATATGATCCCCGTTTTATAAATTCCAGTTGCATAAGGTCTTTTTAATTTTTTACAAGCTTTATATATATATATATATATATATATATATATATATATATATATATATATATATATATATATAGGGCTGGTGTAAGAGACACTTGGGACCACACCGAATCCACTCTATTATATCTCAATTTCATAAGGTAAAATTAATATAAAATACAAATTTTATTGCAACCTAAATATGTACAGTAATAGATCATATGCAATATAGGTAAATAATTCATCTAAAAAAATTGAAAATTAATATAATGTATGTAAATACAAATAAGAGAATTGTCATAATAAATTATTCCATCTTAAATAAATCAAATTTATAAATTTTGCGGCCATTTTTAACATGAATTTGTCAATTTTCTTGTTAAAAAGTTGAATAATTTTAACACATTCAACATTATGGATAAAAAATAGTGAATTTTAGGCTTTTTTCGAGACTTAGCATAAGCAAAACAAATTCAAAGATTTGGACAAAAAAGACCCCAGAATAACGTCAAAATCCCCGAAAATGTTTTATTCTTTAAAGGTTGTACTTAGTTTAATTTGTAATGTATATAAATTTAAGTAGAATAAAGCAAATTTTGATTAGAGCAATTTCTGTGTCGCGATGGAATCATATTAAAAAAATAATTATATATATATATATATATATATATATATATATATATATATATATATGTGTGTGTGTGTGTGTGTATGTATATGTGTGTGCGTGTGTAAAGAATAATTGAATCTTATTTTTAAGCCGGCATTTTTATTACTCCAAACGTTGAGTAGGGTAAATAGAGCTTTGCTTACTGTGAGGTCTTTCGGGGCCGAGCGGTAAAGCACACCGGACAAGACGGAGGTTTTCCCTACAAAATGGGATGCACATTCTATCCCTATCGAAATACGCATTTTTCTTACTTTAGATTTCTCGAATGCACAGGCCGATAAAAGTAATACATACTGTTTAATAAATACAAATAGTGCGTCTATTTCAAATAAGAAGTGTTCACTATAATAATGCTTGAAGTAATAAAAAAGTATCTATGTATCTGTGCGTGTATATATATATATATATATATATATATATATATATATATATATATATATATAGATAGATAGATAGATAGATATATAGATATATAGATATGTATGTATGTATGTATTTAATTTCCATCTAGGCACGTAATGACGAAGATATTTTATCGCTATTCCCGCAGTGCTTCTAGCTGGATGTCCCTGTTATATCAACAAAAATTTTTCCCCGGTTAAAAGCAAAATCCTTTCTACTAGCAGGATGTCTGAGACATTTCCTAATTGTCCAGTAGTGGTTCATTTCAAATATTCTCATAAAAGTGTCCTTTCTTCATTCGGAGGAGCACAGAAAAATACTGTCTTCCGAGTGCCTAAATATTGAGAGTTATTATCAGTAGAACTTCCCGATGGAAAAGAATTAAGCACGCTTGAATGTTTCGTTTCTATACATCCGTACACGTTTACATCCACTCGGTTTTTGCATTTGTTTGCGTGTGGGTATATGTGTCTATGACAAAAGAGATATTTCCGTTTCGTGTCCTTTGCGGTTTTTATACGGTTTTCACAATCAAATTCATATTCGCCAGCCGGTGTTATCAAAGTTTTCAGAATAAACTGACATTTATATGTTATGTTTTCTATGAGAAATTCTGCCTTCAATAAGCATTTTTTTATTTTATTAGAAATATTTTTACAACTTCAAACATTATTTTTTGTTAATACCTGCATTTGAGTGAACGCTCCGTTTTTTTTAAACAGTATCTCTTTCGCATAATGGCCTTCACATTCGAGAAAATTGAACAAAGAAAATATATCCTCTGGCATGATTCGAACATATGCTCCACTTTGCAGGAGAAACCACTGATGTGTTTTTACTGCTCGGCTACGAAGATTTTGACAATAAAGCAAGTTTCTAACCTTTAAAGCACACTGACACGCCCACATTTTCCCGAAAAGCATAACTACTCAGTTTTATATCCAAAACGCAAATAAAGAAATTGCTAAAAATTTAATTAATTTTTATTTTTTAAAACTATTTAAATTTTTTTTTATATTATCCCCGTTTACTTTAAATAAAAAGCCTAAATCTTGCTTCTCTTAAGTACAAATTATTTTCTTTTTTTATTTAAAATAAATTTTAGATACAAAACAATTGTTTATTTATAGACAATTAAAAACATACAGCAATACCCGTTTATGTTTAATACAAAATATAAACACCGTCTATTTTAAATAAATTAATATATATATATATATGTGTGTGTTTTATGTCTGTCTATTTTAATAGACACTTTTAAAAAATAACATTAATCCCGGTTTAATTTAAATATGAGTTATAACATTAATCACACACATATATATATATATATATATATATATATATATATATATATATATATATATATATTATAAATTAATTGAGTTAAAATATGTTTTTTCCGCTACACAGTTCTAACCATGTTTCAAAAATCTGTGTAGCGGAAAAACCATATTTTAAATCAATTAATTTATAATATTAATGTTCTGTAAATTTACATTCAGCACTATTTTGTAAAAATAAAAATATGTATAAGAACACCGGATTATATATCTTACTGTTATTTCTTCATATATATATATATATATATATATATATATATATATATATATATATATATATATCAAGGGAAGAGTTTATAGTTGTTTTAACAAGAAAAGAGTGTATTTATTAAAAAGAAGAGAGAAACTGCAAACGTTCTTGGTTGTAATGTGGATTTTAAAAAATATATATGTTAGGCTTTATTTTTCATTGCAAGATAAAGCATAATATATATTCTCTGTTCTTTTTAATATATATATATATATATATATATATATATATATATATATATATATGTATGTGTGTGTGTGTGTGTCTGTGTGTGAATGTGTGAGTTGTGTGTGTGTTTGAAGTGTATGTGTGTTTAAATATAAACCCATAATCTACATATGATATATGGGCTGCACCAACATTGTGTTAAACAGATATTTTTATTAAAATTTAAATTATGTAACGGTCAGTCTCTACACAGCACCAGAAGCACCGGTCAGGAATTATATATATATATATATATATATATATATATATATATATATATATATATATATATATATGATTGTGTATTTGTGTAGCAATCCTTCTTTTATGCAAGCTTCATTAAAACGGATGACAAGGTGCTATCGTTCAGTTTTTTTTATATATATTTTTTATTATTCATGTGTTTTTATAATTTTTCTTTCACTTTCCTTGTTGGGAGCTTAGTTATGTAATTTTATATTTCCTTATTTTGGAAGCAGTCCGTCTATTATGCAAGTTTCATTAAAAGTGCATGAAAAATATATAAAAATCTTAATCACGCCACCTTGTCAGTGGATTTTTAAAAAATTTTCATAAAAGAGGGATTGATTTATGACCTGGTGGTTTTCCACTGCGTCCGAACCGAAACAAATCTATAGCTACTCCAACAGGCATCAGCAATACCCCGCGATATCAATTTGTCTTGCTTGCTTACGCAACTAGATGTGTGATCTTCTTTCAAACCGTAGCCGGGGATAATATCGATATTAAATCTGTAAATGCCCGCACGGGTCTGCATATAAAAAGATTGCTTTTTACACAAATCATTTTTTATAACATCCGAAAAATTATCTGACTTCAGATCGCTTTTCGAAAAGTGCCGTTCGATTTTACTGACGGCCAAAAGCTAAAACAAATTTTCGATACAAGAGATGCGTATAAAAAGTCATTGATAAGCAGTAATATGCAATATATTTCTGAAAGAAGATGTGGAATATATTTGCGTTTGTGTTAGGTTATAAGGTTTCAGGATGCATTTAGGAGATAGCAAATAATAAATATTTATAGAGTCACATACAAATCTATGTAAATCTTGATATTTTTTAGGGCATGTGCAAACGAACAACTCACTGTTACACACACACAGGTGTGTGTGTGTGTGTCATTCTGACCATTAAATATATTTGACACAAAGATCTCTTTGAATTGCATCATCATCACCATCAAGTCGAACAATTTCGGAATTCCATGACATGCTACTTCTATCCATTCCTGTTGTTCAATGCATTTGGAAGCTCATTTAGTCTGCATCCTGTGTCTTCAATCAGATGGTCAATTTTCATCTTCTTTGTTTTCTTTTTCCATGGGATGGTGCCCAGAATAGAACGTCTCCATCTAGTTCTTCTTTACACTATTTACATTATTCGGACGATTGTCCTCATCTTTGTCGACATGTTTATCACAACTTTTCGGTTGGTTGGAATGTCAAACTGAACCCTTTATTTCGCTCACTGGGGTAGACTGTTCTAGTTCCACGTGCCATGTCTAATGGATGTCAGTTATCTCCTGTTAATTCCCCTCTCCAAGTTCTTCTCTCACACTCTTTGGGTCCTGTTACTGGATCTAACAAAAGCTTTTATCCACTGTACAATGTGTTTTTGAGGACATCTGTGTATGAATTTTGGGGTATTATAAAGCAACCGTTTTTTATCAGTGCTCATATTGCATTTTTTTTGTTGTTGTTATCAATGCATGTTTTATACCAAAGCTCATATTGCAATTTTTGTTGCTATTATCGCTTTTCACTGTCACACCATATTGTATTCATTTCTATGCTTGGTCGGCTCAGGAGATTTTGTGGCCTAGCGTATGTGCTGATTCCATAAGTTCACGAATTTTCCAATGATGTTCTTTGTCTATGATATCAACCTGACCCCACAGAGGGCGGTGATGTCCCTTTTCTCTCCATATGTGGTTAGCAATGCGTGATTTTTCCATTTCCCTTCGTGTAACAGCTTTCTAGTGTTCTTGAAGTCTTACCTTAAGGGGGCGGCCTGTCTCCCCTTTATATTTCTTTCCGCAGCTGCACAGGATAGTGTACACACAGTCTTTAGCCATGTTCTCCTCTATAAGGGGGAAGGTCTTACACGTGAGAAATATCTGCGAGGTGTCGTCCCGCTTTTTGAGAGGGGAATTAACAGGAGATAACTGACATCCATTAGACATGGCACGTGGAACTAGAACAGTCTACCCCAGTGAGCGAAATAAACGGTTCAATTCGACATTCCAACCACCAGAAGAAGGCCTGAGCGTACAACGGCCGAAACATTGTCATAAACGTGGCAACAAAGATGAGGACAATAGTTCCGAATAATGTAAATAATGTACATAATACCTCATCTCAGAAATATAGATAGATAGTTCTTCTTTGCTACGTCATCAGTGACCAGCATATCTTAGCAGCAATAAACAAATCAATTACCCAATATATATATATATATATATATATATATATATATATTTATATATTTAAATATATAATCATCGCAACACCCGAATTCTCATGTTTCAAAACTGAAACTTCAATTCAAATTCAATTAAAAAAAATTACAATTAAAATAAAAAGTTCCGTTTAATTATCAAGCGATGCTACGAATCCCTTTTTCGAAATTGACTTACTTAATTTATAAATCCAGATAGATTTGAAATTTTGAGATGTTAGGGTTAAGGAAAATTCCCTCTTTTTTATTTTTAACTTATTAAGCAAATTTATGTATCTAACGTATTGTAGCTATCAAGTCGGTCAAGTCAATGTGGGGTCTGGTATCTGTCTATAGATACAAGCTTCTTGTTTTGAAGTAGAACTTTATGCTAGTGACTATGTTCCAACACATCTGGGTTTCAATAGCAATACATTTGGCATTTTTTTTATTTTTTATTTTTTATTTAATTTTTATCATAGTACACTTTAAAATATATATATATATATATATATATATATATATATATATATATATATATATATATATATATGTGTGTGTGTGTGTGTGTGTTTGTATATATATATATATTTATGTATATATATATAAATATAATTTTAAAGTGTACTATGATAAAAATTAATATATATATACATACATACATATATATATATATATATATATATATATATATATATATATATATATATATATATATATATATATAAAGAAAGAACAGTAAGATATATAATCCGGTGTTCTTATAGATATTTTTATTTTTACAAAATAGTGCTCAATGTAAATTTACAGAGCATTAATATTATAAATTGATTAATTTAAAATATGTTTTTTTTCGCTAGACAGTTTTAACCATGTTTCAAAAATGGAAGCTAAAAACTACGAATTTAATTTTGTAATTAAATTAAAGACCAATGGTTAGAACTGTGTAGCGAAAAAACATATTTTAAATAAATCAATTTATAATATATATATATATATATATATATATATATATATATATATATATATATATATATATATATATATATATATATATATGGTCCGGTAAAAGTAACGGTCCCTTTATTTATTAATTTTATCGAATAAAAATAAACTACTGTACTTTAACAAAATCTATACGCATTCACACATTAAAACTGAACGGTTTGTTATGATTAACAAACTATTTGACATGTTCAAAATGCACCCCTTCATTTTCAGTACAACGTTAAAACCTATCAGCAACACTTCTACAAACCATTTGGCACATTTAAAGAAATATATAAGGAAATGCTTGTTTTATTCAGGAATATTTTCGGTTGAGCCTGTATACAAGATCTTTCAATACTCCCCGCAAAAGAAAGTCTTGTGCGGTTAGGTTTCGTGATCTTGATGGCCATTCAGTGCTCCCTGTGGTCCATCCACTTCACCTTGCCCCAATTAAGAACAGACCGTAGGTCAATTTTTAGATCAGCTGCCAATTTGACCCAATCACACTGAGCAGACTTACTATCGAGACAGGAGTAAATGGTTGTGTCATCAGTATAGATATGTTGAGAATGATATCAGGAAGATAACTTTATGAAAAATAAAGAACAACGTAGGCCTAACCATAGATCCCTGGTGGGGTGGAGACACCTGCATTAGTACAAAATAATCTAGAACGGTGGCCGTTTAGGGCAACTTTCATTTCGCGATTTGATAAGACTGAATCAGTTAAAAATTCTTCCAAAAATATCACAACGTTTTAACATGTCAAGAAGACTGGTAAGTCAAACGCTTTCAAGGTATCCAATGCAACAGCCTGAGGTTCGCCATTCTTATTTAAAACTCGACAGACCTTTTTACAGTAATATTCGTTAGTATTAGGTTGTTGCAAAAATAATGACGTAATAATGTCGTTTTTTGACGTTAAAAATACGTCAAAAAACGACATTATTAAGTCATTATTTTTGCACCAACCTAATACATCAGCCGTTGTCCTAGAGAATCGAAACCCATATTTCTTAGCTGAAAGAACACACTTCAATTTGAGATGCTTATCCAATTCAGTGTTGATTTTGGGCCTCTAATAGTTTACCAAAAATTTAGAAGAATAATAGGGTCATACGGTACACCTTTCTTAAAGAATGGTATAACAGAGGACGATATCCAAGAAGCATTCAAGCAAGAGGCAGCGAACCATTTATTGTACAGTTTAGAGTGAACGGAATCCAGTTCGGCAGCACATTTCTTGAGGACTATTACATATGCACTATCAAGTTCACATGCTTTGTGGGGGATACACATTATGATAGCAGAAACCATGGAAAGATGTATATGTATATAACTCAACAGAAACTCAGTTCGAAGTGAAAAGTTAGGCAAGGATAATCCAGATGAATCAAGAGAAGAGTTTGAAGAGAATTTAAGTCCCAAACAATCTGCTTTATCAATAGATGTTAACACCACAAATTCAATGAAGTGGGGAGATAAAGGAAATACATTGTTACAAAATCTACAGTAATCGCGAGAACTAAAGTTCTTAGAGACTATACGGTCACCTCTTTTATCAACAAACAAATATTTAGCTCCTTCTTGTACACGTTTACATTTATTAAATGTCGCCACAAATAGGCGTCTGTTGTGACCGGAACTGTCACGCTGGGAAAAGACGGAAAAAAATGATTCCTGTGGTTTTTCGAAGAAGGTGCAAAAGCATCGATGTCGGCCTTGACCCAAGAAGAAATCTTACTGGCACAATTTTAAATAGGAAGGTTAAGAATATCAATCCAAGAGGCGTCTAGAAGAAAGTCGCAAAGTGAATCCTAATCAGCATAAGGTACCAGAAAAAGGTCTTGTGAATAGAAGCTTCATGTCTAATATACTACTGAAACGAAATATCAACATATAGTACAGCGTGATCTGAATTACTCGTAGGACAGATGTAGGAAACGGAGTAAGGAAGTCTGTTCATCCGATTTATTAAGCAAACGATTAGGGAAATGCTCTATTTGTGCAAGAGAGTGAGCAATGAAACAAATGAACGTCGGAATACCGACAACGTCAGTAAAATTAGAATGCTTAAGTCACTCTTGTCATGATGCGAATTAAAATCACCAACGACAAAAATATTCTCAGATGAGTGGAGAGAGAGAGAGAGAGAGAGAGAGAGAGATGAGTGGAGAGAGAGAGAATGAGAGAGATGAGTGGAGAGAGAGATGGAGAGAGAGATGAGTGGAGAGAGGGAGAGAGAGAAGGAGAGAGATGAGGAGAGAGATGCAGAGAGAGATGAGTGGATAAAAGGAAAGAGAGGGAGAGAGAAATGAGTGGAGAGAGGGAGATAGAGGAAAAGAGATGAGTGGAGAGAGGGAGAGAGAAATGATGAGAGTGATGAGTGGAGAGAGGGAAAGAGAGAGGGAGAGAGGAGTGGAGGGAGAGATGCGTGGAGGGAGGGAGAGAGAGAGGAGAGGGATGAATGGAGAGAGGGAGAGAGAAATAAGTGGAGAGTGGGAGAGAAATGAATGGAGAGAGGGAGAGAGATGAGTGGAGAGACGGAGAAAGAGAGGGGGAGGGATGAGTGGTTAGAGATGAGTGGAGAGAGAGAGTGAAAGAGATGAGTGGAGAGAGAGGGAGAGATGAATGGAGAGAGAGATGAGTGGAGAGAGAGATGTGTGGAAAGTGATTAGTGGAGAGAGAGAAAGAGTGGAGAGAGAGAGGGAGAGATGAATGGAGAGAGAGAGAGAGAGAGAGAAATAACCATTTCTATACTGTCAGAAATTTTGTGCAGTATCCTGTAATCCGGAGAATAGGGCTAGCGTTACAGGGAGAAGAGGTAGCTAACAGATTGCAATCACAAAAGTTGAAACCACCTGTAAGCACAATCTTGGGATTCAAGTGACAATTCCCTCGCCATTATCAGATTTTCCTTGATATAAAAACCAAAGTTATGCATTTTATTATAGAATCTTTACGTCAAAAGTGGCAGCTAGCCGGAAACACAGGAGTTATTGGTAGCAATGAAAGAATTTACCTTGGTTTCACAAAGTGCAAATAGAGCTGCATGCTTTGTGAAGAGAAAAAATTCAAGACTGTAGAAATTGGAATGTATACCACGATATTGGATAAAAAAGTTTGAGTTGGTAGTTGAGTTGTTCTTTACTGGTTTTCATTGTATTTGTCATAAGGAGAATTGTTCTGAAGAAAAAAAATAGCCCCAAATAATTAATACTATCTGTCGTCATAGGAATACAAACTGGCCAGAACATGCATGAGTGTAAAAAATAATGTAGCCTCAGGGTTGACACTTAACCATGCGCGACATGGCGCTACAAATACCACGATTTTATGCAGCAGTTGACCATCGCAGACTCTTTAAGCGCTATCAAAGAATCCGGGAAACTTACTTCCAGCCGGCTGCAGCAACTTTATCTGGTTGGTGCAGCCGACTGGTAATAAGGATCCTGGTACTGGTTGGTAGTAAAGATCCCAGTACTGGTTGGTAGTAAGGATCCCAGTACTGGTAGTAAGGATCCCGATACTGGTTGCTAGTAAGGATCCCGGCACTGGTAGTAAGGATCCCGATACTGGTTGCTAGTAAGGATCCAGGTACTGGTAGTAAGGATCCCGATACTGGTTGCTAGTAAGGATCCCGGCACTGGTAGTAATGATCCCGATACTGGTTCCTAGTAAGGATCCCGGAACTAACAGTAAGGATTCCCATACTGGTTGGTAGTAAGGATCCCGGCACTGGTAGTAAGGATCCCGATACTGGTTGATAGTAAGTATTCGGTACTGGTAGTAAGGATGCCGATACTGGTTGGTAGTAAGGATCCCGGCACTGGTATTAAGGATCCCGACTCTGGTTGGTAGTAAGGATCCCAGTACTGGTAGTAAAGATCCCGGCACTGGTTGGTAGTAAGGACCCCGGCACTGGCAGTAAGGATCCCGATACTGTTTGGTAGTAAGGATCCCGGTACTGGTAGTAAAGATCCCGGCACTGGTTGGTAGTAAGGACCCCGGCACTGGCAGTAAGGATCCCGATACTGTTTGGTAGTAAGGGTCCCGGTACCAGTAGTAAGGATCCCGATACTGGTTGGTAGTAAGGATCCCGATACTCGTTGGTAGTAAGGATCCCGGTCCTGGTAGTAAGGATCCCGGCAACATGGTACTCTAATAATGATGAGTCACAGCCACTGGACAGTCATATCACCAAAAAGATAGATAAATGATTATGACCATAAAAGAAAGAAAGAAAATAAAAAAAAAGAAATAAAGGAAGCAAAGAGAAAAAAAAAAACTATATATCTGATCAGTAATCATAGGAGGAATCAATCCGAGCGATAATCGAACCTCTCTACTCCTATTAAACTGTTCTCAGCACAGGAGGCTGCAAGATTTTATCGAGACAAGAACTTTGACAAATAAGCCTATAGACTTCTCCTTCCAGGTCATTGGAAGGAACAATTACTGAATTAATAACTCTTTGGAGGTTTGCCTAGGAGTTGAAACCAAATGAATATTAATAGATCAGATCACTTCAGGATAAAATTATTGGGGATTTAGGGTTTAGATATGTTTACAAACACATACGTATCTTTTTTTGTTAAACAATTTACTCCAAGTAAGGCAGGAGTGTCACCAACACGCAAGGGGTTACCTAGGATTGAGAAAAATAAAGAGGAGTGTTTAAAGAAAGGCTACAGAGAAGGACGTGAAACAAGATCAAGGTATCAGAAGATGTCGATTGTCATTACACTTGAATATTTGAAGCCTATAGTTATCAGGGAAGCAAACAAGAGGAAGGGAGTACCGTAGGCGGGAAATGCGAGTAAGTAGCTGTTTGAGTAGAAGAAACGGCTACATTTAACCGTTTCGACAGTGAATGGGTGGGACCGAGATGTCACCCTAGTAGCTCGCTTATATTCATGTAGTCTGGGAACCAGCGAAAGTAGCTCGAACAAGAGACAGAGGGAAGCCACGGCATGTCTGTGAGAAAGCGACAGTAGACGAGATACTACTTCGTATTGCATAATTTATACTGGACATCGAGATAGAGACAGTCATCAAACGGTCCAATTATTCTTACGATTTACATAATTTCGGTTTAGATGATCAATATTAGAAGTCAGTTATTAAATATGAAAGGATGTGTATCTACATAATAACATAGACTTATTGTGAAACATATATATATATATATATATATATATATATATATATATATATATATATATATATATATATATTGTATTTAGGCAGCAATCTTTCATTTATGCATGTTTTATTAAAAACTGCAGACAAGGTACTACGATTAAGAAGTTTTATTTAATTTTTCTTGTGTTCGAACAAGTGTTTAATTTTTTGAACAGAGAGTGTGTAGAAATTGTCCATATTTTCTATAATTCCGAGCTCTTTTGGCTATACATTTAGCCATTATCAAGGATCATTTTATTTTTCCAATTTAGTTGGATATGTGGCGTTGTGTGTATGCATTTAGTGTTATAAAGATGTTTGATTTTCCGAACACAGTCATCACATTGTGGCGGTGTTCGTAATTAATATTATTAATTGTGACTTTTTGTATTTTATTATTAAGGCTTGCATTATTTTTAATCTTTTTTACAGGTGGATGAGTTTGTACTTTTGACTACTATGTTTGTGTGTGTGTTTAAATGGGTTCTAATAGAGCTATGGTCAGATAGGTGTAACGTAAGGCGTCTAGATAGGCATGTAGTTGTGTGACCGATGTAATTATTTATGAATTCAGATTGATCAGGGACACAGTTCCTTAAGGAGCATTTGAACTCATAGATAATGTTCGTTCTTTTGTAATTTTGACTTAGTTGGTGTGTTGTTATTTTTGAGGATAAGGTCAGCTGTTTTAAATTTTTTGTAGTGGTTAATTTACTTTTTTTTATTATTGGGGTAGTGGATTTCTTTATATTATTTCTAAGTGAGGATTCATCACACAAGAACAAGAAAAAATTAAATAAAAAATCTTAATCGTAGTACCTCTCTGTTGTTTTTAATGAAACATATATATATATATATATATATATATATATATATATATATATATATATATATATTGATAAATAGTAATGATATTTATTGCATCGTTAATACAGAAGCAATTAGACAAGACTATACAAAACAGGTAAGTTGTCAGATTCGTATGTACATACAGTGTTATGGGAGCATTTTTTCATGGTCAGCTAAGAGCAATTATGGAGAAATTTGCGATGAAAAGTTTGATTCGTTTGCTGCACATATATTTCTAGCTCCTATTTCTGGATCAGTAAAAGGGAATTAAGGAACGGAATGGGGGCGATGGGATTAGGTGCTGGATTAGCTTAAAAATAGCTCAAGACCGAATATTTGCTCTTCAGAAATGCGTAAGAACAAATATGACAATTTTATCTGAGCACAATTCGATTAACTCTGCGTTAGTCGAATTTATTCTTTTTTTCACATGTGGATAATATCTGTGACAATAATAAAAATTCGGATTCATTTAAACACACACCTAAACCTACCAAGTTCCATCCTCAAAATAGTTCGGTAAAATGCAACTATAATAGCTTCATTCATATGTAAAAAAAAAAGAAAAAAGACTACACTACCTAAATCATAATGACTAATACAACAAACTTTCTGATTTGTATTCTACGATTTTATTGGTGTGTTTTAAGATGTAAGTATTTTCTTGAGTGTGATTGGTTTATAAATATAATATTTGATATTTTAGTGGACACGACACTATTTACATAATTTCGGCTTAGATGATAAATAACGGAAGTCAATTATTAAATATAAAACAATGAAACATGTATCTACATAATAATATAGGATTATTCTCAAGCATATATATATATATATATATATATATATATATATATATATATATATGTTTTGAACAATAAAAATATTAAAAATTATAATCTTCAGACACACTGGGTTGTATATTAATATTCTTTCGTTTTTATCATTATTTCATTTAGATTTCCCGACTAGCTTCGGCCAACATGGCCATCATCAGGAGAAAAAAAAACCTCCTTGCTGGTAGCAGTGAACTACAGAAATGAATGTCTTGATGGAGAAAATGAAATTTTGTCTGTAGTTTCAATTGTTTTTTTTTATTTTATAACATGGATTTTGGTCAGTCTTGGTCAAACAGTCTCTTTAAATTGTTATTTAATATATATATATATATATATATATATATATATATATATATATGTGTGTGTGTGTGTGTGTGTGTGTGTGTGTGTGTGTGTGTGTGTAGCTAATTTTTGTTATTGTTCAAAATGCTTACATGATAAATAGTATTAATAGAGAGGAGGACCGCCAATACAAAAATAATTAGAAGTAAAAACTATACAAAAGATAAACTTTATAAAATTCGTATATATATACAGTGTTATGAGATGATTTTTTCTGGTCAACTAAGACTGATTATAGATCGGCTTGCGATGAAAAGATTGATTCGTTCGCTGCACATAGTCTTCTACCTGCCATCTCGCTATCAGGGGAGGTAATTAAGGAACGGAGTGAAAGTTGTGAGTTTAGGTCTCGGATTAGTTCAGAGTACATGGATTAGACTAGGTTAGTTACGGAACTGATACTATGATAGGAAAAACATGGCCAGTTTAGCTTAGCATAATTACATTAAATAATATGTGAGCGGAAGAATTACACTAAAATAATAATTCAGCAATCTATTAATAACATATATATATATATATATATATATATATATATATATATGATATTTTCTGTTTATATCTTATTTTTTATAGATACAAATATTTAAGCAAATGCTCTGTTTATAATAAACAGTATTAACCACATTTACTGGTCTAACCACTTTCACTCCAACCCCGCAACCTCCGACTTACTCTCTGCGTTGAGGTGTCTACTTGGTCTTAACAGAACTTAAGGGAGTGGCCGTAGGTCCCCTGAGCATCCGTAGATCATTCGGCCGGTCCGCTGGTTTAATCCTGCTTCCTGCCCATGTTGTGATTTGTTTGATCCAGAAAGCAGAAGCGATGTTCATCCATTCACGGTCGACTGGAAATGTAGACACGGCTGGAGAGTCTGTGCTAAGAAATTTAGGATACACCAAAAAAGTATATATATATATATATATCTACAGAAAGCCGAACAAACAACTATTCAATGATTGAATTGTTAATGTCTTTTATATAGCTGAAAAGATTAGTATAGAAAAGAAACGGATTACAGAAAAGAAAATAATTGACGTAAAAACTCATACACTGGATTCTAGAGAGAGAGAGAGAGAGAGAGAGAGAGAGAGAGAGAGAGAAAGAGAGAGAGAGAGAGGGTTGTGATTAGCTTATTGTGTAATCATCTTAGAACGATATGCGTCTCTTGATTATTGTAACTTGTTCGACGTCCGTTTCCAGTGGTAGTGATAATAGTAGCAGTAGTAGTAATGTTCGTGGAAGCAATAATAGTAGCAGTAGTAGTCTTAGACGTCGGAGGAGTAATTCACTGCTTCGTGCTTATATCAACAAAATATGTTAGCGGGCGTTTGGTTCCAATTCTTCGACCTCTCTCTCCAGCTCGACTGCACTCGACGGCGGACCAGCCAACCACACTTTGCCTCTTCCATCTAGCTCTTCCGCCCGGCTATTTCGTCCCTTCTGTAGCACCGCGACCCGTAATGGTCGCCTGCGGGTGCTAACGCACGTGCCGACCAATCGTGGTCTCTGCCGTTTCTCTCTTCCGTCTGCACTCGACGGTAGACCAGCCAACCACTCTCTGATTAGTGCAGCTCCGCGACTCGTAACGGTCGCCTGCGGGTGCACATGCACGTGACGGCACGCAGCGACGACGACGACGTTCCGACCGATCGCGGCCTCTCCCGTCTCGCCTCTTCCGTCTCGCTCGACCGTTTGCCTCTTCTTCAGCATAACTACGCGTTTATATAGATAAGCCTGACTGATCACAAATCGGCCCTTGGTCCGCACGCGATTATCATGAGTGTTGCTGTCAACCCAAAACCATGTGAGTTTCAAAGTTCTCATAGCCTGAGTAAGCTCTATGTCAAATTTTAACCGATAAAATTTATTTCGATCATTTTCATTGTCTTTTCTAATGACCCAGTTCCAAAGGCGAGATCAGATTTCCCCATCAGTAGACAAAATGCTCTGATCTAATTTCGCTACCTAGATTCACTCCAGTTTCAATAAAAATTATATGTGTGTGCGTGTGTGTGTGTGTGTTTCTCAAACCCTCTCTGTTACACTGGCTTGAATGTCCGGGAACTTCATAGAAAATATGTACTAAACTGAACCGTCATTTAGCCCACCGTGCTATACCAGTTAGCTACAGAGAAAGCGTTTGGTTAGCAAACATAAACTTAGTATTTACTTAAACATTTATAAATATATAAGTAACGTAACAGCAAAATATATTAAATAAATATCAGACTTGCTTCATTTCATAATATATGATGTCATTTATTTATGTTAATATACGCTTCGAGCAGATGTGAGCGTTCGAGAGAAATCATTGGAAATTTGTTGTTTAAACACAGTAATTTCTCCTCCAGATCCTATCCCATGAACGCAGGTGTTCCCCAAGGCTCTATCCTAGGCCCTACTCTGTTCCTTATCTTCATTAACGATCTTCCTGATGTCATAGTTTCCAAGTAAGCATCTATGCGGACGACGCTACTATTTACTCCTGCCTCAAAAACAAATCTAGTGTCACTGACAAAACTAACCTGGCCGTTTGTCTTGAAAAGGACCTCCAATCGGTTGTGAACTGGAGCAGAAATTGGATGGTTAAATTTAACGCCTCAAAAACAAAACTTGTCTCTATTAATCACCACAGAGATCATTCCCTGCCCCCCCCCATTAAATGTCTGACGCTCAACTCCATGAGAGCACCTCTTTGCGACTGCTCGGTCTCACATTGTCCACTGACCTGAGATGGAACAAATACATTGAGTTAATAGCTTCGTCCACCGCAAGGAAAGTCGGCTCCCTGTGTCGCGCCAGGAAACTTCTCCCTGCGGAGTCGATCCTTCAAATCTACAAATCAACCATTCGACCTTGCATGGAGTATTACTGCCATATATGGTCTGGAGCCCCTTCTGTTTGTCTCAAGGTCATTGATAAAATCCAAAGACGGATATGCAATGTAATTGGCGCTGATCTGGCATCTCGTCTGCAGCCGCTCTCTCAACGACGTGCCATTGCCTCCCTCTGTCTTTTTTACAAATACTTTCACGGTAACTGCTCCGATGAGCTGTTTTCGCTGGTTCCCAGACTTCATAAATTTAAGCGTTCAACTAGGCTGGCATCTCTCTCTCACCCTTTCATTGTCGAAACTGTTAAATGTAGCCGTCTCTTCTATTCCAATAGCTTCATGTCTCGCAATTCTCGCCTGTGGAACTCCCTCCCCATTTCTTGTTTTCCTGATAACTATAATCTCCAAGTATTTAAATGTAACGTCAATCGACGTCTCCAGATGCCCTGATCTATCCCCTAACCGTCTCTTCATCCTTTCCTCTATCACTCCTTTTTGTTCTCGCTCCTACTCTGGAACCCTTTGCGTGCTAGTGGCTTCCCGCCTTGCTTGGGGTTGAATGCTTAAAAAAAATGATTTTACTAACCAGACACTTCCTCTGTAGCTAAATGGTATACTACGTCAGGTTTTATTACGGTTCTGTGTAGGATACAGGTTCGATTCCTGTCGGAGGATACATTTTCAATGACGTTTCTCGCACATTCTGGCCAGCAAATGTAGTTAATAATGTTTAGTGCATTTACTAAAATATTTGTATAAACAGAAAATTACTTAAGATAATTGTTGGGTTTAGTGTATTTCATAATATATGCATTTGTCTCCACTAAATCCTAGTACACACTGCCTGAACCAAGAATTGAACTCAGAATCATTATAAAGCAGTGAAATTAGAATCTTAAACCTAATCTCCTTGCTGATTAGTGCTGCTGCTGTCTGTCAAGTTTAAGCTATTTTTTTTGTTTTGTTGTTATGCTACTCGTAGATCTCCTCTGTTCATTCTTCTCTCGTAATCGATGCTCCCAGGGGAAGAGCTTTTTCTCTTGATATATCATAAATATGTAATATTTATCACGACTGAATTACATTCCACTAATTTCCTCAGGGTGTTTGGCACAAATCTAGTTAAGCTCATATTTGTGCGGGCAGGTTTCAATCGAGTTATCTGACCTAACTTCCGCGACGCATGCGCAATTCCAAAACCAGCTGTATATCAGGTCATTCGAGAGGCGAGTAATTATTCAATGCTGTTTATCAGTCATTTCTACTGTATTTCATTCGAAAATATTATCGATGATTCTCTGTCTTCTATTTAATCATCATCAGGATGTCTATTACATATATCATCGTTAGATTCGTTTTGGTTATTTCTA
This sequence comes from Acanthosepion lycidas, assembly GCA_963932145.1. NCBI lineage: Eukaryota > Metazoa > Mollusca > Cephalopoda > Sepiida > Sepiidae > Acanthosepion > Acanthosepion lycidas. Next base: position 48,954,916 of record OZ010607.1, on the reverse strand, counting down.
TTAATTTTTATTTATAATGGTGAAAGATGTAGACTAAGTTAAACTATGCCTTTCCTCGATATTTATAACCACTACAGGGAAGTCGTGAACAATTCTGTTCTTTCCTGGATCGATTTTCTTAGCAATTGTTTCCAGTATTCTTCATGAAGCTTTAATATGTCGGTTACCACGCCAATAAGTACCTGGATTCTCCTGCTATCCTCTACATTTGCAAGAGCTACATGAGACCGAAAACTTAGTATTGAATAATTTTTTTACTTTTTGTTTGACATCTACATTTCTATAAAAGGATATATATTCTTGTTTAATCTCTGGTATCCTCTGTTCAGAAAATACCAATATACCAATTAAAGACAATTTGAATACCTCAGACGTTTGTCCCATGATATATATATATATATATATATATATATATATATATATATATATATATATATATATATATAAGACATTTTGTGTTTATACATTATTTTTATAGATACAAATATTTAAGTAAATGCTCTGTTTATAATAAACAGTATTAAACAACATTTACCGACCTGAATGTCCGAGAAATTTTCACAGAAAAAAATTCGTCCTCCGACCTGTATCCTACGCGGAGCCGTCATTTAGCTTGACGTACCTTTACCGATTTTCAAATATAGTTTTAAGATAGCCTATATATGTAAAAGTACTCAATAACAGATGGGGCACATGTAAATATGAGGTATTTCAATACCGAGTGTCAGGAGTCAGAGGTCAACACCGAGTGTTTTAAGCATTCTTTTTCAAGGGCTTTCAATTGCAGTGTCTTTATTGTTAATTTTCTAAAAGTTTTTTTCTGTTGCCATAGCAGGATATGGCAACTATTGAATTCAAATACACTATTCTTCATGGATCAAAGTCACTTTCAGTGCCAGGTTAAACTTTCTGTACGGCAAATGAAGTCACAGATAGAGCGATAAACGTTAAACGCTATCTTCAGACTACAACAAAAGAATTGATTTTTGGAAAAATGAAAAAGGTTACAAAAAAGATACTATTATTATAGAATTTAAATATCTGCTGTTATGGTAAAAGGATATATATTCGCTGCAGCTTATAGAATTGTTCGGGAATTTTGCACGGATAAGAACTATACAGGTTGTATATAAGTTCTGGTTACAATTTAAAAATATACCTTATTTACATTGTTTGAACTATCATCTTTGTTGCCATATTTATCACATTTCGGCCGTTTTACGCCCCGACCTTCTTCAGGTGATTGGAATGTCGAACTGAACCATTTATTTCGCTCGCTGGGGTACACTATTCTAGTTACGCGTGCCATGTCTAATGGATGTAAGTTATCAGTTATCTCCTGTTAATTCCCCTCTCCAAGTTCTCCACCGCCTTAATCAGGTATTGAACTCACACTCACTGGGCCCTGCCACTGCATCTAACATCTTTATCCACGGTACTATGTGTCCTTAAAATATATATGTTACACAAGATTTTAATTAAATATCTTAATCAGATTTGTTCGTTATCAAAGTTTTTAATCAGATTGAATTTGTGTATTTCAGGTACCCTGTTGATGAAATAAGTACTGTTAAATAAATGAATCACTAACATTTCCAGGCAGGTGGATTGGAAGGGATGTCCCAATTCCCTGGCCCCCTCGTTCACCAGATATCACTCCCCGGGACTTCTATCTGTGGGGTTATGTTAAAGATACCATGTATCGAACAAAGATACGGGGCATCACTGACCTAAACCCTAAGATCACTGATGACATTACCACCAATAATGAGACTATGCTACAGCAAACATGGCAAGAAATCAAGTACCCTCTTGATGTGTTTCGTGAAACAGATGGCACCCTATAGAGTTGTATAAAATTAGATTAAAAAAACTACTCTTCATTTTGTAATATATTTTTCTATTCTTTTGCATTTGTAATATATATTTTTTTAAATTGTAAAGAGAATTTATGGATACCCTGTATAATTTTACTGACTGATTTTGTGCGTGAGTATGTGTATCTCTTGGTTTGAGCTTCGTGTATTTCTGAGAGTGTATACGTTTGTATATTTGCGTGTAAATGCGTCTGAACGAATGAGGTGGCCCATTGACGGGGAGGTGAAAGCGTCAGGGATTATAATCTCACGTACCGAAGACTCTTGTGTTATCGAATTTTGGAGTTGATATATTTGATAATATTAACGGGAAGTGTAAATATTGGTATTTAATTCTCATTGGCCTACCTTAATTAAATTTGCTGACGACATCTATGGCAAATTTATCGGCCTAATTGCACGTGTGTAATTAAGCAATAAGATAACTAATTGATGCAGAGATAAAGGCGATGATTTCAGTCGAAGTCTCCCCTAAATCAATCGATCCAAGGTAAGAATCGAACGCTGATACGCTCTATCACCAATTGTTCTGGGAAGTGTTTTAACAAGGGATAGAGAATGCGACACCGAAATTCGAACACGCTCTCGAACCTGGTCAGTACATGGACGGGTGACCGCTTGGGAATACCAGGTAATTTAATAGTGTAAGAGACAATGGTTAATTGGAGAGCCGAGTTTCATTTGCCGCTGGGTTTATATTCACTTTCGCCAAAATAACCGTTAGAAAGGTATGAATTCACCTTTTTTCTCCCTAGCTATGGATTAATTAGTAGGACTTGTATCATTAATTCATTATTATTCTCCCTCAAATGTTACAATCTAAAAATATTTTCTAGCTTTAAATAACCTGCAAAGGATAGATAAACCATAGAAAACGAATCAATCAATGAATGAAATACTGATTAGAAACACAGGTAAGTCTTAGATTTATTTACATTCTCTAGAATATAAATGTATATCAACTATAGTGAGGAGTGAGTTTATGTATTGATTGTAATATAGAATTTAACCCCCATTTTATATCCACATTATAATTTCTTGTTTATCAAATTCTAATTAGGTATGAATCAAAATTATATGTACGCCTGTTTATAAGTCTGTGTACCTTTTATTGTGTACGTGTGTGTTTATATTTTATTGACTGATTAGTATTTTTACGGGTTATCAACCTTTGTGCGCGTTATTTAAAGCCAGAAAATATTTTTAGATTGTCAGAATATTTTGGAGATAATACATATTTACTGATTAAAAACCTACTAATTATGGATGGGGAAGAGGTAGATTTAGGCCATTCCCAAGGCAATTTACGCGTAAGTGAATATAGAAGACACGACGGTTTCCAAATCAGAACGGTTATCCATTTTACCACCCTGCATATATCAGCTGACAGCATTACGTATTCCCAACAGGGACTAAGAGGGATTGTAAGGTGACATTTCTTAGAGCTACAATGGATAAGAATTTACGGAGAGTCATCTCCACCCATATTTTGAAGGGACACGACACAGAAAGTAATTTTATTACCCATAACTCTTCAGTCGTTTATCTAGAATATGAGATATTTATTCTGAATACCACGTAATATATTGAATCTACAGTCTATTGATTGATTTCTTTTTTACGGTTTATCAACCTTTGGTAGGTTATTTAAAGCCAGGAGATATTTTTAGATTGTAACAAGTTATTCGTTATAATAATGATTTACTTAGACAAGTTTTAATATTTATCCCATATAGGGGGGCTGAGAAGAGATGCATCCATACCTAGCCCATGGAAATTTGCATGTAACTGAATATAACGAACCGGAATGGAATTATAACTCGGTTCTTCGAGTTTCAATCCCAGGCTGTTAATCATTTCACTAACTATACATCCAAGCATACAACACTTGGTATCCCCAAAGTGAACAGGTGGGAGAGCAAGGAGACAAACATTTCTTAGAGCTGCAGTAGATAAGAATTTACGCTAAGTCATGTCCACCCACGTCATGAAAGGACACGCCACATGAAAGAAGAAATATTATCATATTATATTATTATTATTTTATTATTTTATCTTCGGCAATTCATCTCGTATATGAGACATTTTTTTCAGAAGAACAATATATATATATATATATATTATATATATATATATATATATATATAGTGAATTTGCAATCTATTGTTATGTTACATAGATTCATTAATGTGACTTTCTCGTCAGAGTTCACCTTGCACATTTACAAATCTACCACTCGCCCGTTCAATGAATCCTGCTGTCATATCTGGTTTGGTGCTCCTGCTATTTATCACTAGATGATAGACAAAATCCAAAGAAGGATCTGTAATGAAATCGATCCTGACGTAGCATCTCGACTTCAGTTACTTTCTAACCGACGTAACGTATTATCCCTCGATCTTTTTGTTTTATACCGTACCTATGAACACTAATGTGTATGTAGCAATCCTAATAAATACGTTGGACACTATTGTAAGTGGGGGGTAATATGCTGTCTAAGTAGTCCACTACTAACAGTCGTTTACCTAATTCGCGCCGTTGGCGAATATTATATATTTCATTTCCAATCCCCATTTTGGTTATTCCTCATTCAGTAACCACCTTTTTTAGGTTAGACAGTGTAAACCGAATATAAGAGAGTTGTCGGGACCGGAGAAGAGGTCTCTTATATCCGGATTTCTCTCATATCCGGGTTTGGTCTATTATATATACATTAACACAGGCTCTAATTTGGGACCAGAGAAAATCGCTCTTATACCCGGGTTTCTCTTATATCAGGGTCTCTTATATCCGGGTTACACTGTAACACTATCTATCTATGTATCTATCTATCTCATTCTGCTAATGTCTATCTATCTATCTATCTATCTATCTATCTATCTATCTCATTCTGCTCATATCTATCTATCTATCTCATTCTGCTAATGTCTATCTATCTATCTATCTATCTATCTATCTATCTATCTATCTATCTCATTCTGCTCATATCTATCTATCTATCTATCTCATTCTTCTCATATCTATCTATCTATCTATCTATCTCATTCTGCTAATGTCTATCTATCTATCTATCTATCTCATTCTGCTCATATCTATCTATCTATCTATCTATCTATCTCATTCTTCTCATATCTATCTATCTATCTATCTATCTCATTCTGCTAATGTCTATCTATCTATCTATCTATCTATCTATCTATCTATCTCATTCTGCTCATATCTATCTATCTATCTATTCTCATTCTGCTCATATCTATCTATCTATCTATCTATCTATCTATCTATCTATTTCATTCTGCTCATATCTATCTATCTATCTATCTATCTCATTCTGCTCATATCTATCTATCTATCTATCTATCTATCTATCTATCTATCTATCTATCTATCTATCTCATTCTGCTCATATCTATCTATCTATCTATTTGTTATATACCGTACCTATGGACACTAATGGGTATGTCCCAATCCTCATAAATACATTGAACACTATTGTAAGTGTGTGTGTATGTGGGGGGGATCATATGCTAAGTAGTCCACCACTAGCTGTGGTTTACCTATTTCACGCCGCTGACGAGTATTGTATTTTGTTGATGTTATAAATATATATTACCATTTTTATTTGACCTCCGTTTTGATTATTCCTTATTCAGTAACCTTTTCCAGGTTACAACACTTTTCTACAAATATTTTCATGGTAACTGCTCTGACGGCCTGGTGCCTGATCACATGAATTTAAGCGTGCTACTATATTGGAGGGGACACGGTGGAGCAATAGATAGCGGCTTGGCGAGCCGAATTCGAATTCCAGTCAAATCCATTACGTTCACTTACGTGCTATACCCTTGGGAAAGGTATAAATCCGCTTCTTCTCCCCTGAGCTATGGGTAAATAGCAGGACAGAGCAGGTTCTATAATCTTGGATAGCAACTGGTCTCCCGCAGAATGAAATAGCAACCTACTACGGGAAAACAAAACTGCCTCGTCAGTCATGTATCAAAAGATACATGGTCACCTAAGCGTGTATCAGGCATGGCTCATCACTGACTGACTATATTAATATCTCGTCACCACTGTTGAAATAGGCTAAATGCAACCGCTACATCTACGACAAGAAAGTATTGTCGTTTCTCGAACTTCCCGTCTGTAGATCTCAATTCCTTTTACTTCCTTCCCTGATAACTACAATCTTCAAAACTTTAAATTCAATGTAAATCGTTATCTTCGATCTTCTGGAATGCCGATCGTCTTTTGTCCTCTCCTTAATCCTCCCGATACTCAGTTTTTCGCACCCCGTAGCCCCCCTGTGTACTAGTGGTATTTCAGTTTTAATTGGGATGAAATGATTAAAAAAAGAAAACCTATTTACTTGTACTTTAAATGAGCAATTATCTGAATTCATATTGTATTCGATCTTTTTATTCTTACACCATATTTACTCAAAATGTCGTCTGCTTTGTTCTCCGAGTATTTGCTATAATTATGCTATATATTAGGCGTATTTGTTCCCTAAATTCTAGCACTGATATGAAGAATCGCAAGAAGACTAGGGATATGAAGCGTCGTAGAAAATTAGGGATTTTCAAATAGGCCCCAATGTATAAAGCAATAGAGGTGTCAAAAGAATTTGAAACCATGGAGAAAATCACGGCAGTAACCATCTACTATTTATTCGAAGAAGATAATAATAATAATAATAATAATAATAATAATAATAATCTAAAAAATGTGGCATATGGGAACATCAACAATCCCTGTTGTAGTTGGAGCCCTAAGACTGGTTGGAAAAGATTCCAGTAGACTAATTGAAGGGATTCCTGAATGTCCATGCCTCAAAGAAATACAAAAAAATTCTTCTGATAAGTACAGCTCACACTTTACGAAGGGCTTTATCTAAGCAATTTTTTTTTGTCAGTGGATAGTGTCATGATGCCATTTCTAACCTTAGGTCCCTGGGCGGGACCTGGAAAGAAATATGTAAACGCCAGAAATCAAAGGAAATAAAAAAAAATAATAATATAGGCGTGTCCGTCTGGAGTTAAATAGCGAGTTGAATTCACGAAGCAGAATATCAACCAAATACACTTTGGTGCAATACAATTTCTACATCCTCAATTGGACCTTAGCTTTTTCACTAGTGTCCCAACTGCATGAATTTAAGCATCCTACTAGATTGTCCTCTAGGTCCCATCCGTTTAGTGTTAAAATATCTAAATGCACCCGCTAGTTCTACTCCAACAGTTTCTTTTCTCGCACTTTCTAATTGTGAAAAACCCTTCCGCTTACTGGCTTCCCTGAAAACTACAATCATCAAAAAATTCATCAATCCTTCTTATTTTCCATCTTCTCATTCATTCCTGTAACCCCCTTCTCATTAGTGACATTCCTTCCTTGCTTAGGGCGAAAGGATTTAAAATAAAGAAGCTATTTACTTGTACTGTGAATCAGCAAGTCTATGAATTCATATTATATTCGATATCTATATTCCTACACCATATTTACTCAAAATGTCGTCTGCTTAGTTTTTTGAGTATTAGATCCCATTCTATACATTATGGAACGTAGATTTAAATAACACTAAAGGATTTTTATATTACTTATTTTTTCTCAGTAAAAATTGATCAAGCCAAAAATGTGCACCTAAAATAATTTTGATTGGTATACTTCTTTTTTTATTACAGTGTTATTCTTCTCAATATCACTTTAGTCTAAGATCCATGTGACACATCATTCATAAGACACCTTTTCACGAGTTCAGTTCAAACGACAACTGATTCACTTTTTTTATGTGGTGAAAAGATAACACAAGATTGATCCGCTTTAATATTCTGAGAATTTCCAATTAATTCTTATCTCTGTTTTACACCTTTCCCTCCAAATATCACTTTGCTTTCATACTATGTCGCTTGGATGACTAAAAGTCAGGTTTCCATTTAAAAATGCAAGGCTTACCCGACAGAAGTGGGATCTTATTATCATGTCAAAACATGTAAACAGAGAGAATTGCGTTTCGAGGAGAGTGTATGAGACAATGGAATCTGTTCTCAGAAGGTACCTGATCATCCATGTGAGCAACCTTTCCTGCGTCTTGCAAGAACAACGTCTGAAAATGGAGACTCGCATGATATAATATTCATGCAGGCCATAAGCGCCACTTTATATTTCTCGGTGCTGATGGCTTGTTCCATCGGGCGTAGGTACGACGAGTTTAGCTTCAGGAACATTCCCTATTAACCAACCCGCTTGCCAGATTTCAATTCCATTGGTCGTATATGGCACATGTTTCAGACTTTATAAGATCTTTTGTAGCCACACACAGAAAATAAAACATTCAGTTATTGCAGCTCAAAATCGAAACCGATATATATATATATATATATATATATATATATATATATATATATATATATATATATATATATTAAATGCCGAACTGATGTGTTGTAGTTTGCTTTTAATACCAACAGTTTCTATACATTTTTATTGAACTTCGTATATATATATATATATATATATATATGTCATTCGCAGACAGTACTGTTTGGAAGCTCCTCAGTGCGACTAGACATCAGAATGCTTCAAGCCAGGATTTAAACCCAAATAATTTGGTGTCAGCCGAAACTTCTACCTCTGAGCTATATTCACTCGATAGAGTTACACATATAAATCTAGTATAATGTTTTTACCAATGTAAACAAACGCTAATGAACCAAAGAGATAGATGCAGTCCTATGTATCGAACAACTAGACATAAAGTTTGTTACCTTTTTCTTTGATACTTTGAACTTTTGAGTTTTCATTTTATTGTCTTTTATGCATATTTGTGTGGTATCACCCCCGTTGAACTCGGTTTGCAGTACGGCCCCAACCACTGTTTGATCTCGTCTGCCTAAGATCAATTCACAACGTGGGTAGGCGGACTGGGGGATCAGTGCAGTTACCTTGGTAAACAGGCGTTGGAAGCGAGTTGGGAACGACGAGGCTGATATCAAATCTAACCAGATTCCCACCCGAATCACCAAAAGGTTAGAACGTCACATTTGGAGCAGCGACACCCGAACGGAGCAGCGAGGAGCGAACGGCTGGCGCCGCGGCGAGGACGTCACAATTGGTGCTGTTTAGGAACGTCACAGTTGGTGCTGTGGTAGACTAGGATAGAACGTCACGGTTGGCACTGCGACCAGGGGACGACGTCACAAATGAACCAAAGTGCGCCATTCATTTTATTGAAGAAATCGATGCATTTCGTCCATTGTGGACTTGTTAAAGGCAAACGAAATTAATTTATTATAAAAAAAAGTAACTATTAACAAAATGTCGTTAGTAATCATAAAAATTTAGAAAATGCTATTATTAATTGGGAGAAATTTTTCATATATATATATATATATGTGTGTGTGTGTGTGTGTGTATGTATTAAACATCGTATGTATGTATATATATATATATATATATATATATATATATATATCGGGAGTGTTGCTATAAAAAGTAAACTACAACACACTTCAATTCGGCATTTAATCTCCTTAGAAATAGTTACCTTCTGAAGCCAAACAATTTAACCGGGACTGTTTCCATTGATTTGAATTTTTTCCATTTATGGAACTCATTTTTCGGATACTCGTTCGGAAAAACCTTAGGTGTATTGGCTTGTAAATGAACAAACCAATATCTAAGGAAAAAAAAAAAGAATAAAAATGAAAGAACTATGAATAGGTAATTTTGGCGAAAATAATCGACCAGAATCCAAGCTCAGAGTCCAAAGGAAAAAAACCTCCGACACGAGTAAAATAAAAATAACTAAGCAAAGTGCTCAATCCGCTAAGTAGAGCAAACCTAACTATGAACTTAAAAAGCCAGGCAAACCTACGTAGGTTTAACCTATGCGGATCGACAGGGTACGCTGTCCATCGTACCCTGACGATTTATGCGTAGCTGAAACCTAGTTTAGGTTTCCCTGGCTCTTTAGGTTAATAGTTATTCTCTTGCAATTCATAGTTATTTTCTTGGAATTCCTCAACGTCTTGAAAATTTGTTCCTTTCGAGTGTCATTTAATGTTTGAAAGAAGAAAATATCGCAAGTAGCGAGATCTAAATAATATGATGATTGTCGAACTTGGGACTGTCGTAGTAGAAGTGACGGTTGCATCTAGCTAGTTCAGCAGTAAAACGGTAAGAACGAGTTGCTAATGAAGTAGCATACTTAAACTTATATAGTCAGGGCATCAAAAACTCATCAGACTGTTGCCATGAAAATATCTGTAGAAAAACAGAATGAAGTCACGTCAGGTTGGAGAGAAAATGACAGAAGTCGGGATGTTTGGTCAGGATCAATTACATTGCAGAGCCTTCTTTAATTTTTACCAAAAATATCAAGATGTAAAATGGGATAAAGGCTTCAGTATCAGACATAGAGCGTATACGTACGTGGTATCTCATGGCATATATGGGACGTGCTTTATGGGTAGGTCTATTACATATATATATATATATATATATATATATATATATATATATATATAATTGAGAGAGATCGTCGAAGATGTGTATTTATGAGCAGTAATTTGGACTTTGCTAATCGGAAAGTTCTCTATGGCTGAAGGATTAAACAGCAGGTCAGGCTATATGACGGTTTCGGTAAATGCAATCAATAATGTTTAATTAAAACAGTATTTACTCAGTTGTATCCATAAAAAATATATAAACAGAAAATATATTAAATATATGTCGGATTTAATCCATATTTTATATATATATATATATATATATATATATATATATATATATATATATATATATATATATATATATATCTTATAAATATAAGTAAGTATACTCGTCCGGAAAAACCTTAGGTGTATTGCCTTGCAAATGAACAAACCAATACCTAAGGAAAAAAAAGGAATAAAAAAGAATGAACCATGAATAGGTAATTTTGGCGAAAATAATCAACCAGAATCCAAGCTCAGAGTCCAAAGAAAAAAACCTCCGACACGAGTAAAAGAAAAATAACTACGCAAAGTGCTCAATACGCTAAGTAGAGCAAACCTAACTATGAACTTAAAAAGCCAGACAAACCTACCTAGGTTTAACCTATGCGGATTGGCAGGGTACCCTGACGATTTAGGCGTAGCTGAAACCTAGGTAGGTTTCCCTGGCTCTTTAGGTTCATAGTTATATATACATATACACCGGAAGAGTGAGGGTGAGATAACAGCGTTGTAGGAGTCACGGTGAGCGAGCACGTAGACTCAGTAAGAAGTCATACAGCGATACTTCAATACCAAAACTATATATATATATATATATATATATATATATTGCTACTAACACGTATCCTGGAACTACTAACCTGCTTGACCAGTTTGTATTATTACGTTAATACATTATTTTCCTATATTAATTCCTGGCGTTTGTTATTTATTGGTACCGGATTCAAGCCGGAATCCACAACAACTTGGCAACGAGGATACCAAACCCATACGGGAAAACAAAAAGGACAAAATTCTCCCTCGTCAACTTGGCGACGAGGACTTCGAACTCACACGGGAAAAAAAAATTTCTCTCTCGTCGACCACAACAACTTTGGCGACGAGGAAATTCGAACTCACACAGGAAGAGTACAATGAACAATTCTCCCTTGCCGACCACAACGACTTGGTGTCGAGAAATTGGGACCTATACGGAAAGAAAAAAAAATCTCTCTTCTCACCACAACAGGTTGGGCGACAAGAATTTGCATTTCTCGGAGACTCAAAATAGAAAATTGCCGTTTATGCCAGTATCCACAACAACTGGGTAACAAAGTGTTACGAGGATTAAAATAGGGAAAATCGAGTTTTTTCGTAAGACTCTTACCATGGAGGATTTTAAATGTATTTTAGTAGAACTTGTTAAACACCAAAATGAACAGCAATTACAATCCCAAGAAAGAATGGAGAAATAATTTCAAACGCAGAATGAAAATCATGCAAGACAAATGCAAAATGAAGAAAGACAATTACAACTCGAGGAGCTAATTGTAAAAGTAGGGAGTAATACACAACAACAAAATATTGAAAAAGAGGCGACTTTTTTTCCAAGACGCAGTAGGGAACACGATAGAAACATTCAAATATTCCCTAGCAGAGGATAAAAATTTCAGGGACTTTTTCAGGCGTCATGAAGACATCTTCAACATCGATTGTCAAAACTGGACAGAAGCAAAAAAGCTACGACTATTACTTAGAAAATTAGGAACGGATGAATACACAGAATTTGTGGATTACATTTTGCCAAAGAAGACAAATGATCTAACGTTTGATGAAGCAGTTACATGCCTGACGGAGCTTTTCACCCCGAAAACGTCACTTTTTCACAAAAGGTGGAAATGTCTTAACCATGTAAAGGACGAAAATGAGGATTACTCCCCGTTCGCCGCAATCGTGAATAAACATTGCGTCGATTTCAAGTTGGCAGAATCAACTCCAGACAACTTCAAGTGTCTTATTTTTGTACAAGGGTTACTCTCAGGAAAGGATAGCGAAATGCGCAAAAGAATGCTTTCAAAACTGCAAAATGAACCTGGATTAACACTACAAAAACTATCGGAAAACTGCCAAAAATGCCTGAGCATAAAGAAAGACTCGAAGGATATTGAGGAGATAGGAGTATCACATATTCTTAAATTAAACAAAAGTTTACGTTTTTCACCAATCCGGAAAGAAAACAAAAATTCTATAATAATGAAAAAAGATTCTCCACCCTGCACGGAAAGAAGACGAAAATTCTATAATAATGGAAAAAGTACAAAGTACAGGGCAAATAATGACGAAAATCAAACTAAATATAAGCCCCCCCCCATCTGCATGTTATCGATGTGGAGGACTACACTGGAATAAGGATTGTCGTTTTAAATATAAAAACTGTCTTGCATGTGGAAAAATGGGTCACAAGGTATCCCAATGTAGGATTAGAAAATTTACTAGTAGGATAAGAGCTACTAGAATGCATGACGATGACAATACCAACGTAAGGAAATATGTGGAACTGGAAATCTTAAATAAAAAGATAAAATTACAACTTGGCACAGGGTCAGATCTGACGATAATTAACCTACAAACATGGAGAAAGCTTAATAGACCAACAATGTTACACACGCAGAAAATTGCTAAGTCTGTCACAGGAAAGCGTATAAAATTCGAAGGAGAAGTAATCCTAAATGTAAAATTTCATGGGAAAACAAGAAAACTCAAAATATTCGTAATGAAGGATACAGAAAATCTGCTGGGCACAGACTGGATGCAAAAGTTCGACGTATGGGATTTACCTATCATTTCTTTTTGTAAAAAGATAAAGTGCGAATCATCAGAAGTTATAAAACTAAAGGAAGAATTACATAATCAATTTCCAGAAGTATTTTCGAGCGGGTTGGGTTGGTGTAACAAATTTACAACTAGAATTGAATTAAAAGAAAATGTCCAACCAGTATTTTAAAAAGAAGGTGAAACGTACCGTTTGCCACTTTAGAAAAATCGACAAAGGATTAGAGAGACTTGAACAGACTGGGATCCTGTCAAAAATAGAGTTTAGTAAATGGGAAGCAGTCTATGTAAAAAAGAAATCCGTGTATGCGCAGATTTCTCAATGGGGTTAAACAAGACTATAAAAGACCATCATTACCTATTACCAAGTCCGGAGGAAATATTTACCAAGCTTAACGACGGCAAGATATTTTCCAAAATAGATTTAAGTGAGGCTTATCTGCAGATCCAAGTACAAGAAGAGAGTACGAAAATTTCATGCATTAATACACACAAAGGGCTGTACAAGTTCAACAGAGTACCATTTGGGGTAAAATTTGCACCGGCAATGCTCACGGGCCAAAATTTTGCGACCGCGTACTTGGACGACATCCTAATTAAAAGCGACAATGTTGAAGAACATTCATTGCACATAAAGGAAGTTTTCAAAAGACTTCAGGACTTTGGGTTTAAAGTAAAAGGAAAAAAAATGTGATTTTTTCTTAAAGGAAATCAAATACTTAGGGCATATAATTAATGAAAGTGGTAGAAAGCCGGACCCAGATAGGACATTCGCAATAAAAAATATGCCTGAACCGAAAAATGTTGCGGAATTACAAAGTTTTCTTGGCCTAGTAAATTACTACAGCGAATTCATCGAAAATATGCGCAGATTGAGCCCCCTCCCCTCAACGAATTGCTAAAAAAAGAGAATAAATGGAATTTGACAGAAGAATGTCAGAAAATGTTTAAGGAGATAATACAAAAATTAACGTCGTAACTAGCACTAACTCATTTCGATCCAAAATTAAAAATTATTATCGCGAGTGACGGAAGCTCTCACGGAGTCGGAGCTTGCATTCTACACAAGATGTGTGATGGCACAAAGAAACCCATAGGTCACGCATCGAGATCATTATTACCTGCGGAGACGAACTACTCGCAGATTGAAAAGGAAGCATCCACAGATCCAGATATATATATATATATATATATATATATATATATATATATATATATATATATATATATATATATATATATATATGGGAGAGAGTTTACACTTCAAACGGACCACAAACCTCTTCTTACGATTTTTGGATCAAGAAAAGGACTACCAATCTATACAGCAAACAGAATCCTAAGATGGCGAACTAAGTGCTGAACTACGATTTCAAATTTGAGTTCTTACCACCGAAGAAAATTGGGCACGCTGATGGACTATCGCGATTAATACCTGCAAAATGCGAACCGCTGGAAGATTCAGTAATAGCGGCGTTGCAAACCGAAGTAAAGTGTTATGCAATACAGTAAAGGAACTACCTGTGACCCTGCTAGAGATAAGAAAGGAAGCGGAAAAGGATGAATTTATTCAGAATACAAAGAAAAAAATAGAAGAAAAGGAAAGGAATTTAGCAGACAGCTTCACAATTTGTGACCACATATTGTTATATAACGAAAGGGTAGTGATACCAAAATCGTTACAAAGGTGAATTTTGAAGGATTTTCACTTAGGACATCAAAGAAAAAAACCGGATGAAAACACTTATGAGAAGTTTCGCATACTGGCCTAACATGGACAATAAGATTACGCAAATGGTGGAAAGATGTAAAGGCTGTGCTGCTGCGGCAAAAGCACCACCTTCTATACAGAAACCATAGCCTAAAGTGGACAGACCCTGATCTAGAATACATGTGGATTATACGGGACCCATAGAGGGTTACTACTACTTAATAACAGTAGATAGTTTCAGTAAATGGCCAGAAGTCTTCAGATTCAAACACCCGACGACGGAGAATACTATAAACTGCCTACATGAATTATACGCGATATTCGGTGTCGTGGATTGCTTGGTAACTGATAACGGCACACAATTTACCTGCAGCGATTTTAAAGAATTCTGTGATATATATATATATATATATATATATATATATATATATATATATACATATATACTCTTTCTAGAATATATATTTATACTTGTGTAATCTCCCGTTGTTTTCGAAGTATGAGTGCCAGCATCTCAGTACATGGAAGCGAACAGCAAGATTATTTACACACTTGATTCGATTATAGTGGGTGAAGGCTTGTGCAGAACCAACCACACTTTTCCGAAAATCCAAATGCACAGACCCAGTGCATATAGCTTGCCACAAAGTCTCCAAACGACTCACCTTAACGCTTTCTTTCTCTTTGAACGGTTACTACCCAGGTGTATAAGACACTGTCTCTCCAGCTATTTATCCATAGTTGGGGGGAGAATATTTAGACATTTCTTTCATTATGACAAAATAGGCGTCGAATTCCAGGTTTCCAAGGGGTACATATTTCAGTGCCTAAAATTTATGTCGAAACGGAGTTAAGTTTCCTCGTGTGATCAGAAAATAATTATATCGTTAGATTAATTATGGCTGATATGCATTTTTGTCATTTTTCTTCAACCTGTTTCCGTCAAGCTAACTATCATCTAGCGGCAATCTCAGCACAATCGAGTCCATTTTTGATTTCATTTCGTATGGATTCTAAGCTTAATAGCAAATACTATGAATGATGTAAGGCCTAAGAAGAACAATATTGAATTATAATGATTACACTGTTTTTGTCTTTGGGGAGCAACTGTTATTTTCTAGTTGCATACGCCTACAAGGTATGAAGTATGACTTATATTTCCTTCAAAATTTGCTTTTATAACAAGGATTATATTCCTATGATTCAACTATTTCCAATGGGAAAAAATGACATTCTTGTTCACGCAAAAGCAGAATAAAACGACAAATGACTATTTTAATGTGTTTATTACTCAGCTGAGTTCAGTCAGTATTAAAGTAAATTCAGCTGCAGATTACTATTACAATTTTCTCAGACGACTATTTAAATACGGCTTTTGCTGTCTCGGTATTTACGGAAAACCTCCCCACAAGACGGAATGTGACACAACTCCTTTTTTTTCCTAAGGTGGATCAATTCCTAGCCGGTAGTCTAGGGCAAAAATTGCCAGTAAGACTCCGTATACACGGGGCCGGGTAGCTGTCTACATCCCGAGACGAAACTCTGCCCTTCGGCATAGTCCGATCTGAGTTCCTCTCTGCGCGGAGGCAGAGACGTCGACACGCAGATCATTGGCAAACACAAAGGTTTTGCTGTCTCGGTATTTAGCCACGACTTCCCCACAAGGCTAGATTTGGCCCAAGGCCGTTTTTAACGTGGAGCAATTCCTCGCTGGTAGGTTCGGGCAAAAATTGCCAGTAGACCCCGTATACACGAGGTCGGGTAGCTGTCTATCTCAGCAAACAAGACTCGTCACGTCGGCATATCCTCATCTGGGTTCCTCTTTTCCCGGAGGCAGAGAATTCAACGAGCAGAACATCATCAAACGCAGAGGATTTCCTCCCTCCCCTAATTCCACGTTTCGGTCTCACATTTATACAGGCGCGGGCGAGTCCACCTCGTCTCGTCACTCGGGGTATGAGATTCATAAATAGCATTTATTTATTCTAGGATTACCTACGACAGAGTACAAAAAAATTAGAAATAATTTTTCGCTTATACTGTAAATTACTTTCACGAATCAGCCTTCGAATATGATCTCCGTTATTTTTTCGTTATACGATCCTTGCAGAAGCGCTCGTCCTGCTCCCTGGAGTACGCCACCTTGTTCTCCTTGAATTTATCAAGATGAGCGTCAAGGTTATGAATTTTGAGGGACGTCTTGCAGCTTATTTTGGTATAGTTCTTCATCAGGTTCCCAACAAATTCCACATAGTCTTCGGCCACCTAATTCCCCATAAATCCCTGAAGTAGTGCGACAAAGCTGTTGCCCGCTGTATTCTCTGTCCTAGGGAGCTTCTTGGTGAATCCCTTGAACTGTATAATCTTCTTTATTTGTGTTCCGACGAAGACACAGGCTTTGACTATTGCCGCAGACAGCTTTGAGAAGAAATCTTCAAGGTACTTGAAGTCTGCAGACTGCTTATCTAAAGCTGTGAAAAATTGTTTCATAAAGCCCACTTTAAAGTGGAGGAAATAATACTGAAATTTCTAGAAAGTTTTAGAAAATTCCCCTTTAGTAACTCAGCGCTGAATCAGTTTGGAATGTAAAGAGAAAAGAGGTTATTTTAAAACGTCGATGTTTAGATCACAAAAGCAAAGTTTCGAGAAAATAATAGACACATCCTATGCTTTCGAGAGAGAAAGGATTAGGAATTAACATTTACTAACCAAAGACAAAAATAACCAAAATGTTGTTACACACTGCTATTTATGTTTGCTATTCAAATATTAGGTTGGTGCAAAAATAATAACATATGTTACTATGTGAGAAAACGACATTATTTTTGCACCAACCTCATAAATGTCTGTACGATCCTCTAAACCATGTTCCGCCATCCATTTACACACGCTCTCACAAAGTATGTTATGTCTTGCTTTCCTTCATCCCACTTGCCGTTAACCTGTCCTGTGAGTATCAGATTTTCCAAGACATCTTTCCTCGTTATGTGTCCTAGAAATTTAAAATGTCTCTTCCTGATTTTAATTATAAGTTTCCATTTTGTTTCCGTTTTCTCTAAAATTTTCTCGTTGCTCACACGATCGGTCCGTAATATCCTCAGTATCCTTCTGTAGAAACTCATGTTGTTTTACATCACTTCTTCATCAGTGAGGCTATTGCCCAGCACTCACTACCATACGGTACAGATGTCACGTAACAGTTTAATAATCTTTTCCTTCTTTCTAGCTAATTTTTTGTTTCTTTGTACTCTGCTTAGCTTTGGAAAACATCTTTCGCTATCGCAATACACATTCGGATTTCAGTGTCGCACTTTCCTCCCTCTGTTAAATATATTTAGATGTTTGTACTTGTTTGATTTTGACGTTTCCGATTTTCAATTCTCACTTTGGGTTCATCCTTTTGTTAACAACCATTCATTTGTCTTCTCGCTTTCCTTCACTAACTTATGTAGGATCTTTTGTACTTTTCTTTTCGTGTCTGCTATCAGCACTGTGTGATCTGCATATCTTAGGTTGTTAAGATTATGGCCGCCAATAATGAATCCCGATGCATAGATTAAACACCTGTCAGAATTTAAAGAAATCTGTCTTTTTTATCTATTATTAATAACTCCCTTTAAGGAAGTGCTGGTATTTTTTAAGGATGGACCCAGATAGAATACTGGAGACACTCTTTGGAAAGGTCGTAAAGAAAACTGTGAAGAAAGGACCGTAAGGCAACAGTAAGAATATATGGCCGTCAGCAAGCGGAACCGTACGTAATGGTGACTCCAGAATCAAGCAAGTGCAGACATTTAATTACATTGGAAGTGCTATTAACAGACAGAAAATGAAAGAAACCCGAAAGCATATTGGAATGGCGAAAGATTCTTTGAGAAAGACCTGGAGAACATAACACTCGTGTAACATGAAAGACACAAGGAACAAAAGATAATACCTAGAGTAACCTTCCTAACGAGTTAATGTAAATGGGTGATAGAAAAGGGGCTGGTAGGAATAATAAAGGGTCAAAGATATTAAGAAACAGTAATCAAGCCGACGTAGTATCCTCAGTATCCTTCTGTAGAACAACATTTTTGTTGTTTCAAGTCACTTCTTCAGTCAGGCACTCACTGCCATACAGGACAGATGTGACATAACAGTTTAATACTCTTTTCCTTGTTTCTAGAGAAATTTTTGTTTCTTAGTATTCTGCTTAGCTTTTGGAAAACATCTTTCGCTATCGCATTACACCTTCGGATTTCAACGTCGTACATTCCTCCCTATTGTAAAACGCATTCTCGATATTTAGAAGTTTTTACTTGTTTGATTTTGGCATCTTTGATTTGCAATTCGCACTTTGAATTCATCCAACCATTTTGATTCTTGCTTTCCCTCGTAGTTTATGTATGGTCTTTTGTATTTTTTCTTTTCGTGTCTGCTATCAGCACTGTGTGATCTGCTTATCTTAGAGTGTTAAAATTATGAAAACCAGTATTGAATTCTGGTAGGAATTATAATTCTATCAGAATCACATCTTTGCGTATGTTGAAAACTGTCAAAATTTAAAGAAACATCTTTTTTTTTTTATTATTATTATTAATAACTCCCTTTAAGGAAGAGCTGGTAATGTTTAATAATAGACTCTGATAGAAAACTGGAAGGACACTTTGGCAAGGTCGTAAAGAAAATTGTGAAGAAAGGACTGTAAGTCTACAGTAAGAATATATGCTCATTATCAAGCAGTACCGTACGTAATAGAGACTCCAGAATCAAACAACTACAGACATTTAATTAACTTGGAAGTGTTATAATAGACAGAAAATGAAATAAATCCGAAGGCACATTGGAATGGCGAAAGATTCCCCCCAAAAGTTAAACAAAATATCAAGAAACAGTAATCAGACGCGGAAGTATGAATATCTGGGAAGCGTTCTGACAGAGGACGGTAAATGCGACACTGAGATCCGTAGAAATATTGGGATGGCCAAGGACGCATTCCAAAAGCTGGGCAGAGTATTGCAAGACATGAGGATTTCTTTGGTGACAAAGAAAAGAATACTGAACTGTTACATGACATCTGTCATTCTTTACGGCAGCGAATGCTGGACGATTTCCTCAAAGATGAAGAAAGGACTCGAGGCGACGGAGATGTGGTTTTACAGAAGGATGCTAAGGATATCATGGACCGAGCATGTGAGCAACGATGAGGTCATAAGGAGGTTGCAGACAAGGTGGGGGCTTATACTTACCATCAAGAAGAGGCAGCTGAAGTAACTTGAACACATAATGAGGAAGGAGGGTCTGGAGAATCTGATACTCACGGGTCTAATAGAGAAAAAGAGAGACAAGGGAAAATAAAGCATGACATACCTAGCGGCCTTAAGCAAGTAGATGACAGAACGTCATCTGGGGGAGGTGGCAGAGGAAAGGAACTTGTTGAGAGCTGAAAGGGATAGAGGGAAACGGGGAGCAATGATCGCCTACGCCCTGAAAGGACACGGTACAAAGAAAGAAATGTCGTTACAAGCAAAGAAATGCGCACTGAAGTGCCATGTGATATCAGTCACGCTTGTTCGGCATTTCTTAACGGATGAAAAGTAGACCTGAGGCAACAAAGTTGTGGTTCCGCGGAAGGATGCAGAGAATAACAATGACAGAACATCCGACAAACGAGGAAGGGAACAAAATTATCGTTGCACCTAGAATAAGAAAAAAGTGGTTTGAACTTTGTGGGGCACATAAAAATCAATGGGGACCTGCAGAACATGACACTCACGTAACGTGAAAGACACAAGGAACAAAAGATAATACCTAGAGTAACATTTCTAACAAGTTAATGTAAATGGGTGATAGAAAAGGGGCCGGTAGGGATAATAAAGAGTCGAATATTGCTTAGAGCAGGAATGAGTAACCTTTTCGAACAGTAGAGGGCATGATGTATGGCTCATCAAAAGCCGGGCCGCATTACTAAATATATTCAAGGTAAGTTTTGTTGGAATTTTTGGGTACACTGATCTACTAGTGAGCCAGCCAAAATGAGCTGACTCATTTTATAGTTCACCAGTAGAAGGGTTAACCAATCAAAATATTCAATGCGACGTGTATAAAGGCGGCCATGTTTTTCCCGAATATGCACTGCCAGCCTTTGAAATACCGGACGAGGCTCCGCCTAAGGGCAGAGTCTCGTCGGGGAGGCTGACTGCCCCTGAACCCGTTTATGCGCGTTCGAATAGGGAATATTTTTGGCCGAGCCTACGGGCTCGGAGATCCCACGTTAATCCCGGCCTTGTGCCACATGTAACCCTCGTGGGAGGGGGGAGGGATAAATATCACTGCCAGCCTTTGATATCGAAAACTGAAGAAATACGTAACAGCTTTTGGCGATATAGTCAGATTCAGTAAAATATCTGACTCGAGAGTATTAATCTTTAACGTTGTTTCATTGAACAGATTGCGTACTGCGCTTTATTCTATATTCATAGACGAGGGTGAACATGGTCAACAAGTTTTTGTACTAGTTAAGTTTTTCACTAGAGAACACTATATGCCTAAGCATATATCTTAGAAATGGGGGAGTGTTATTTTGAGAAAAAAACAAAAAAAAAAAAAAACATTTCGATAATTAAAAAAATGACGTCTTGGTATCGCCTACTATTTTCTGCTCAGCTACTGATCGCCAACCCCAAAATTCCGAGGGTGGGAAACCCTGGTCTATTTTGTCCTCGGGTATCATCTGTTTATACAGTACTATCATCTCATTACAAAAAGAACGGGTTATATTGTAGCCCAAAACGGTATATTCTAGTTTATATCATTTTATACTCGGATCTACAGGATGGACCTTAATTCTTGTGCCCCCCTACATAATATAATTTTCTATTTCAGATGGCTGACACGAAAATAATTGTGTTCATACAGAACTTCTCGATGTGTCACAGCGTCAATGTAAGTGAATAAAGTGAATCATGTATATGTACTTTGTATTATTATCCTATTGTTCTCATTACTTGTCGTTAGAAGGTAACAAGACTTTCGGACCACCTTGTATATTCTGGCTACGCCTGAAAAGGCTCAGACTAGAAGAGTCTTCGGCAACAATTTTTAGCAGTGGGCCGCAAAATCTATGTCTCATCAAAAAAGAGGCCGAACTACTAAAAGGAAGAACGATAATTTTTTTTTTATAGTATTTACGGCAGCTAGTTTCACTAGATCAGACCATATGTATAACTGTTAGGTTGGTGCAAAAATAATAACGTAATAATGTCGTTTTTTGACGTATTTTGTAACGTTAAAAAACGACATTATTACGTCATTATTTTTGCACCAACCTAATATATCGATTAGAGATGGGGAAAAGACAATGAATGCTTGGCCCTATATTATTACTGATGACGGTGTAATTAACATATGTCGCCATGTGTGATTTATGTTTTATTTATTCATTTGAAAGTAAAAAATAAATCTATATTTCTACTCCAGAGAAGAAATTACTATGAATGTTTCCTGTATGATCTTCCTTAGTGAAAATCGTCAATAGTTTGTTTGTTTGTTTGTTTGGGTTTTATGACATATCAACCACTGTGGGTTATTTAATGCCAAATCCAGTTTATATATATATGCCAAATATATGAATTTTAACAAAAACGTATAGCTGGCAACATTATGGTTTCAAAAACGTATAGCTGGCAACATTATGGTTCCAAAAACGTATAGCTGGCAACATTATTTTTCCGAAAACATTATCTGAGGCCTTGCTGTTGGATGTAGTTTATCGCCATACCCAGGACGCGGATGTAGTTTATTGTCATACCCAGGACGTAATCGTCAATAGTTTAAAATGATGTAAATGTTTTTTTTCAACGAAAGCTTACCAAAAATCAAGAAACATTAAGAGACTTAATCATTATTTGTGCATGTGGTTATGTATGAGAGAGTATGTGAGTGAACAAGTGAGAATGAAAAAAAAAAACAACATTTTAAGAAACGTTATATTCCTGATGAAACTGAGCGTGTCATTTAGAAAGACAAAAGGAGACACATGCGGCGCACGGGCCGCAGTTTGCATCTAACCGGCTAAGGGATACAAAGAATAGGAAATTGTGAAAAGCTATGTCATGAAGAGACACAACACATAAGAGAAGAAGAATATTTAATCATTGCCATGACTGTTTTTGTTTTAATCTTTTCACCCCAATCAAGGCAAGAAAGTCACTAAGACGCAAGGGGTTACTGAATGTTAAAGGATATGAAAACAGAAAAAAACAGTATTAATGTGAGAAAAAGTTGAAAGAACAAGAATTAAGTAGACAGAAGATTGTCGGGAGTATATATGGAAGGCATTTCTGCTAAAATCTGTGTATATTTATCTGTGGATATATAGACTTGTTGGAATCTTCACATGAAATTGTTATAACATTTCTGTTGATCCATATTTCAAATCCTTTTAATGTGTATATTCATCGATAATAAACATGGACTTGTTTGCTTTTTCAATCAGTTTGATTGTTTTGCATGTGTGTCTGTGGGTGCTCTCTTTGCCTATTCATGTTCTATGCGTTCTTTATTTATTTGAGTTGAGATATATCTATGGGACTCTTTAATGCAAATGCTAAAAAAGCAAATCATGTTTTTTTTTCCATAATGTTTTCAGAGAGAAAAAA
>OZ010607.1:48916380-48926380 GCA_963932145.1 Acanthosepion lycidas | reverse complement strand
ATATAATCCAGAAAAAAGATATATAGGTATATCCGCCGGTGATTGGAAGCAGCGTCTATACAACCATAAACGTTCATTTAGATATAGATACCTCAGAAATCAAACTTCCCTATCCAAACACTACTGGTATCTGGTCGATAAGGGATTATCCCCACTTTTAGAATGGAGATACTTATCAAGAGCTAGAACACCTAATAACTTCCGCGATCGGTGTGATCTGTGCGTGGCGGAAAAAATTTTATTAACATGATAAGAATCAAGATGAATTGCCGAATCTTCGTAATGAGATATTTTCTAAATGTAGACATAAGAAACGATTCAAAACATAAACACCTTTTTGTAACATGTTGTCACTTATGTCAGTTCCATCTTGGTTCAATAACATCGAGCATGATATTTTAATGGAATGACTATTATGTTTATTATGTTTATCTCTATATAGATCATTGTGTATGTTTATGTGATGCGCTATATATATATTTTTTGAGACAATTTTTTTTTTAATTTTACTTTTTTAGATTTTACATTTTGATTTATATGTATATGTATATGTGCGTACCTGTGTGTGTATGTATTTATATGTGTATATATGTAGTTGTGTATATAGGTATATGTATGTGTATGTATAGATGTATATGTATATGTATGCGTATATATGTCTATGTATATATATGTATGCGTATATGAATGTATGTATATAAATTAGGTAGATGTATATGTAGATGTGTTTATATGTGTGTGTGTATGATTTGGTATGTATGTACTTATATATCTGTATATGGGTGTTTTGTATGTATATATGTATGTATGTATAGTTAGACGGATAGATATAGGGATACATTGTTTATTTGTTTAGATGGGTGTATGTAATTGTATGGAGATGTAAGGTTTTATGTATATATGTTTATGCGCAGGTATATGTATGTACGTATGTATATATGTGTGTAAATGTGTATATATATGTAGGAGTTGATGTGTATGGATGTATGTGTATATGTAAGTATGTGTATATGTATACATGTATGTGTAAGTGTGTGTATGTACGTGTATGTGTATGTATGTATATGTATATGAGAATATATATATATGTATATATATATGGATATATGTGTATGTGTGTACATGGGTATATATATATGTGTGTATGTGGGCACACGCCTATATGTATGTATGTACGTGTATATGTTATTTTGTATGTGTGTATACGCATATGTTTTTGAACATAAAAATATAGGTCCTTGCTAGATTAGATAATCGTTATATTTATTTTTTATATGTTTATATTTGATTTGTAACCTATAGTCGATATTAATTTTGTCAAATTTTCTTAATTACACAGCGGCCCTTTCAGTAAATGCCCTTTAGTTTTAGTTTCCCCAACCCCATCTATCTCCCCAACCCTTTTTCTTTTCTTTTCCTCTCCCTCCCACTTCTTCTGATCTTTAATATTTTCTATTGTGTGTGTATGTCACCCCAAAATGTATCCTTTCCGGTTACATCTTTAATGTATGAGACATCTGGCAACATTCATATTTCTCTCACTTAAACCGTCTTCAACTCACCTCTCTAAAACTTCTCTCTTTTAAGTTTTAATCTCCTACCTTCTCTCGTCTGTTACCCCTCTCTTTAGCTCTAACATCCGTCCCACATTCTCATACTTACACTCTCTCTAAATTCTATTTTTATTTCCGGAGTTGTTTTTTCTGTTTTTTTTTTTTTTTTTTTTTTTTTTTTTAATTTGTAGGTGTGATGAATTGGATCGTATTTACGATTCCAATGGAATAAATTATGACCATGGAATATTAGTGTTTAAGCCTTTTTATTATATATATATATATATATATATATATATATATATATATATATATATATACCACCTCAAATTACGAATATACATATACACATATTATGTATTATGTATTTTTACATATAAGCCTACAATACATTTACACATACATATGTATATATACACATATATACAAATGCATATACATATACACATAAATCCACATATCTATGTCAAAGTCCATCTACACATTTGTATACATGCAATTATGTATCCGCACCCATATGTGCATACAATCTTTAACAAATCCAAAAATAACACAATATTTTCCTTTCTATATAGTTTTTTCTAAATATATTGAGTATGATTGAGATAATTTCTATTACTACATTTAAAAATTACCTCGTTATGTTGGTTCATTAATATATCAGGATCTTTATGCTTTATCACACACAGGTCACATCGGTCTCTGAAATTTATTGGAATTCGAGCCCTAGAGACGATTTTCCATTTTACTTGTGGGGTTAAGCCGTTCTCCAACAAATTCAAATAATGTTTTGATAGTGCTATTTGGTGTTTTTAGATCCATTTGAGAAGGACTGAAACTATTGAAAAAGATGTTTAATAAAAATGAATTTAAAAGTTAGTTATTCATGCATGAGCAATGTAGAAAAATTATAAGCTCTCACAATAGCATTATTATTAGAGAATTTCACAATTACAAACGGATCTTAATGCAAACCAAAATAAAACATCTACCTGTAGTTGCAGGGAAGGATCCGTTTGTCCAGTAGAAGAAATATGCTTGATAGAAAAAGTGATATACGAAGCTACAATTTTCCCCAAGGAAAATATGAAACAGAAAAAAGATATATATATAGGAATATCTGCGAGAAATTGGAAGCAACGTTTTTATAACCATCAGAAATGGATCTAAAAAACACCAAACAGCACTTCTAACAAGTGACTAAAAAAAATTAAAATAAATACAAAACCAATAAACGAGAAAACATAAAACGTAAAAGGAAATATAAACTGAGAAGAGAAAGCAACAACCGAAGAGACAATTGGCAAAGTCTCTCCCTCTCCCTCTCTCTCTCCCTCCCTCCCTCTCTCTCCCTCTCTCTCTATATATATATATAGGAACACTCTAAATTCAAACCTGCCTAGAGCCTCGCTGTTGCACCATATGTGGACGTGTATGTAACTCGCCAGCGGGATGTGGTGTCACTGAGTGAGGTTGTCGGATATATATATATATATATATATATATATATATATATATATATATATATAGAGAGAGAGAGAGAGAGAGAGATAGATAGATAGATAGATAGATAGATATAAGTGATACTTCTAGATGATGAATTACTATGAATGTAGAGAGAAAGAGATTGAGAGAAAGATAGAATGAGAGATAATGAGAGATAGGGCGAATGAGATATTAATAGTGCAGACATAAGGTTCAACATTTCATGTTAACTGTCAGTGTTATGTTCATTGCGATCTTCAGACCAAGTGCGACTACTCCTTTAATTAGTTGTATGTATAGGCTTCTGTGAAAGTGATTGGAGGAAATGCGTATATAAATATATTAGAGTTATTTATAGATCGTTTATTATTTATTATTGCTTTTTTATTCTAATAAATTATATATTTATATCTTTTGTTTATATTTTTGTTTGCTTTCATGCATTGTTTTAACATTGATTGATGGATTGATTTCTTTTTTTACGGATTATCAACCATTTGCAAATTATTTACATTTTTTTAGTTTAAATTATTTTTTTGTGGGGGTACTAATGGTTTAATTATACAAATCATACTAATTAACCCATAACCGGCAAGAGATAGATTCATAGATTTTTCATGGGTATTTAAGCGTAAATGAATTTCGTGAAAGCAACGTGGATTGAAAATCAGATCTTTGATTATCAAATCGGAACAATTGTCCATTAAATCTCCCGCACATTACAGCATCTGATATTTTGAAGCGGTCACCCATCAAGGTACTTAATAGGCTCAATTTTGCTTAACCCTTTGCCCCAACAATTATTTTGGGAAAAACGATTCATTTTCATTCGATATTTTTGTTTTATTTGTTTTTAATATAATAACTAAGAAACTGAGGTCCGTTGAAGTATCCGAGCGCTGGCTAATGCTTCTACCAGACGTAGGAGTTGACAATTGGACTCATTTCAAGCTCAGAAGGACATAAAAATAATTAAGATCGATGTATAAACACGTCGGTAGCTGTTTTTTTTATTTTTTTATTTTTAATGTTATGTTTTGGAAATGTTTATTCGTCCTTGTCTGAAAGATCCACTTTCAGTAAAAACGTATATACACGTCGACGCCGGGTGCTCGAACAGAATCTGGTGTTTCAACGTGATAAGGCCTTAAGACTGGACTTGATCAAACAAGAAGAAGAAAATATTTAACAAATAATGGGTAATATCAAAACAAAATACGATTAGCAAAAAAAAAAAACGACTAAACCGGTTCATCGGTCCTCTTGGAAACAAACCTAAGATCGAGGACAAAAATGCGTAACAGAAAAGAGATTAGGACGAAGGGCAAATATTGCTTAGAGGTACAAAGGATAGGAAGTCATGGAGAATTGTTAAAGAATGTATATTATCAGGATGAGTGATTTCAGTTTTGTTTTTGTAATTTTAATTTTAATGATAAGTAACAGTTAAGTATAAATTTGCTTTAGACTAATAATTTGTAGCAATAGATCTTCAAACTTTTTCTCACAACCAATGCCTGCAATTATTGGATTGGTGCATAATTATCAGGCGTTTTAGTAGTCGTTATTTCTTAAGAAAAATTGCTGCTTTGTTTATTTTCTTTAATAAAAATATTATTTTATTTTCAGGTTATAACAATGTGTGTCAATAATCATACGCTTCAGAATAACCATTTAAAAATGTTATTGTTGAATTGTTATGTGTTTTGTTTTAATAATAAATATTTGTTTAAAGAACGCTTGATAATTATGCACCAAACCAATAGTTTCTTCTCACTCACTGTCCGTAATCAGTTAAACACAGCAGTCAAACGTCTTTTGTTCGTCATTAGAGACATGAATTGGTCTCTTCGCATCACGTGTGACTTGCATTGAAAAATATTACCAGCAATAAAAATCTTGTTGGCGTTAAATAACCCATTGTGGTTGACATGCCGTAAAACAAAACAAACCAAACCAATATACACGTTCTTCACATTTTTATGTATCGATGACAGCCAAAACTTCCATAGTTCACAAAGGTTCTCTCGCGAGGGAGAATCTTACTCGGGGATCAAGCGACTTTAAATGTGTAACCAGCGAAGCTGCCACGTCTTTTTCTTTGGACTGTTTACACGCGAGGTACGTTCGAATCTTTGCTCAGGCTGGAGGTAAGTTATTTTATTCTTGATTTTATTCTCCCGTTGCAAAAAGTACATGCAACTTCTGCGGTAGTTCGCTACACAATGCCCAACGCGAGTCTTTCGATTTGATTACATTGATTCGTTTTCTACCGCTTATCAACCCATTGCAGGTTATTTAAAGCCAGAAAATATTTTTTAGCTAGGACTAATTTTTCTTTTTTTTTTGTGGCTTCGTAACTTTCCCAAGTGCATATGCGTATAATTGAACATAAAGAATCCGACTATTTTCAAATCATAGCAACTACCAGCACGTCGAAGCAGACATCACCTGGTGTTCTCAATAGGAACTAAGAGGGCTAGTAAGGAGACAAACACTTCTTAGAGCTACAATGCATAAGAATTTACGGGAAGTCATGTCCAACCAGATTTTGAAAGGACACGGCACATGAAAGAATTTTATTATTCTTACCCTTTCATCCATTTATCTAGAATATGAGATATTTATTCTGAACACCATTAAATATATTGAATCTACATTCTACTGATTGATTTGTTTTTTTACGGCTTATCAACCTTTGGTAGGTTATCTAAACCAGGATATACTTTTAGATTGTAAGAAATTTTTGGGTGTAATAATGATTTACTGATACAAGCTGTGATATTTAACCCATATCTGGGAGTGATAAAAGAAACATTCATACCTATCCCATGGGAATTTGTGCGTAAGTGAATATAACGAACCCTACTGGAATAAGAACTCAGCTCTCTGGATCCCCATGCCGGGCCGTTATCCATTTCAGTAACTGCATATCCTAGCTTACAACACCTGGTATTCCCAACAGGGAATAAAAGGGAGAGTTAGGAGACAAACATTTTTTAGAGCTCTAATGGATAAGAATTTACGAACAGGCATGTTCATCTACATTATGAAGAGACACGGAACGTGAACGAAGAAATATTGTCTTATCATTACATTAATATTATTATGTCTGTTTAAGAAATTTATCTCGAATATTAGACATTCATTCTGACTAGTGGATTTACAGTCTAGAGGATTAATTGATTTTCAGTTGCAACTCAGTTCTCCGATTAATAATTAGGCGCCATTATTATTTACACCACCTGCACTTCCAAGCTTATAGCACCTGCTATTTCCATTTTGGTACAAACAAGAACCGGTGTTTGAACGTAATCTGTCCGTAGGTCGCAACCCAAATGCAGTGGATTGAAGAGTATTAATTACCCCGACCCAGCAATCTCTCAATTCTGAACGCTCGAGGTTAGAATTTTCGGCCTTGATTTTTCTCTGAGGTTGGAGTTCCTGATAACCAAGATTGTTGTGTTAACCTTCCTGTCTGAGATGCATTTTATTTTATTTTTATTTTAGCAATTTTTATTATCTGTTTATTTCATTTTTGTTAGATTAGTCCACCCCCACTAGGATAGCAACTAAGGAGACTACAGGAACAAAAGAAAAGAAACAAACTAAGTTTTTAAAAAAAAAAAAAAAACCTTAGTTTGGGCGGGGTGAGTTGATGTGAACAGGTTAAAATTGTCAACCTTCGTGAATTGAAAAGAAAATTTATGATTTTTTTTTGTTTTTGAAGATGACGGCATATACGTCGATCTAATACCATAACAATCTTCATATAAACAATATTCATTTTAAAAAATAAAATAATTTAATTTAAACATAAATTCTTGAATATTACTCGTTTACTTTTTACTAGACTTTGAATTACGAACTAAGAAACCTTGTGCCTTCCACATGTTTTGAATATGTTCATGAACATTCTTACATCTAAAAGCCTTGATAAACCAATGGCATCATTGATTTTGCATATAAACCCGTGCAACAAAGTAAATCCTTCATTACCTTGATAGTCATTCCGAGGACTAAACTCGTCGGCTAAGAATAGTTTTAATCTTGTTCTTTTTAATTCATTTTGTTCCTTTACAGATACTGTTACAGATTGCGAAGGCCAGGGTCAGAATGTTCAGAGATTGGCCAAAGTGACTCGTGGCGCGAATTCAACAGAGGGTTTCAAGAATTCTGAAGCGTCGATATGCGTCCCCCACCCAGATTTGCGACCGACTAATACCAGGCGTGGAAGAGCGCTGAGTCAACGTGCGATATGCGTGCCTCCTTAGAATCCAAGGTGCCACTCTTGACAAAACGAATATCAAAAGTAAATTACTCTTTTCGTTGTTACCGTTTTCATTAATAGCGTGGGGAAACCCGAGACGACACAGAATACAACAATACACGATATCTGAAAATAATTTACACGCATACACAGGCGCGCAGACACGCGCACGCGCAGACACGCATTACATTACATCTATCTTGGCAGATCTTCTATTATCACAATGTGGGTTATTTAATAGCAGAAAATCATGGAAGCACTGCTAAAATGAAAAACAATCTAAATGAAATCGGCTAGATTTTATACCCAGGACATATGTTTTAAAAAAAAATCATCTTTAAATTTAACATTATCAGTGTACCACTTTCGTGCGCATGTGCAGTGACATTAACGTAAAATGACGTCCGAAAGGAGATACAGAGTGCGATGGATAAATTGTCGTCTAAATTACGCAAAAATGAAAATAACACTGACAACTCATTTTAACAGTTATAATTGCCAAACTAAAGAGTAAAATTAATCAGTAAAATCGCCAGTGGCTTCAACCACGGTCTCCAGATGACTTCGGAATCTCCTGCATATCTATCTATATATTTATCTATAGGCTGCGATGGATAAATCACCATCTAAATTACGCAAAAATGAAAATAACACCGACATCTCATTTTAACAGATATATTTACCAAAATTACGCAAAAGTATCTTGAAATACTAGAGTAAATTTGTTCAATAGAATCACCATTGGCTTCAACCACGGCCTCCAGATGATTTTGGAATCTTTTGGAACTCTTCTGGACAGTCCCGTTTTTTAAGTTGGCAAATGCTGCCATAATCCTTGCCTTCAGTTCGTCTTTGGTTACAAGGAATTTTGTTGGTATCTCAGCCACACGTAATAATCAAGGGGTTTGCAGTCTGGGGGTGATAGGTGGTCTGATGTAAGGGATGCTGTTGCCGCAGAATCTGTCTGACAACCATGACTGTTGCCAGACATTACTACTTCAGCAGTTACCCTCTTAAACCAGGGCAGCACTACCTCTTCATGGCACTTGATGTAAGACTCCGGGTTCAGTCTGAGAGCCTGTTGGAAGATGAATGAAGATATAACGTCGCCATCAGTAGTGATCACTTCATACACCTTTGTAATCACCCTCACACTCATCATCTTTTTGAATCCTATGTACTGTCCTCAGATTGATGCCTAAATACTCTGCAATGTTCGTAGTAGAGCTTCCGGCGCGAATGCCAAAGCGATGAAGCATGCCGATTTCAAATTTCTGGCAGGGTGGATTGCGTCATGGTGATCTTTTTCTTATAGACGGTGCCCAACTGACCCTACTATTTTTCCGGTCTACAAAATCAAAAACAAACAACGCGCATGCGTGAAATTACAAATATAAAATGGCGATAATTTACCCATCGCACCGTGTATACATGATAAAAATATAGTTTTAAAGTAGGCTATATTTATGGGTAAAATTGAACAGTCTCAGAGATAGAGCGTGTGTAAATATAAGTGGATTGCGTACAATATTCGAAACATGTTATACTGTATATTTTTAACTAGCTTTCTAAATTCAGTTTCAAATAGAAATGTTCACTTCATCGCCCTTCTCCTTAGCAACCATAGACTGGTACTTGTAAAATCTGAAATAAGAACCTAACATAAATCTGCTAATGTCTTTAATTCCGTTTGTACTTCTCTGGTCGTATCGATCTGTGTCAGTTTTTATCGAGTTTCCTATCAAGCGTCGCACGCTTTTTGACGTCCATTCTTGGAAGTGGAAGCCGGATGAACTGGCGGGAAATTTTCGCTGGATCTGGAAAACATGATTTGTCGCCAGGAAGAATGAAACCTTAGTATTTATCATTTTGGAGAAGAGTTACTGTGACTGCGCAGACGCAATACTTTCAGCAGTTTTATTATGATAAACTTGCTTATACGCCTCTGCTCTTCTTATTTAAGAGTGTAAGTGTTATAAGAAAGAAGAGGATTTTCAAATTTTCTCATATCTCAGGAGTTAAGCAATCACACACAACGAGCTTTCACGATCTCTCGACATAAGCCATATTCTTAGACATTCGTCTTTGTTATCTTTCAGGATATAATGGTAGAACTTACCAAAAATTTTTCACACTGTTGATTCTTATTATTTGCGTGTTTGCTTTGTTTCTTCCTTTTCGTATTTATTTATTTATTTATTTATGCAGCATTTAGGCGGAATTTTTATATTATTTCTATTAAACTAATTTTCTAACTCAGTTAACTGGCGGCCAAAAAACTGAGCCGTACTGATTAAGAACAAGATATCCCTAGACATGCTTCCCCGTGGATTAAATAAATGGTTCCCTTCGAAATTCCCCGAAGGTTAACGTGATCGACATTTTATGAAGACCGGGGGGGGGACACGATGGCTGAAATGGTATAACAACAACAAAAATGAGGATATTAATCCGAATGAAAATAATCTGTCGAATGATAACTTCTCATTTCATAAATTCAGGTTGATATATTTTATATTCTTTATGGATGGAAGGAGAGAATCTATTATTTAAAAAAAAATATATCAGTGAAGACACTAAAGCCACCATGTGGGAAGGTATAAGAAAACTTTGAAAAATCACATTATTAAAGAGCGAGAACAATAAAATAAAATAAAGAATTAAGAAGACATAGCATTTAGATATTTTGAAG
>OZ010607.1:48906380-48913880 GCA_963932145.1 Acanthosepion lycidas | reverse complement strand
TAGAGTAGTGGTATAGCTTTTCCACTTTGTCTCGTTATCTACATAGATCTTGCATAGACACATACTTAGACGCCTATTCGCTTCTGTAAGTGCATTTTATGTGTAATGCTTTTAGTGTTAATTTAGCATGTAACAAAAGTGTCATCTTTGTAAAATAAATCAATAGACATTTCAAAATGAATAAGTCACTGCAGAAAATGATAGAGAGACAACATTTTTGAAAATTATTTAGTAGCATTTTGGAAAATTAACTCTCACTCATACAACCATTTATCGTATCTTTACTGCCTTCCATATGCTAGACACTGATAGATACTTCAAATCTCACCTATCATTCTCTCTTTCTCTTTCTCTCTCTCTCTATATATATACAGGGTGCTCGGAAAGTCATTATGCACCTATTTTTGTTAACAGATGTTTCAATTTCGAATGCACAGCATTTAGTTTACTATTTACATTATTCGGACTATTGTCCTCATCTTTGTCACGTTATTTATAACAACCTTTCGGCCGTTTTACACTCTGTCCTCTTCAGGTGGTTGGAATGTCGAACTGAAGCCTTTATTTCGCTCACTGGGGTAGACTGTTCTATTTCCACGTGGGATGTCTAATGGATGTAAAGGAGTGTGAGTTCAATACTTGGTTAAGGCGGTGGAGAACTTGGAGAGGCGAATTAACAGAAGATAACTGATAAGTGACATTCATTAAACATGGCCTGTTGAAATAGAACATTCTAAACCAGTGAGTGAAATAAAGGGTTCCGTTCGACGTTCTAACCACCTGAAGGAGGCCGGAGCGTACAACGGCCGAAACTTTGTAATAAATATGGCGACAAAGATGAGGACACTAGTCCGAATCATGTAAATAGTGTACATAATACTTCATCTCAGAAATATTGTTGTGGATTACGCGTGAAAAATCGGTCTCCAATAAATGACAAACGCATGTACTTAAGCTAAGAAATTAAATGTATTTACACAAAATACAAAAGGTAATTCTGTTAGTAAAATCCAGGAACGCCAGTTAGAATTAATCAAAGATCGCTATATACAGTCCCGAAGTAAACTTCCTTAGAGTCGGGCGTCCTTGTAACTGACTTCTAACGTCAACTCAATCACAGTGTCTATGTACTTTCCACTCTGTTCCTCCCCTCTCTTCCCCTTCCTGTTCCTCTCACTCATCTCTGACTGACTGTGTCTATTTTATGGCAGCAGGACGAGTCCATTTATATCAGAAGGGGTAGACCCCATAATAAATATAGACAGATACTGAAGGACGAGTGATTTTGTTTAGCGGCATATCAACCTCTAAGCTCTTATTTAATGCCGAAATCTAAATATTTAGAACAAATTTTTTAGGGCTTCAACTAATTATATTTTGAATGCAATTGTATGTCTTCAACTACATCTTAAATTTACTGTTAGTCGTTTTACTACAAATATGTATTTTTATACCATGATGCTTTGTTTTTGTTGAACATAGCTAGGACCCTAACAGGAGCTAACACCTTGGATCAAGGTGAATCTGGGAACAGAAGCAATTAAAAGGTGGTTCTACGCTCCTAAAAACCTGCAATCTCCCGATCAGAGGCCTTGCTACCAGATGTAGTTTATTGTCACGCCTATACAGAAGGAGAATATGAGTGAAAATTACAAACATTGTTGAAAGGATCCAAGCCTTTATTGGTGAAAGGATCCAAGCCATTATTGGTGCTAAAGGGTGTCCCGCCCTTTAGCACCAATAAAGGCTTGGATCCTTATTTTGTTTCTAAACTCTGCTAGGAGTTTTAAATTTTGTCTGACAGTCTTATGAGCAGTTCCAAGACCAACATCTTTCTGCTGTGCTCACTTTTCGGAAATTATTTTCTTGGACTCTGCCGCACACTGTCAGAAATAAGCAACAATTTCTCATCTGATAATTTTGCCGGACTTCCACAACGTTTGACATACGCTTCTGATCCTGTTTCCGTAATTTATCAACAAGTTTACTTACTGCATTCCTAGGTGGAACAGGTGTATCAGAAAAAATATCAGCAAAACTCTGTATCTAACACCTTCCCGAAATACGTGTTCGACGAGAAATACACGTTCTTCCGTTGTTAAAACCACACTGGTTTAAAATATAAAAAATATGATTACAAAAATCCACAGTAAATTTTCGAACACCCTATATACATATATATATATATATATATATGTAAATTACATATAAATGAAATATATATATATATATATATATATATATATATATATATATATATATATATATATATATATATATATATATGTTTGTGTGTGTGTGTGAGTGTGTGTGTGTGTGTGTGTGTAAATAACATATTAATGAAATTCAATTGCACGCCATTTAGATGGCCATTTCGGTTTCGAATTTAAATGGACTATCTAAATGGGGTAGAATTGAATCTTATTTATATGTAATTCATTTATATGCTCGGTAATAAATACATTGAGCTCTCTTTTGTGGATCAGGTTTAATAATTTATATTATTAGGATCCACTTGTATTACTTACCACGGATTTATATATATATATATATATATATATATATATATATATATATATATATATAAATTTCTTTAATAAATAAATTGTCGGACTTTGTCCACTTCTTAATATACATATATATATATATATATATATATATATATATATATATATATATATATATATATATATATATGTATATACTAGCAGAAGTGCCCGGTGTTGCCAAGGACAAAATTATTGAAATGATTTCTACGTATAAGGAGTATAACTACTATCTTAGAAAAAATAACAAACATTTAGTATAACATAGAAACGCAAATAACAAAACATATTTTAAAAAAGAATTTCTCTGTATACAACAATGTTAGTATTTTGAGTGGCTGCATAAATGCAATGATTTCTTTTGCTTTCAACTCTGGAGCATCCAACATGCAGCTGAGCATGTGAAAAACAGAGATCTTTTAAAGTAATCCAACCACTGACACTATTTAATCTTGTGATTTCTTTATTGACGATGCAAAGCCAAGTTTGACTGGAAATTGCAGTCTCTTAAAAGTGAACGGAACATCTCTAGGAATCAAGGGGATTCTTGTGACATAGGCATCTTGTCCTTTCTCACAACCAGACAGAATTGTTGCTTCAATAACACGAGGCATCAGTTTTTCACTATAAGTCTTGTGCTGTTGCAGATTTCTTGAGGATCAAGATTTCGTTTATTGGAGAGCCAATTTTCAGATCTAGTCTATGTGGTTGTAATCCAGACAACTCAAGAGAATTAAGAAATTATGTTGACCCCTGCTTCCAACTGGGTAGTAACAGTATCAACAGCCTTATAGGAATGTCAGTTTCCAGGGATCATTTTCAAAATTTTAAAATTAATTGAATTGACTGTGGTACTTTTGTTAATAGAATGACTCCCTCAAGCAACAATTTACCATTTTGATAATGAGCATTGATATTTGGAAATACTTTGGCAAGTCGGAAACCAGTAGCAGGTTACATTGGATTTGGAGCGAGAGCAGATAGGAATGATAGAAGAGAGGATGAGGAGAAGGATAGTGGATAGATCAAGGCAACTGGAGATGTCGGTTGACATTACATTTGAATAGTTGGAGATTAAACCTATCAGGGAAAAAGGAGTAGGGAAGGGAGTTCCACGGACGAGAGGTGCGAGACATGAAGCTATTGGAGTAGAAGAGGCGGCTACATTTAACAGTTTCAACAGTGAAAGGGTGAGAGGGGATGTCAGACTCGTAGGACGCTTGAATTAGCGAAGCCTTGGAACCAGCGAAAGCATCTCATCGGAGCGATTACCATGAAAGTATTTGTAAAAAGATAGGGAGGCGACGGCACGTGCGTGGGAGAGCGACTGCAGGCGATATGCCAGATCAGAGCCAATTATATTGTATATCCGTCTCTGGATCTTATCAAGAACCCCGAGGCAAACAGAAGGAGCTCCAGACTATATATGGCAGCAATACTCCATGCAAGGGCGAATTGTTGAAGGATCGATTCCGGGGAGAAAAATTTCCTGGCGCGGCACAGGAAACCAAATTTTCTTGCGGTGGACGAAGCAATTGACTCAATGTATTTGTTCCATCTCAGTTCAGTACACAACGTGAGACCGAGCGTCAGACATTCTAATGGGGGGGGGGTCAGGGAAGGATCTCTGTGGTGATTAATAGAGAGCATTTTTGTTTTGGTGGCCAATTACGACCTCAGTTCACAACTGATTGGAGATCCTTTTCGGGACGAACGGCCATGTTAGATTTGTCAACGACACTAGATTTGTTTTTGAGGCAAGAGTAAATTATAGTGTCGTCCGTGCAACTCCAGAGATTATGGTAATAAATTACATATGTGTGATGGATAAATGAAACTTTCACTGTCAATAGGGACACTCTCTCTTCCAGAGTTAGCAAGTTTTCTACAAATTGATTCGATGTTATATATCCTTACAGATCTGCTCTCATATTAGTTGTCAATTTTAAGATCTTTCATAACACAGATAATTTCAAAGAAGCTCGAGTTCCGTTTGCTCTAGTAACTTTTGGAGTGACAGGGAGAATCTGTCCCCAGATAGAAGCACAGGTATCCCACCCATCAGAGAATCATTGTTTCTAATCTTACGTAGTGTTCTATCCAAAGCTTCAAAAGCTCCCTTATGGTTCATTTATCCGAAACGATCAAGTAACACCTTTTAATAACTTGTGCATTTCCAGAATTCTTTGGTATATTGCACATAGGATTTTCATTCCTGTTCAGGTAACAGTGGAAGTTTGAATGTTGAATGAGCTGCCTTACGCCCAGGAAATAATGTAGCAGCAATCTCTGTTATAGCAACTGCAAATACAATACGTTTTTGACGTCTTACCTTTTTTCCAACAGTAAGATGGTAACAAATGATTTTTGTTTCTGTGCCACGATGTGCATATAGGAAGAATATTCCCCCTTTCTTGTATCTGACAAAATTTATAATTGTGTCGTAAGCTATTTTTTGGTCAGGTAGAAGTTTTGTCTCATTTTCTTCTATGTAGCTTACCAATGAAGATATATCATATCAAGTTTCTCTGACCAATTCTCTTGTTAACGCAATCTCATTTTCTCTTTCTGTCTTTGGAAGGCCATAAGTGTGTAGATCAATTCCTCCATGGCTATGATTCTATTTTCAATGTCGATCAATGCTTTAGTGTACAGTCATCATTGTAGGAAACCTTAATATCTGGTAACTGAACTTGTAATTGGTGTTTGTAATCTTCAGCACGGTGGAGTAATGGATAGCGGCTCGGATTGAGGAATCGGAGAGCCGAGTTCGAATTCTAGTCGAATACATTACATTCACTTACGTGCAAAGGTATGGATCCTGTTCTCCCCAACCAGCTATGGGTAAATAGCAGGACGAACCGGGTTCTATAGCCTTGGATGGCAACTGGTCTACCGCAGAAAGAAATGGCAACCTACTGTGGAAAAAAATGCCTCGTCACTCATGTATCGAAAGATAAATGATCGCCTTCAGCTAAAATGTCCTTGCGTTTATCACAAAGTCCTAATAGATCACATATTTAACATCATTTAATAAGGAAAAAGAGCTGTAAGACTTCTTGTATTCTGAGGTACTGATGCTTCTGTTAAAGTAGAAGCCCATTGTGCATAATCTTCCAACAGAAAATGTTTGAAGCAAGCTCCTCTATATGTTGTGTACTCTATTCCATTGACTAACGGATATCTTCAAATAAAGTACGACCTTTGACCTAATGCAATAGATTCCTGAGAAAGAATGATCCTTATTGGTTACTGTATACACTTATCTAAGTGAATTGTTAAATATGTTGAAAATCCATGTAGTGGTTCACCCCTTCTCCGTCTGTTTCAGCTGCCATTTTACCAGATGTAATATGATGCAAGCTTATAAAAGATTATCTTAGCAAAGCGATCTCTTGCACAATGCTTGTAAATGTAGTCTCTCTTGGAGTAAAGTTTTGCTGAGCTGCATTATGCTTAGAGAAGTAAAATCTTTGTCAACTGTTGGATATCGCTCATGAATGAGAAATCTATGTATTCTCCAAATTGCTTCATTGCTTAGTGTATCGACCTTGATGGTACATGCTTACTTCATCTCTTCAGTTGAATGTGTTGTTTATATTTTTTTGTTTCTTGTAGAGTAAACATTGCTGCATCTGACACTTTGTTGATATATTTGCAGGCATATTTACTTGACTTTATTTAGTTACAGAAATCAATATTGATGTGAACATCAAAGGTTTTCAAGAGTAAGGGAGCGTATGGAACCTTCCTTTTGTTGCCAATTACAATAACTTACTTAAATCCGCCATTTCTGGTTTTCTTCTGTAAGAAAAATAAGCATTTTCTCTCGTTTGTGTTTCCTTTAAGAAACTTTTTGAATAATGCTTCCTGCACTTGTTATCAACCTTACAGGAATATTACCTGTTCACTTTTTACATTATTCGGACTATTGTCCCTATCTTTGTAGTCATACGTATTACAACGTTTCGGCAGTTGTACGCTCCGGCCTTCTTCGGGTGGTTGGAATGGCGAACTGAACCCTTTATTTCGATCACTGTGGTAGACAGTTCTATTTCCACGAGCCATGTTTAATGGATGTCAGTTGTCAGTTATCTCATGTTAATTCCCCTCTACAAGTTCTCCACTGCCTTAACCGGGTATTGAACTCACACTCTTTGGGTCCTGTCACTGGATCTAACCAACGCCTTTGTCCACTGTGCCATGTGTCTTTGAGGAAATATGTGTGAATTTCTGGGTATTATAAACCGAATGTCTTCAGTAACCATTTTTACCAGTGCTCATATTGTAATTGTTGCTGTTATCCAATCATGTTTTTACCAGAGCTCATATTACAATTTGTTTGTTATTATCGCTTTTCTCTGGAACTCCTTATTACTGGTTCCCATATTATATTTATTTCTATACTTGGTCGGCTCAGAAGATTTTTGTTGTCTAGGATATGTGCTGATTCCTTAAGTTTACGAATTTTTTCCAATGGCGTTCTTTGTCTATGATTTCAACATGATCCCACGGAGGGCGTTGATCTACCTTTTCTCTCCTTTATTGGTCAGAAACGCCACTTCCCCTCATGTTACAGCTTACTGTTTTTGATTTTTCCACTTCCCCTCATGTTACAGCTTACTGTTTTTGATGCCTTATGTTAAGGGAGCAGCTGTCTCCCCTTTATATTTCTTTCTGCAGCTGCACGGGATAGCGTACAACGGTCGAAACGTTGTAATAATTATAGCGACAAAGATGAGGACAATAGCCTGAATAATATAAATAGTGTACATAATACCTAATCTCAGAAATATAGACAGATACAGAATGCTTGTTCTCATCAACACGGGGACCATGGAGCATTTGAGTATTAACAGTATCATAAAGCGTTTATCTTTTTTAGGACCTGTCAATCCTGCCGATATTGTATAATCCACCTGACTGATTTGAATTCTCACCATAAACCATATCA
>OZ010607.1:48851380-48901380 GCA_963932145.1 Acanthosepion lycidas | reverse complement strand
TTATTTATATATACACAGGTATTTAAGTAACTGCTGTGTTTATAATAAACGGTATTAACAACATTTCCCGGACTGAACGTCCGAGAAAATATGCGTCCTCCGACGTATAACAATAGAATATATTAAAATAATTGTCGGACTTCGAAGTGTGTGACGTCATTTTTTCACGTAAAGAAAGGCTTGGAGCAGATATGGACGTCCGAGGGAAGTCATGGGAAGTTTATAGTTTAAAAGAAGTAAAATTTACCTTGCTTACCAGAGGCGGCTCCGTACCTAAACTGGCATCAGACGTCAGGCTATATGTCGGTTGTATTTAGGATACAGTTTTCATTCCTATCTGAGAACGCATATTTTCTATGAAATTTAGACCGCTAAATATTGTTAATACTGTTTTAATATAAACAGAACATTTACCTAAATATTTGTGTATATATAAATAACGCATAAGAATAAAATATGTTTGTGCGTAATTAGGCAGCATATCTTCATTCAAACATGGTTCATTGAATAATATAGACATATTGTGTCTATTACCGATTCTTGCAAACTTTCCTTGGAGGAAAAAATGGCTATCATTACCTTCCCAGACCAAAATAAATTATTAAATAAACGATCTGAGCTCATCTCAAAATGCAGGCATGAAAACAAATTTTTACTACGTCACTTAAAAATCGAAAACTGAATAAAATAAAATAAAATAAATGAACAAAATGACAATAAAATAAGTAAAATAAATTCACCCAAACAAATTACTAAATCACACCCGTTAGAATAGACAAAATAGAATAAATAAATAAAAAATAAAAAACAAAATCAATGAATCCAAATAAATAAAGTAAATAATAAACAAATTAACAAACCATTATGACCAAAATATTAGTTAGACTATAAAAATCAAGCCAAAAATCGGTGGAAAAACATAGCAATAACTGCTATCTAATGATAAAAAATACTACGTTACTTAAAAATCGAAAACCGAAAAAGTAAACAAAAATATACCGTATAATAAATAAATAATAAAAACAAGTAAAATAAATTAATCTAAATTAATCCAAATAAATAAACAAATAAACAAAATAACAAACCGATGCCGATAAATTAATCGTTAGAAAAAAAGTAAAGATAATCAATCCAAATAAATATATGAAGTAATAAAAAAATTAAAAACTGCTCCTACCAAAATAATAGCTTGAATAAACTACAACAATCAACCTCAAAATTGAAAAAATAGCTTAATTATCTTCCTCAAACCAAAACCAAACTATTACATAAGCGATATAAAGAAATTTTTACTACGTTAATAAAACACCGATTAAAATAAAAATAAATAATATATATAAGATAAGAAATTAAAATTAAAATTAAAATTAAAAATTAATAAAAAAACAAGCAAAATAATTTAACCCAAATAAATAAACAAATAAACGATTCCGGCAAAATCACCGCCAAAATAGACTACCCACAATGCACCATTGACTCGTATATATATATATATATATATATATATATATATATATATATATATATATAAAGTTGCAAATTAAAAAAAATAATAATGTTTTTTAGGAAAGAATTTATTTATTCATATATATTATATATATTTGATATTTCAGATTGGCCTCAATCTTTCTTCAGAAATAACTGTTTGTTTACAAGTAGCGTCCGTCGTGAGATGCGGACGTCACGTTATATGGGTCGCCACTGTGGTCGAATAATCTTTACGTAACATTATGCTATATATATATATATATATATATATATATATATATATATATATATATATATATATATATGAAGAATATTGTTTATAAAAGCTGATATCCCCTGACGAATGGAGGTAGTGATTCTCGTAAGGTATATATATATATATATATATATATATATATATATATATATATATACAAAGGAAAGAAAAAACGCCACGAATCGCTGCGATGGCCGGAAACTAAAACGTGTTTCTCATCGTCTCCAGACCACACCTCGACATTAATGAGAGGGCAGGCCTTATAGACCCACATAAGGATATTAAAGAAAAGATCTTAGTGATCTCTAGATCTGAAAACCAAAGAAAACCCCGGTAGAAAAAGTGACAGTTTCGGAGATCATTTTACAATAAGCCTTACGTTTTTGCTAAAAAGCTATTGACGGAGACGAAGAGCGGCGAACTGGAAGTGCCGCAGGAGGAATTCGAGAATTACCCGAGTATGACGCATTCTGACGCATTGGAAAGATGTTCCAATCCCTCCTTTGAATGGCCTTCTTTTACCCTAAGATCCAGAGGCCATGTTTAATGACAGCTGACTAAAGCTGAGGGAAATTCGGGAATTCATCCAAAAATTTCGTGCCTATACTTTAGCTGGAATAAATGGGACATCCTCCAAGTTATATTAGGTTGGTGCAAAAATAATGTCGGTTTCTCACATATGTTACTATGTGAGAAAACGACATTATCTTTGCACCAACCTAATATAAGAATTGTTTAAATCAAGCAACTCACCATCCTCTTTCAGTCGGCATGAAAACAAGGCATTATATCACAAAAATGGTGCCTGGTGGATGGCATTTGGATACCTAAGTAAAAGAATGCAAAAGGCATTGCACTTTCCTCCCAATCTCCCTGCTCATCGTATGACAGACTTCTTCCTAAGTAGTCATTACCGAAGCAAATTGCTCTCTATTTACACTATCGTACTATTGTCCCCATCTTTGTTGCCATATTTATCACAACGTTGATGTATACTCCGGCCTTCTTCAGGTGTTTGGAA
Source organism: Acanthosepion lycidas (assembly GCA_963932145.1). Lineage (NCBI taxonomy): Eukaryota > Metazoa > Mollusca > Cephalopoda > Sepiida > Sepiidae > Acanthosepion > Acanthosepion lycidas. The sequence goes on along the minus strand of OZ010607.1, from coordinate 48,898,615 downwards.
TGTCGAGCTGAACCCTTTATTTCACTCGCTGGGGTGAAATGTTCTAGTTCCACGTCTCATGTCTAAAGGATGCCAGTTATCTCTTAATTCGCCTCTCCAAGTACTCCACTGCCTTGACCAGGTATTGAACTCACAACTCCTTGGATCCTCTCAATAGATCTAACCAACGCCTTTATCCACTCTGCCATGTGTCCTTAACGACATCTGTATACAAAATAGTGTACATATTACCTCATCTCAGAAATAGAGACACATACAAAATGCTCTGTTTATAATGAACAGTATTAAAAACATTTAACTGCCTTCCTTGCCTGTCTTGGAACTCAACCCTATCTGTCAAACAAAATAAAACTGACCTTCACCATGTTCTCGCTGATGCATATGGATTAGTTAATTAGATCTGCCCTCGAAATTTTCAATATTCCTAGTAAGGTTGGGGAAATATAATAAAATATTTCAGATCAGCATTTATGCCGTTCACCGTTGGTAACTACACCACCAAGTAGAAAGCTCTCAAGGTCGGAAACATGTTGGGGGGGGGTGATTTCACCACTTTTTTTCATTATGTCGATGGAACTCATATTACAGGGTGCAGCAAACACAGCAAAGGGAGTGATGACTAAGGAACAAATGATCCTTCCTCCTTCCAGAGCGTTCATGGATGACATTACCATTTTGGTCTTGTCTAAGGTCGGTGTCGATGGACTGTTGCAGTGATACAGTAGGTTCTTCACGCGGTCGAGAATGAAGTCTTAGCCAACGAAAAGCCGGTGTTTATCATTAAACAGAGGCTCTGTCAGGAACATTCACTTACATTTGTAGTGACATGATCCCGATAGTCAAAGAGAAGCCAGTGAAGAGCCTTGTACGGCTGTATGTAACTCCACTAATTGATCGGCACCGTGGTAAAGAGGTACAGAAAGTGGCATTAGATGGACACGTCAACAGAACCCACCTCTCCGGTAAACTGAAAGGTTGGTGCTACAAACACGGCTTGCTGCCCCGGCTTCTGTGGCCGTTGCATGATATTATTGTCTCGCATTCAGCGGACTCAGGGATGTATCAACAAGCATCTGCGCAAGTGGCTTGGAGTTTCCCCTGTTTCTTTACGGTGGGACTTCTATGCCAATACCAAAAGAATGCAACTTCATTGGTGAAAGAGTTCAAAGTCGGGAAGATAGGTGTTCATATAATAATGAGGGACTCGGCCTATGAGTTCGTCCGCAGGTTACGGTAAGATATCAAAACTGGCACCAAATGATCAGTAGTAAATGTCACCCAAGAAGAAGAATCCAGTCTGCAAACTAAATTCATTATGGGTGTGGCCCAAACCAATCTGACCTGGGCAGCACAAGCAACCAGTTTTTCTCTAAACATCGTCCGAAGAGTAAATGAGATATGGTGATTGATGAAATCAGGAGTTTCGATGAAGAGCAGCGAACAGACACTTCTGTTTATCAGTTCAAACAATATGATTTGACGACATTGAATGATATTGATCCATTAAAACTATTATGTTTTACCCTGATTGCAATAGTACCATTAGCAGTATCATTCCTCCTGCGATCTACCTATGATCTACCAAATGTGACCAAACTCAATCTGTTGGGAACACTGACACCAGAGAATCTAAGATCCGTTTTCACAAGGAAGGAGAATTCCCTGTGCGAAGAAACAATTTACTCCCGGCATGACGCTACTGAGGGGAAACCCGTGATTGGGGTGTGATAATTATCTTAGAAGACCTCTGAAGGTTCAGATGCCCATCATTCAGACAGACGCACGCCCTGACATTGTAACGTGCTCTGATTCAAAGAAGTGGGTCCTCCTAGTAGAATTAACGGTTCCATAGGAGGAGAACTGTGTGGAAAAGGGATGGACATGTCACGTGCTACCTAGTGAGGTCAGGTTCCGTGGATTCGTCGGATGGTCAGTCGTTTTCTTTCCTTTTTGAAGCTGAGCTCAACAGGCATTGAGTTGGATCTAGTCAAGATCCAAAATAAATAATTTTAAATAAAACCATGCACGGTACACAATGCTACTTCCGAAGTGAAACATATGTTTACCGTCCATTCTACGTCATTAATAACGATCGCTATGAGAGCGGTGGGTATTTTAACACAATGTTCAGTATTTCAGTTGTAAAAAGAAATCGTAAAAGACTGACACGTATACAAAAAACAATACCTGTCCGGTGGCAAAAGCTGCTGGTGGCACCAGGGGAGACAGTACCGCCATAGCCACCAAAATGTGTTACTTCCACTGGTTGGTGTGCTTTCACTCGTTGTATATATATATATATATATATATATATATATATATATATATATATATACACATACACACACATATATGTATATTCATATATATATATATATATATATATATATATATATATATATATATATAAGGAAACTTCAAAGAATTATAATCGTAAGTAATATCTTGTTTATGTATGCGGAATCTTCCACCAAAATGAAGGAAAATTCTTATATCATGACCTGGCTGGAAGATGGAATTAATAGCGGTAGTCAATGGATTAATGAAAATGAACCAACAACTTCACACAAACAGATTTGATATATATATATATATATATATATATATATATATATATATATATATATATTCTACACGGGGTTTGATAAGAAAGACGACCGATAACTTCATCTGCTAAAGTCAGCTATTCCCCATATGAAGTAGTTTGGGATTTTATTTTTTATTAATTATATTGCTCTGTATTAATACATTGAGCTCCTTTTGTGGATCAGTTTTAATATCTTCGATTACTAAGATCCACTTGGATTATATACCAACGTATTTGTTACTTTTAATAACACACAGACACACACACACACACACATATATATATATATATTAGTGGCCACTCGTATTCGAGGATACCTGTATACTAAGGCGGCTAGCCAATCCCTACGCAGATGCTTGCTCAGGCACATTTATGTTTGTTCAACAACCCAAAGAGCCAACCTGGTTTATACGGCAACTATGGTGAGCAGATCTTAGTTACAGTTTCTGGGAGATAGCATGTCATTTAGCGTGGTCAACAATCCGAACATGGCCAGAACACTCAAATCCTCGGTCACGATGACTTCTTATTTCGTGCTATCCATGGACCCCATGTGTTCCGTTTACCGAATTTCACTGACAAGACTTGGTATGATTTTCAGGCACTTTCCGAAAGTGCCGCACATTGGCATCGCTCCCTCCAGACCGATAATATCAGTAAGTCTACTTCCTGACAAATCAATCGTGGTGAGATTTGAACCCAGGTATATAGATTTATATAGATATATATACAATATAGTTGATGCAGGTATCATATATATTTGGTCATGTATCATGCATCATATATGTATTTCTTAACTATATATATATATATATATATATATATATATATATATATATATATATATATATATATATATATATATATATCATTATTAATATTACATGCATTCCTCAATCCCTCTCTCTCTCTCTTTATTTCTCACACGCATACATACACACATACACACGCGCCCTCCACTCATATAATATGCATGAAATACTTTAAAAAATAATTGCTTTTTGGAAGTCTTCTTGTCTTACATTGTTTGCTTTACTTTGGAGATTTTTAATCTTCCTCTATGAAATATTAAAAATCTGTGGCTGTCAATTTAAAAAGAAAAGCATTAAATTCTTCAGCATCTATTCCTGTTGACATAATTCAATGTAAGCTTTTCTTGGCGCAAAGATCTATTATGTGAATCCTGTTTTGTTTTTTTTTGTATCATTATTTCAACACATCCAATAGATGCATTTCTTTTCACTGAGGAAAGATGTATCAATTTTATATAAATAAACGAGACGAGGCTATTTTACATAGAAATCTTTGCTTAGTGCATACCGAATGATGATATTATTCATCTGACATTAAAAGAATAAGAAGTATGCCATAATTGAAAAAAGAAAAACTAGATCCACTTCATTTCTGCTATAGGAACAGGTGTTTTGCTATCGTGTTAAGTATTACCATTTGTCATGTAACGCTGTAACGGAAATTTTGCAAGGAATATTAATACGACTGAAACTTCAAGAAAACTTTAATGAATTATAATCGTAAGTAATATCTTGTTTATGTATGTGGTTATTTTTTATCTCCAAAATGAAGGAAAATTGTTATATCATGACCTCGCTGCAACAAAGGAAAACTAAAGATTGAATTCATACCGATAGTCAATGGATTGATGAAAATGAACCAACAATTTCACACAAAGAGATTATATATATATATATATATATATATATATATATATATATATATATATATATATATATATATATATATAAAATTATATGTATATATATATATAAAATTATATATATATATATATATATATATATATATATATATATATATATATACACTTTACACAGGGTTTGATAAGAAAGATGACTGATATCTTCGTCTGCTAAAATAGGCGATTCCCCATATGAGATAAATTTGGATTTTATTTTGTATTAATTATATTTAATATAATAAATAGATTGAGTTTTAATATCTTATATTACTAGGATCCATTTGGATAATATACCAACGGATTTGTTACCTTTACTCTATCTATCTATCTATCTATCTATCTATCTATCTATCTATCTATCTATCTATCTGTGTGTGTATGTGTATTAAAAAAGAGAGAAACCGCAAACCTTTGGTGTTATAATGTAGATTTCTTTTAGTATATATATTATATTGTATTCTTCGTATATCTGCTACATGGGTTTCCGCTCTCATGGCCTTATTCAGTCAAATAATAGGAATACATTTTTAAAAGAAATAAATTTCCCTTGTGTTCTTTTAATGTCTCATTGTTCTATTTATGTACTTGTTAGCTGAGAACTCCTTTCTGAACTGTCGGCAAAAGTAAATTTCTGCCTAAGTGTTCATAATACAATTAGGTTTCGTATGAAAGGTGGTGATGATACATATTTTGATGAGAGAGGGGAGGGAATATACATATGTAGGCTAACAGGAACACGCACGTAAAGGGTGGTAGCATGTTCATTTTTATGAACTTTTGTTGTACCAGTTATTAGTTACAATATTAATGCTCTGCAAATTTACATTGAGCACTACTTTGTAAAAATAAAAATATCAATAAGAACTATTATATATCTTACTGTTATGTTTAAACTGAAGAACGTTTTGCAGCACTAATTGAGTATTATGTATTCAATAATCGAATGTTGGCATATAAAGATTTTAGCGCAGTAATCAAAAACGCATTAATGGAATGCGCATTAATCGAGGGATGCCTGTTATATTTATATATATATATATATATATATATATATATATATATATATATATAGAAGGGGGTGATTGGAGTGCATGCGTCTCAAGCTAAGCTAGATTAAATCCCCTCACAGCTTCTGCCTCCTAACCGCTTGCTTGCTACCTTCCTGTGGTCCCCTCTCTTTCTCACTAAATGCATGCAAGTGACCGAGTGGACTGGCGGTAAAATCAGTCCCCCCACCCTGCTGCCTTGTAGGGTTTGCTTTTTGAGGCAAAGGCTAAGTGAAGGAAAACAATATAAAACCAACAAGACCCCAACGGCGGAACTTAGTAGCGATGGCGGAGTAAGGCAAAACCTGTCGGGAAGGGGATATGGCGGGCCTTGAAAAAATGAGAACCTGGCAGACCGATGTAACCAGCATCATGGAGGTCACCTGTCTCGTTTCTCTTGAGCTTCGGTGGAAGCGATGCTGGCCGAGTGTGTGCGCGTGGCCGTCGCGCAGCCACCGCAACCTAAAACAATAACCTCAGCGACTGGCATTCTGTCGTTTCTTTTTCTTTTCTTTTCTTTCTTTTATCTATTTTCATCCTTTCACCTCCATCATCACCACCCAAGTCATGTGGCGATAGCACTGCGAGCAACGGTGGCAGGCCTGGAACGCTGAAAGCCTTCAGACCGCGTCTGCACACAGGCGGCTGGTCAAAGATGGTCGCTCTCTGGTGACATTGCCGTGGTATCCGAGTTCGGCAGCTGGACCCGTGACTGGGCTGACCTATTGAGGACCACTGTAGCCTATCCCACATGGGGAAGCCCATAGAAAAGGTGGGGCAAACATCAGACAGGGCGACACATCTGGCTAGTTTACCGCGGCTGGCGGACATCCTCTTCTCCGGTCCCAACAATGCAAAAAGTTTAAACAATAAAAATATCCTTACCCTTGGTGCTTGGAACGTCTGCACCCTCCAAGACGTGGCTAACACTACCCGCCCGGAAAGACGCAGAGCCCTCATCTGCAAGGAGCTTGCTCGATTCAACATAGATGTGGCGGCCCTCAGCGAGACTAGACTGCCCTAGGAGGGCAACATCAGAGAAGCTGGAACAGGTTATACCATCTTCTGGAAGGGGATGTCCCCCGAGGAGCCGCGTATACATGGCGTTGGCTTTGCCATCCTGTCCCAGCTCGTGCAGCAGCACAACCTCACTCCCACGGCTATCAGTGAGCGCTTAATGACTGTCCGCATTCCCATCAGCGGGGCAGACACATCACCCTGATTACAGTATAAGCCCCGACTGACACCCGATGAAGACAAAGCCGCATTTTACACCCAGCTCGACCATACCATCCAGAGAGCGACCGCCAAAGACAAGCTCATTGTGCTGGGTGACTTTAAGCCATCGCCTGGGAGGGAATAATTGGCCACCACGGTATCGGGAACTGTAACGCCAACGGTCAACTCCTACTGGGTCTCTGTGCGGAACATGACCTTGTTGTGACCAATACTATTTTCAGACACCCGAACCGACAGAAGACATCATGGAGGCACCCCCGGTCCAAACACTGGCACATTCTGGACTATGTCATAACCAGAGCCAGAGACAGGAGCGGATGACTGCTGGACGGATCACAGGTTCCTGATCTCCAGACTATCCACGAGAACCCTTCGACCACCTAGAAGAACACCGGACAGCGTACCACACCGACGCTTTGACTGTAGCAATCTCCGCGTCCCACAGCTGGCACAGAATTTTAGAGAAGCCTACGAACGCCACCTTGCAGACCCAGCGGATCAGGCGTCTGTGGGGAACCACTGGACCACCCTCAGTGACGCCATGACCTGTGCAGCGGAGGAAATCATCGGCTACTCAAACAAGAAAAGACAGGACTGGTTTGATGAGAGTTACGGGTCCATCTCGCCTCTCATTAAAACTAAACCAGAGAACCAGCCTACAGCTACCAATAAACGTGCTCATAAATAAGCTGTAGCTAACTGCCAAAGAGAAGCTCAGAACACCTGGTGGCAAAGAAAAGCAGCAGAAATACAAAGCTACGCTGAGAAACGAGACCTGCGCAGCTTTTATGCAGCAACCAAGGAAATTTTTGGTCTCACACGCTCATCAGTGGGCGGACTAAAGGACGTGGACAGGGCTACAACTATCAACGACAGCGAGGGTATTCTGGCAAGGTGGAGGTCTAATTTCGAGAACCTCCTCAACGACCAGGTCAACACGCCAGACGATCTCCTGCAAATGACCCCGCAGCATCCTGTCCGTCACTGGATGGCACTTCCACCCTCCATCCTGGACTTCAACAAAGCCCTTAAACGCATGAGACCCGGCAAAGCCCCAGGACCCGACAACATCCCACTGGAGCTCCTCACCCATAGTGGCTCCGAGATGAGGAACCGTCTCATGGTCCTTATATTGAAGATTTGGGAGACAAAGACCCTCCACAGCGACTTCCGCGATGCAACGATCGGGACAATATTAAAAAAGGGAGACCGTGAGAACTGCAATAACTACCGGGGAATATCACTGCTAAGCATCGACAACAAGATCTTCACCTGCATTCTCCTAGACCGTCTCTTCGTCCTCGCCGAAGATGTCCTGCCAGAGTCCCAATGTGGTTTTCGACCTTCCCGCGCGACCAATCTTCTGCGCACGTCAAATACAAGAGAAGAGCCTCGAACAGCAACAGCCCGCAATGTTCATCTTTTGGGACCTATAAAAGGCCTTCGATAAAATACCTCGACCTGCTATGTGGGCAGTCCTTACTAGGTTTGACTGCCCACCCGACTTTGTCGCCCTGGTGCGTGTCCTGCATGACGGAATGGTGGGGAGAGTATGCCACAAGAACGCCCTCTCGAACCATTTCCCATTACGGGTGGCTTGAAGCAGGAGTGTGTTCTGGCACCAACATGTTTCTCTCCCTACAGAGCAGCAATGCTAAATGAGATAACACCAGACACACCCTCGATTGACCTCCGTTACCGCTTGCATGGAGGAGTTTTCAACCTCGCTCGACTTCGTGCCAGATCCAAGAACACCATGTATTCGGTACGGGAGCTGCAGTACGCTGACGACAATGCCACCCAAGGTCAGACTGCAGAGGACCTCCAGTCACTAGTGGACGCATACAACACGGCCAATGAACGATTTGGGATGCAGTTCAACACAGAAAAGACTAAATTATTAGTTCAACCACCACCCGGACTGCCGCTCCCAAACACTAACACCACTGTTAATGGCCAACCGCTGGAGCAAGTAGATCAGTTCTCGTATCTGGGGAGCATTCTGACATCAACACCCACATGCAGAAAGACGTGGAGAATAGAATCAGGGTAGCCCACTTCGCCTTTGGCCGACTCAACTGCTGCATATTTAAAAACTACGCACTGACGATGGCCACCAAAATCATGGTCTTCCTGGCAGTAGTCTTCTCGACCCTTTTATACGCTTGCGAAACATGGAGCCTATATAGAAGCGAGGTAAAAATGCTTGAACGCTTCCAGCAACTGAAACTAAGGCAAATCCTTAACATCTCTTGGGAGAGCTACACCAACAACACAGAGGGCTGGACAGATCTTTAGTGATCAGCGTCGAGGCCACTATCATCTACCACCACCTCCGCTGGGCAGGACACGTCCACAGGATAAATCCTTCCAGGCTACCCAAGAAAATCCTATATGGCGAGCTGTCCATTGTGACCAGACCACGAGGAACACCCAAAATGCGCTACAAGGACCAACTAAAACGCACCCTGGCACTTACAAACATTAGCTCGTCCTCGTGGGAAGAAACTGCCAGGGACCGAACGATGTGGAGGAGATCAATACGCGATGGCATCGCGGACTTCGAGGAAAGGCGGGGAGAGAATGAAGAGGCAAGGCGACGAGGGGAAGAAGAGAGCGCCGTGAACGATCCCGTCGTCCCCCTCACCTCCCCTGTGAGCACTGTCCGCGACTATTTCACCACCGACTGGGCCTTGCAAATCATGTCGAACATAAACATCAACCGTGAAGATAGGACTTAAAAGATTGACAGAACCCGATACTCGGACACGACTGGGAGCCGACGACGACGACGATATATATATATATATATATATATATATATAATAAAAAGGCTTAAAAACACTAATATTCCATGATCATAATTTATTCCATTGGAATCTTAAATACGATCCAATTCACCAGTGGAATAAATTATGACCATGGAATATTAGGGTTTAAGCCTTTTTATTATATCCTTACTCTGTCCTGGACATTGAGTTCTACCTGGATGCTATCCTCTTGGAATTTTTTTATACAAATATATATGTATGTGTCTTGTATATTCATACATTTATATATTTTAGATATATGATTGCATATGTATATGTATATTTACCACTAATATTATCAATCTCTCTCTCTCACTCTTTCTCTCTCTCTCTCTCTCTATCTCTCTCTCTCTCTCTCTATATATATATATATATATATATATATATGTTTCAAAATTACAATAGTCGTTCGCAGACAAGGAGGGAATTTGTTATAATATTATGTCTTGATTGACTCCAACGGAACGGTATTTAACCATTCTCCCCACTGAGATGAGATGTGATACAAAATCGAGATTAAACTGGGGAGTCCGAGCGCATACACTCGGGCGAAAGCTCAAAATTTACAAAGGCACTGTGAGATCGAGCTCTTTGTATTGTCTATTTTTCTCAGCCGGTTGACAGAGCACCGACAGAGTCGCACTCTGTCCGAAGACAGAGAGCTTCACAATCGTGAACCAGATAGATGGAACGGTATTTACCGGTCGCTCCTCTGCGAACTAGATGCTCCCTGTCACAAATCAAAATTGGTGAAGGAATACTTTGATGAGAAGCAGGTGAGTGTTATGACATGGGCGACCCAATCTCCTGACCTCAACTCCATAGAAGAGTTAGGGGTAGGTACTTTCATGAGATCGCTAAAAACAGAGCATAGCATGATGAAAAAGACGCCAAAGTTGATGAAAACAACATTTTAGCGTCTAAATGCATAGGTTATTATTGAGAGGAATGATCAAAGTATTTTTTAAATATTTTTAAAAATGTTTCCTTCTTTTTAGAACATTGTAAATTTTGATTAAAAAAACCTTGTTTCTCTTTTTATCAACCGAACCAATAAAATAACATAAAATTTTAGCGCGTTTTTTTCCTGTATGTGACACATTAATTTGGAAAATGTTGCAAAAATAAAAATAATTGTTGGATTTTAGTGAAACTTTCAGAAACTTTCAGAAACTATTCACAAATGATGGAACTCATTATAAATATCTTTTATTTTTAGTAAAGTCATGTCAGAATTTTTTTTTTTTATATGTATTACCTCCGCTAACTAATTGTACGAAAACTCTATAATTTCAATTTTGAGGAGATTAATAATTATATTAGTTAAAAGAACAATGCTTTGTGGAAACCAAATCATGTTTTTGTTTTTTTTTTTTTTTTTTGGAACCCCACTACCTGAAAATCGTCTCTGAAGTGTAACATACAAAACTCAATAAAACAAAAATATTATTTAATTTCAAAAGCTTTTAATAGCTTTTATTCATTTCAATGAACATCGACAATATTGTCTGAAAGCAAAAAGATATTTCGATGAAAAATGAATTTTTAAAACAATTATTTGTTATTTCTGAAATATTTTTTTTTATTTTTACATTATGTTGCTAATTCTTATAAAATTAGGGAAAAGTTTGTAGAACTTAACGAATGTTGTTATTAAGTAGATATATATTTACAGATTATAATTCCCAAAGCTTATTACAAACTAACGACCCCTCTTATTTAAAAAAAAAATAATTTGTGTCAATAATTTTTACCAAATGAAATCTACGGAAGCCGGAAGTATCGTGCGTGCAATAAATAAAAAAACGTCAGCAGTGCAGCACTTGTATCTTTTTTTTTTTTTTATATAGTATTTATAATTTCTCAAGATAGTATCAACAAACTTATGGTACAGTACTTAAAAAAACAAAAAAAAAACGGAATGGCGAATGTTTTTTTACCTAATTATTACAAGGTAGTACTTAAGCAGGTCCGCGTAAAAAAAATGTCCATTCTGTCCGTCTGTAGGGGAACTCGAATCTCACGTCAGCTGTCAATAATTGATAGACGGCTTCAATTTGCACTTGTCAATTCACGCGTGGTTCAAATCGACTCTTTTTTATCTTAAAAAACAGTTTTCTACGAAGAAAGTAAGTAAAAGTTTCTTTTAAATTATTTTAAATAAACTTTAAATTTTCTAAATTTTTTTGAATAAATTTTTAAATACGTATAATTAATTTTTAAACGAATTTTAAACGAAGAATTTAACTTATTTTTAAAAATTTTTAAAAATGGCTTAAATCGAGTTTTTTTTTCGTTATTTGGTAAATAAGATTTGTAACTCAAATTTTGGACATGTTAAGTATGAGTAAAAAATTTCAAAAAATATTCCAAAAATACTTTAATGTTTCTTCTCAATAATGAAATATACATTTAATACGAAGAAAATTTTTTTTCATTAATTTTCAGACCGTTCTTGTCATGCTATCGATTTTCATGAAGGTGCCTACTTAGGGGCATTATCCTGCATAAAAACGAGCTTGGTGGGGTCGATTTGCACCCTTTCAGCAGAAGGGAGCAGGCAAGACTGTAAAATTCTCTTGTACTGCCGGCTTCTGAGGGTCTTTTCAATAGATTTTAAGAAACCAGTTCCATGAAAAGAAAAGCATCCCCAGAACATTATACTGAACGGATGCTTGTCAGTACTTACTGCTAAATTCAAAGAGCTTTCAAAGCTTCTTCTTCGGATTTTAGATCGCTTATCCTTTGAAATTAGCTCAACTTTCGTTTCATCGGAGAAGAGAACATTTAGTAAAAAAAATATCGGGTGAGTCACTTTTATCGAACAGCACTGTACTTCTTCAAGCGATGGTAATTGGTGATTAAATGATTTGTAAGAAATTTTAAAGGGGAACATAAGGTCAGAATTAAAAAATAGACTTCTGGATATGTCTTGATTAACCAGTTAAATGTCTTATCTACGCTAATCTTTTTAAGAGTTTCAATTTTCGTATTCTGGTTATAAAACGATCATTTTGCAATTTTATTTAGTATCTTTCATATGTCATTATTTCTCCGACCAATTCGAAAATCTGGTATTTTGACATCACTTTACCATGCTGGGGTGATTGTGCGAGCGTTACCAGAAATGCCATCCAAAAACACCGGAGTCAATTTTTGGCTGATGTTAGTCGAAGTGATAATAAGTGAGTGTTGTGTGTGATATCTTTCGTCCGACTGCTGTTTTACAGCCTTTAACCACCGTGACAGATAACGTTGATATAATTCAAACTGGAACATGCGCCCGTGAATAGAAATGTTCCCTTTTTTTCTTTTTTTTTTTGCCGAAAACCAAATTACACGAAATTACACATCTTTATTACTCATTTGTGCAATTCACAATTTCTACAATTTCATTCAATTCAATTGTTTTCGTTCTGTCTTTATTTTAAAGAGTGCATTGTGCTTGTAACCATTGTCCTTACATGATTGTTATTACGGGGACGATGGTGAAGATTCTACGGCGATGTGTTTACTTTCATAATATTCATAGCTCGTGCGCTTTTCGTTTCAAATGAAGAGCAAATGAAATCATACATTTCATTTGTGGGCATCTCGATTCATGGTGTGAGGATGATATAACAAAGAACACGGAAGAATCACAAACTATTAAATAATTTCAACCTAACATAAATTAAGTTACCTTGGGTGTAATTTACCTTGGGTGTAATTTACCTTGGGTGTAATTTACCTTGGGTGTAATTTACCTTGATGTAATGGTTACAAAGCTTGTCTCGCGAGAACAATTACGACTACGCAGCGACTTCGATCCTCACTGGGTGCTCAATGATTTCGCCATTGTGCCACAACTAAGCTTCGTTTAGAAAATCACTCTGTGGGCACTTCGACGTGGTCTAATAGAAAGCTTGTCTCACGAGAACAATTGTGAGTGAGTAGTGAGTTGAATGCTCCATATTTTTGGCCAATGAATTAATTTCCCGTTTTCTTGCAATATTTTCCACCTTCTTTGCTTCACTTTTTTTTTCTGTTAGCAATAGAATTTTTAGAGTTCTTTAACATTACTAAGTCGGTAAATTATTTATTTATGGATTCGTTATTTTTTACGCCTTAAGTCATTTTTCAGTGGAAACATATTATTAAGAGCGTAATATATTTTTATTTATATTGACTATGGTGTCAAAATATTTTGAGAATTTTGAATTTAGTTGATTCCTAATATTTAACCCATTGATTGGGGCAATAATAAATTGATTCATATATTTCCGAAGGTTATTTACGGGTAAGTGAATTTAACAATCTCGACTGCAATTCGAACTCAGCTCTCCGATTTCTACTAAATCGGTAAAAATATCTGTGGAATCGTACATATCATTTTTGGCATGCTATAGCTAAATGTAGTACAATATTAGGTTGGTGCAAAAATAATGACGTAATAATGTCGTTTTTTGACATATTTTTAACGTCAAAAAACGACATTATTACGTCATTATTTTTACTAAGGGCTAGGGAAATAGAGCTACAAGGGTTAGGAAATTGTGGATAGTCGTGATCTTTCTCTTTTTTTAAAATCAATTCACCTGAAGTGTGGCCATAATGTCATTAAGACGCAAGGGTCTACTGGAAATGAAAGAGAAGAAAAATACTTTATAAGCAACCGGAAACCGAGTCCTAAACTTAATCCTGAAGTCACCTGAAAGCTTCAACGATCTTATAATTCGAGCTGTTTTGAAATTCTATCTTTTAGGGGCTTTTCGACTGTCCACTTATTTTCAGTTTCTTTGAACTATTTCCTTAGAAATTTCGAAACTGTTTCCCCGGCGCCCTGACAAAAACTGGTAGGATGTCACTACCAATTTCAATAAGTTCCTCATAATTTTGACAAGATCGAGAGATTTCCCCATTTGTCTATTTGCCTGAGATACCAGATGAGCGAATTCGGCTGGCATCCTTTCTACGTTTCCTAATTAATATTTTCATTTGAATTTTTCTATTCACTTTATAATAATAACAATGACACGAATAATTATTATAATTCAATATCATTCTTCTTGGGCCTTACATAATTCATACTATTTGTTATTAAACTTAGAATCTATACAAAATGCAATGCATATTAAATCACAATGGATCCGATTATTAACTACAATTCTGTTGAGTTTCCGCTAAATGACAGGCAGTTTGAAGAAAACAATCAATGTCGAAAATGAAATTCTTAATAAATATATTGATGGATTTTGCTATATTTATAAGCGGATGAGCATTCATTATCGGGGATCGAGCGTTTATACACGGAGAGAGTATGCTCATTGGTATCAACACTGTTTGGTGACTGTCACTTTCACACCTCTGTGTGATATTCAGAAGACGATTTTGGCTTGAAGATCGGACTCATCCGCGCAACTGATAGCGGCACCCCTCAATGACGATTCTCATTGAGGCATGGATCTAACCGACGCCGAGACGGGTTCGTTCCTATGCCCACAACATTTATATTTTCTGACTTAGTTTTTAAGTAGTAACATTCTCCATAGTTGTTTAATGTTCTGAATGTTTTGAAACAATTTTTAACATTTTTTCAAGGACTTTTTCGGAAGTACATGAACAAACTGAAGTTCTAATTGTCTTAGTTTTATTTTTTAGAATGTTGTAAATATGAAATTATTGTTGTAAATAAACAGTATCAACAGTGTTTAATATTTTTGTTGTAAATTCTCCAGGAAAAAATAAAAATGAATAAATTCACTTTCTTCATGTATTTTTATTTTTTACATTTTATTCTAATTCTATTCATCGCTTCTTAAAACAATATTATAAGCATTACCGAAAAGTGAAGGCAGTTACAAGAGTGGTTTGGTTTGTTTTTTACGGTGTATCAACCTCAATGCCGACAATTTTTTTTTTTCATGGTAATATTTTTTTTTGTCAAAAATCTATTTCTGTTAATATTTTTTTCCTCCAAAAATGTATAGCTGGTAATAATTTTTTTTTCAAAACGTATAGCTGGTAATATTATATAAGTATGTGTCATTTTGTTTCCCTTTTCACTAAAACTTCGCCGTTGCTGATAGATTCAGTCTATGGCATTCTCAACATCTTTCTGTAGAAACACATTTCTGTTGACTCAAGTATCTTCTTCATAGATGAGAAGGTTTTACAGCATTCACTGCCATATAAAAGCGTATATATGATGTAACTATTCAGTACTCTTTTCTTTCTTTCTAACAATATGTTCTTGTTTCTTACAGATGTTAATTGGTCTGCAGGTCAGTCGTTGAGAGAATAATGTAGCTAAATGTTTTTTTTAATTACTATTATTATTAGTAGTAATAGTAGTAATAGTTTTAATTAGTAGTACTACTACTATTAGTAGTAATTGATCTAATGCGTCATACTAATAGTCGGAGTGTTTTACCGTAATTCCCCATGTATAATACATGATAATACGCACCACAAAATTTGTGGTGAAAGTGTGGAAAAATGCTTCTACTAATGCATAATACGCATCTCTTTTTTGGTAATCAAACCCTATAAATTGTATCTCTCCAATTTCATTACTGCCCGCGTTCCTTACTCTTATTTAAAAGAAATTGTTTTAAACATAGAATAATATTATTCTAATTTAGTTTTATGATAATTCTTATTTTATTTTACATTTGTAAGAATTGTTAGGTATATATGATTGTATCTGACATCCTTATGGGGTCGCAATCGCCAAATGTTAGTGTCAAATTGTCGTATGTTTGTGATGAGTAGTCATTTGACAGATGAAATGGACCCATAAAACGGCAATTTTATAAGCAGTATTTTGTAGTTGTGTATAATACTCACCCGTAAATTTCCTTATTATTTTTTTAGAAAAAAATGCGTATTATAGATGGGGAATTATGATAGGTACTCATGTTAATGGCTATAAATTAGAACAATTTAAATTAATAATAATAATAATAATAATAATAATAATAATAATAATAATAATAAGAAGAAGAAGAAGAAGAAGAAGAAGAAGAAGAAGAAGAATTTTATTCTTGCCCCACAGGACCAGTACTCGCTAACTAGAATTACCAAACACATATAGTGAAAAACTGTGTTAACCGGAAATATAGATTCTGTGATAAATATCCAGAAACAATTGACCATCTTGTATCTGGTTGCACGGTTTTAGTCCCCGTTGAATATAAAACTCAACATGACAAAATGCACCTATATCTGCACTGGAAATTATACAACTTTTACGGGAAGGATATTGAAACGGGTATGAACATAATTCAGACCCCACCCCCCGTTACAGAGACAAGATCTGTAACAATCTTGTACGCTAATTTATTATACACACATAGAGAACGATCAAAGCTAATGGCTGAGACATCGTGATCAAAGACCACAAGAACAGAATATGCTTTCTTATTCATATGGCAGTCCCTGAAGATTATAATTTGTCTGAAGATTTTCAAAAAACTAACAAATTAAAAGGATCTTGAAGTAGAAATATAACAAATACTTATTTTGTAAACTGCCTGTTTTTTGTTATTTCTTTTTTCCAAAATTATCAGTGGAAGATGTCATGAAGATATCTCTGACTTTAGATCTCTGGTTGGGACCTGAAACGAAATGTGTATACAATAGAAATCAAAGGATGTTGTAATAATAATAATAATAATAATAATAATAATAATAATAATAATAATAATAATGCCTTGATGTTAAAACGGAAATGGTTCTCATGATTTTTAATCTTAATTAATTGGAAATGTTAGCAGCTTAATTGGAAGCATTAATATTTAAATTATTTTATAATAATTATTAGCATAAATAGTAGTAGTAATAATTTAATTAACTTCTCATTAATAGCGGTAGTGGGTTTGCCACTCAGTTTTTTATATCTGACGTAAATTGATATTCCTTGTTTTGAATGATAGCAGACCACATAAATAATAATAATAATAATAATAATAATAATAATAATAATAATAATAATAATAATAATAATAGCAATAATAAACGCCAAGATAATACACTGGACATCTAATTTCGTTTAAATGGCAACGTTATCCGTTAAGGAGGTGTTAATAGCCCAATTATTATTATTATTATTATTATTGTTGTTGTTGTTGTTGTTGCTTTGATATTCTCCCCAACTCTGCGATGTTTAGGCAGGGTGGTGATGATCATATCTCAACACCTAACCGCAGCTTAGTGACACAACACTTTCCTTAGCACATGAGCTGTTCCAAGAAGCACTGCCCCTGCACACTCCCCAAAGTGATGCCAGTAATGTGCCCTACGAGTCGGAAATATTCCTTGAAATAGTCAACCACAAAAAAGATGACTTGAACTGCTACTTGACACATTTCACCGATTTGCTCTGTCAGATTTCGATACCTCGCCTTTTCGTCTTCTCCTCCTTCACGATATCTCCATCCGATGGTACCACAGTTATTATTATTATTATTATTATTATTATTATTATTATTATTATATTAGTAGCAGTAGTGATAGTATTAGTAACAGAAATATCTGGGCATAATAATGGTAATAGAGGTGTGGTCTTTCAGCTTTTATACTTGAAATAAATGCCAGAAACTAGGTACAGTTACACTCGATATAACCAGGTTATATTATTAAATTTAAAGAAGAAAGAAAAGGATTATTCAGTGCTGAGGACAAACTTAATCAAGGAGTTTGGAGAATACAGAAGAGAGAGTAAGGAATGGCTATTAATAGCGAAAAATGTTGCACAATAAAAATGACAGAATGATGAAAAGAAAACCAAGAAAAGCCAAAGGAAGAACTTAGAGAACGAATGAAAATGTTTTAACATTTAAAAATACGAATCATGGTAAAGGCAGATAACGCGACAAAGATGTGGCTGCGCAGAGGAAAGCTAAAAAGGTAAACGGAATCATTCTTCATAACAAGGACTTAATAAAAGGATGTGCTTAAAATGATGAATGAAACCCATTTTCCCATATCTGATTAAATTACCAGAAATAAAATGATTTTTCATCCCTTCTTGGTCGAATTGTAAAAAAATCTATTTAAATGAATAAAAAAAAAGAAAAGTATGGAGTGAGCTGACGAAAAGCTAATCTCGAAATAATGGTGAGAAGCTCAGTCACATATGAGCAATTGCCAGCATTTTAACCTTACAGACAAATGATATATGTATAGACCAGAATCTGTTCAATTGAATGAGGTGCATAAAATAATATGACAATTTATAGCAGAAAGCGCATAACGTGAAAATGACTGGGTGGAAAGGTAATCTGATTGGAACTGTGCAAGCGACAACATTTTGACCTTACAGACAAATGGTATATACATAGACCAGAATCTGTCCAACTGAATGAGGTGCATAAGAGAATTTAATAATTTATGGAGAAAGCCTCATAACGTAAACATGACTGGGTGGATAGGTAATCAGAATGGAACTGTGCAAGACTCTGTATTTTGACCATATAGATAAATGGAATATGCACAGATCAAAATATGTGTGAGTGAGTCATTTTCCCAGGAAGCTGATAAGAATAAGCATGGCGGGATGAGAAATGTGATCTACACGAAAATGTGAAAGCAGCTGAATTTTGACCATACATAATTGGACAGTTTTTAAAAACGGAATTTGTCAGATATCTATTTTGTAGTGGACAGTCATTAGGATTTCTACAATTATAGAAGTTGTTTGTTACTTTGGGATGGCTATTGTTACTTAGGTTTAAGTGTTGATTTTATTATTGTGCTTTTTAATGATTTTTTCAAGGTTATCTTTACAGCTATAGCTTAATTTAAGTGTATTTTTTATTAAAGATCTTACAAAGTCTATTATTATTAGGTAAATATTTCTCGATTAAATTGATAAACTTCTGTCCTAACTTAGTACTAACCATTTGGTTAAATGTGGGTGTATACCAAAAGACTTTTCCGTTTCTATTTTTCCCACTAACACTATTATGTTAATATCTTTTACAACTTGGTCGAGACGTCTCTGAAAATGTTCTTTATGTTTATGAAAAGAGATACTTAATTATTTCAAAAAAATCATTTTCCAAACCATATAACAGTCTGTAAATGTAGAAATTCTAACGACTGCCCACTACAAAATAGATGTCTGATAGATCCCGTTTTTTACCTAAGTAAAATCCAACAGATAAATCTAGAGAAAATCCAACAGATAAAAATTTTATATAGTTAGTACCAAAAATTCCTTTAAAACTAGGTGGTATCAACACATATCATCTTTCAACAGCAATGGGTATCGTAACAGAACGTCCCTTTCTAAATATTTGGCACTTATTAGGTTGGTGCAAAAATAATGGCGTAATAATGTCGTTTTTTGACGTATTTTAACGTCAAAAAACGACATTATTACGTCATTATTTTTGCACCAACCTAATAAAAGACGTTAACAAAACTACCATCGCCTGAAGAGGTACTATCTTAGTGCCGAAACATGAAAGTTTTTGTGTAGCAATATAAAATGTTTTTAATTTAGTTTATTGGAATATATATATACATATATATATATATATATATATATATATATATATATATATATTACGTAACACTCCATTGTTTTCAAGGAAAAAGTGAAAGCAACGGAGACAATTTAGACAGTTTCATTGTATTTGACCCATACTTTGTAAAATTAGTTCCTAAGTCAATAGAAATTACGTAGTCACTCATTATTTACTTTCAATAAATTAAATTAACTTCTCCCTTTCCTGTTCACTCTCCATCCAATTCTCTATCAGTGTGGGCGTATATGCTTGTGTGTCCATCTGGACGTCTAAGCCTCGTACGTCTGTTTAAATTGCCTCATTTAAATAACTTTTATTAGGAAAATTATCACAACTTTAAATTAGAAGTTAAAAAAAAAATTCACGTTATTGATTGAGACAGTCACTGATAAATATTCATCTGATTTGTAATAGTTATTTTTTGACAAATTTACTTATATCTTGTCTTAGTGACGGTTTGAATAATGAGTTTATTAATTCGCGCCTCCTCCTGATTATCAGTTAATATAATTTCCATCATAAATACAATGTATTTTTTAAATCAGCTTCCAGGAAATAATTTACAAAAATAACATTAAACTCGTTTTTTCCCCCAAATATGTTCAAATACATAAGCACACACACACGCTATCGTTCAATGATTCTTAGTTTTAGACACACACACACACGATATTTTATATATTCAAAAATTAATTCATTCGTTCATAAAGATATGCATCTACACTTTCACAAACCTATTCCGTCGCACCTACACATTTTTCTTTTTATGTGCGGCGTCCTTTCAGGACGTAGGGGATCATGGCTCTCAACTTTCACCTATTCATAGTAACTCTCAATAAGTTTCGTGCCTCAGGCAAACCCCTCAGACCACGTTCTGCCATCCACTTGCTTAAGTCCGCCAGGTATGTCATGCGTTGCTTTCCCTCATCTCTTTTCCCCTCTATTCGACATGTGAGTATCAGATTCTCCAGGCCCTCCTTTCTCATTACGTGTCGCAGAAATTTCATCTGCCTCTTCCTTATGTTATGTAAAAGCTTCCTCTTTGTTCGCATCCTTTCCAAAACTCCATTGATGCTCACACGCTCGCTCCATGATATCCTCAGCATCCTTCTGTAGAACCACATCTCCAATGCCTCGATTTCTTCTTCAACATTGTCTCCCTTATAGGAGGACAGATGTCCCGTAGCAGCTCAGTACTCTTTTCTTTGTCACCATAGAAATCCTCCTATTTCGCAGTACTCTGCTCAGCTTTTGGAATGCATTCTTGGCTATCCCAATCCGTCTTCGGGTCTCAGCTTCGCACCTACCGTCCTCCGTCAAAACACTTCCCAGGTATTTAAAATTCCGCACATGCTTGATTTTAGTGTCCACGACCTCCAAATTGCATTTCGGGCTCATCCTGTCTTCTTTTAGTTTCTCGCTCTCCCTCGTTGCCTTCTATAGGAGGCTTTGTAGTTTCTTTTCCGTGACTATTATCAGCACTGTATCGTCTGCGTACCTTATGCTGGTAAGATTGTGTCCGCCAATGATGAATCCCTGTAGGATCTCCAATTCTCTCAGAATTGCCTCGCTGTGTAGGTTGAATAAGTTCACTGAGAAGACACATCTTTGCCTTACAACTCTTTCTATTTTTGTATATTCATTGAACTCGTTCCCAATACGCATGCATGCTGTTACCTCCAGTATAGGATCTTGATTATTCTAATATCTTTCCACATATATCAAGGTTGCTGAGTAGTTCCAGCAGATCCTTAAGCAAGCTAATTCACGCACAAACACAGGCGTAACTATCTATCTATTTTATTAATCCAAACGTTATTTAGTGGATACCCATGTTTAAAATAGACGCCCCGTTTTTTTATTTAAAAAATAGAGTGTATTATGTCTACCGGTTCACGCAATAGAGATAATATAATAAAGAATATGTGCACACCGGCACTGTTTGAACATATGGATTGATATGGCGCTAAATAATCAATTTAATCAATGAATCGATAATGAGTCTCCGTCTATAGGGGAACAGATCGAACACTGTCGGAGAGCATCTTTTCTTTCAAGAAAGTTATCTCGGGTGAGCATAATACACACTATTTTTGTTAAATAAAAATAAAACGGCATCTTTTTTTAAATCCATGTATTCAGTTGAAATAACGCAGGCGAGTAGGCGTAATGTACAAGGTTTAAGCTAAAAATAACGTTTCAAGTAATAAAAATATCTGGGTAATATATATATATATATATATATATATATATATATATATACTAGCAGCATGGCCCGGAGTTGCCCGTGCTTGATTCAAAAATCGTACGACTCATACAGCAATCGCTATCACTTGACTTAAAATATTTTTGCCCTTCCTTGCCTTTAAAGGAGTGCTCTTTGTCGTGCTAATGTTGCTACATAGTTACTTCTTGCCTCTCTCACGCGAATTTTTTCTAAGCTCTATACTAAACATTAAATCTGTTACGAAGAAAGAACTAAACAAAATGAACACAAAACGATCAGCTTTAAAAAAAGGACTTGTAACTGGAATATATATATATATATATATATATATATATATATATATATATATATATATATAATGGACTCTGACAATGAGGATCTGACAGCTTAATTGATTCAGTTATGAAATTTTGTGCGATAATCTGAAGTGGCATTTAAGGCCCGCTTGTAGTTTACAAAGGATGCCGCCTATGGAACAAGAGTAAGGATTGTGGGATGAGATCACTGTTAGATTGGCTGACCTTTTAGATCTTGAAGACGATTCAGACAAGGAGATTGAAAACTGCTGAATATATATATATGTATATCTACATACACACACATATAAAGGTTGTATCAAAAACACTTTTACATTATTTCGGGGCGGATTCCTCACACTAAAACAACGAGAAAAGTTACATATGTCCGCAAATCATTTCCGACAACCTGTGGAAAGTGTTCTTCGTAGTCTGGCGTATGAGTGGATCTTGGTCTTCCTCGATCCATAGTTTACAGTGCCACGGATTCTATCTCGCTAAGATAAACAGTAGTAATGGTTTGGAAACGCAATCTGATACAGATGTGCAGCCTCCCGTCCATTACCATTTGCCAGCTGTCTGTAGAAAACATATCTGCCTACTCACTATATGAATATCCAGCCATTGTAAAACGGAACACTTCTCAGTTAACTCACTACTACACACGTTAAATGTTGAACACAGACTAGAAACAAATGTACACGGATGGCATATGCATATATATATAAACTTTAACATTTTTAGGCATTTAAAACAACATGCCTGCCCGCACACACAATTCCGTAAAATACTTGTCGAAAACACAATTATACTTCGACATGAAAACAATAGACAAAAACTAAAAATCATTGAAGCATTATACATCAAACAGTTGAAACCCAACCCAAACAAAATCAATGATGGCATCTCTACAAATATTCTTAAATGTCTATAATTGGCAACAGAAGCCATTGGTTTATACCAACGTCATCCCATATTTCATAGTTCTCCAATTCACTCTCGTGTGGTCATGTGTGACGTCATGAGATGTGGTGCGATTTTCGCTTCTAGCGTCTTATATGCACGTGTTTATCGTTGCTTAGAAATCATCTATGTAAACAATGACAGACTATCATCACTGTCTTGTCCGTATATTGCTTAATATGTTGTAATTGACATCTTTGATAATGGCTTATGTAAGCCGAAAGCTTAGATTGTATTAAAAAATATGGATCAATATTGTGAATTTATTTCTTCGTTCAACGATAATGTCATTAAACTTATCAGAAGTTACGAAAAAAATTACATAAAATAAATAGACAACACTCTATATTATTTAATGAAACGTGTATGAATGAAAAGATGCTGCCTAAATTCACACACAATGTATATATATATATATATATATATATATATATATATACTTTCTCTCTATACGTTATTTCATACATACAATTTATTTAAGTATATGCTTTATTTTATAATGATCAGTATTTAATAAACAATATTAATTCCATTCACTATCCCATAAATTCCGTATAAAACATGCGCTCTCCATTTAAAAAAAATAGTTGTGAACCTCAAATATAAATAAAGTAAGTAAATATAATAATTCTAGCACTTGTAAAATGTTTCGGCATGAAATTCAGAAGGCACTTAATGTAAGATATTATATATATATATATATATATATATATATATATATATATATATATATATATATATATATATATATATGAAAGAGTTTAATCGTGTAATTAACATTTTGTTTTGGAGTCGAACGTAAAAATGTCTATAAAATTACTTATTTTATTCTAAAAAAAAAAATGTTTCTTCTCATATTACCAGATGGTTGCTTCCGTCTGCGTAGATAAAAAATGTTATCAGCTGTTGATAAGAAAAAAATATATCCATATCCGCAAAGACACACATATGCACATAGACTGATATGGACTCTAACACATTTGCATAACTTAGTCGAGGTTTGCAGGAAGCTATCCTTCCATTTAGAATATCTCAGGAGTTATTTGCACGCCGTTGATATAACTTTTCAGTGAATCAAGAGGAAATATACTACGTATGTATAAACATATACTTACCCTTCGGTTGACTGATTCGGAAGTGAGACAGTATGATGAATAACAGTGTTGCATTAACAGTGTATAAAAGTGAAAACTCATCTGGTAAGTAATATTAATCCTTCTTTATGACCTTGAATACTGCACATATCTTTGCTACTTCAAGTCTCCTCTTCATCTGAGAGGAGACTTGAAGTAGCAAAGATTGTTCTTGTGAAGCATTCTGAGATAACCGTGGACTATGAGAGTAACGACGCCGTTTCCGGGGGAGATGGAAAGAAACAGGGCAATTATACTTAGAATGAAGTATGGAGTTGATATTTCTAGGAAATAACAAAGATGAAAGAGGGTTTGGAGAATTTGATACTCGTAGGAAGTACTGGAGGTGAGAAGGAAAGATGGAAAACAGTAACCAACGCGGTATACTTTCGTAAGTAGATGACAACGGGAAGTGGGATAATTTAGGAACATATAAAGCTTACTAAGAACTACGAAAGATAGGAAGTTGTAGATGGTTTATGTCACCCACGTTATTAAGGGATAGATTATGAAGAAGAAGAAGAAGAAGAAGAAGAAGAAGAAGAAGAGGAAGAGGAAGAGGAAGAAGAAACAAAAAGAGAAGAAGAAGAAAAAGAAGAAATAAACAGAAAATAATAAGAATAAGAATAAAAAACAAAGAGATAAAGGAAAGAGACAGAGAAGAAGAAGAAGAAGAAGAAGAAGAGAAGGAGAAATAAATGGAGAAATAGAGGCGGAGAAGAAGAAAAAGTAACGAAGAGAGAAGAAGAAAAAGAAGGAGAAGAAGAAACAGAGAAGAAAAAGTGAGAAATAGATAATGAAGAAAAAGAAACAAAGAAGAAGAAGAAGAAGAAGAAGAAGAAGAAGAAGAAGAAGAAGAAGAAGAAGAAGAAACAAACAGATGAAGAAGAAGAAGAAGAAACAAAGAAGTAGAAGAAGAAACAAATAGAGAAGAAGGAGAAGTAGAAACAGAGAAGATGAATAATAATAATAATAATAATAATAATAATAATAATAATAATAAGTAGAAGAAGAAGAAGAAGAAGAAGAAGAAGAAGAAGAAGAAACAAACAGAGAAGAAGAATAAAAAAGCAGTAGTAGTAGTAGGAGGAGAAGAAGAAGAAGAAGAAGAAGAAGAAACAAACAGATGAAGAAGAAGAAGAAGAAACAAAGAAGTAGAAGAAGAAACAAATAGAGAAGAAGGAGAAGTAGAAACAGAGAAGATGAATAATAATAATAATAATAATAATAATAATAATAAGTAGAAGAAGAAGAAGAAGAAGAAGAAACAAACAGAGAAGAAGAATAAAAAAGTAGTAGTAGTAGTAGGAGGAGAAGAAGAAGAAGAAGAAGAAGAAGAAGAAGAAGAAGACGAAGGGGGAGTAGAAACAGAGAAGAAGAAACAGAAGAAGATGAAGAAGAAGAAAGAAACAAAAGAACAATCAAAAGAAGCAAACATAGAACAACTAGAAGAAACACAGCAGAAGAAGAAGAAAAAGAAGAAGAAGAAGGAGGAACAGAGAAGAAGAAACACATATAAGAAAAAGAAAAAGAAGAATCAAATAGAAGAAAAAAAACAACGAAAAAGAAGAAAAAGAAGAAAGAAACATAGAAGAAAAAGAAAGAGTAGAAGACGAATCAAACAGAAGAAGAAGAAGAAGAAAAAGAAGAAACAAACAAAGAAATAGTAAAAACTGATTGATGTCGGTCAATCCACGTCATAATATCGTTTTTTAGAGTTAGTGTCCAGTCTCTTCAATACGTAGATAAATTACTGCTTACGAATATCCGGTATGAAAAGCGTCACAAGTCTTTTTTGTCAAACTATATGTAGTTTTGTCCCTATCAATTCCATGACAGTGAGATGAGCAAATTTCAAATCAAAATTGAATGTCCATTTAAAATAATCCTAGCGTGTGCTAAAAACTTCATAGGCTGATTATAAACAAGTAATACTGTGTAAGCTTCACGCACTCATTTCAACTCTTCTTATTAATAAATGCATTGTTTTTCATGTACAGCTTAATAAGATTTCTCGAATGTTCAGCCCAGTTTACGAAATATATTGCTTAATAAATAAACAAAGCGTCTTGTCAAATACGAGTATCCACTAAAAATAACGTTTAAGCAAATATATAATAATAATAATAATAATAATAATAATAATAATAATAATAATAATAATAATAAATCCTAATGAGCCACGCACTACCTACCTAGGTTTCACCACATGGGATCATCAGGGATGCTATGCGGTAAAACCTAGTTTGGTAGTATTTGGCTCATTAGGTTTTATTTATTTTACTTTTGTTCTACTTAGAGCACTCTTCGTTTTAACTTATTGCTCGCTGTTTTTTCATTCTTTGTACCAGAGAAATAAGGTACTGGACGATTTCTTTCGCCTTGTTCGGAGGGTTAGATTTATATATATATATATATATATATATATATATATATATATATATATATATATATATATATATATATATATATATATATTTGTTTACGTAACATTCCATTGTTTCCCATGAAAAAGTGAAAGCAACCGAACCAATTTTATACAGTTTCATTGTATTTAACTTGTATTTTGTAAAATTATTTCTCAAGTCAATAGAAAATACGTAGTAACTCATTATCTACTTTCAATAAACTAAATTAATTTTCCTTCTCTCACTCTCGCACTCTCTCTTCATCCATCAGTGTGGGCGTATGTGTTTGTGCGTCCATCTGGAAATACTCAAGGCCTTGTCCGTATCTATAATTTGTCTTATTGTAATACATTTTCATTCGAAAAATTATCACAACTTTAAATTAGAATTTAAAAAAAAAATGACTTTAATGATTGAGGTAGTTGATAGATATTCAACTGATTTGCGATATTCAAATGCTTTTTCTTCCATTCAATGGCGAAAATCACTGCCGACAAGATTAAGGTAAACGTGTTTTGAGAACATAGTGGTGATTTGTAGATTGTTTTTACTTGTGGAAAAAGCAGACAGCCAAAAAACGACAGATAATAGTTTACGGTCAATTCACGTTTAAACATCAGTTTTCGCCAGGTCCCATAAGTTAAGCAGTGTCAAGTCTACACTATTTACATTATTCGGACTATTGTCCTCATATTTGTCGCCATATTTATTAGGTTGGTGCAAAAATAATGACGTAATAATGTCGTTTTTTGACGTATTTTTTAACGTCAAAAAACGACATTATTACGTCATTATTTTTGCACCAGCCTAATATTACAACGTTTTGGCCGTTGTACGCTCCGGACTTCTTCGGGTGGTTGGAATGTCGAACTGAACCCTTTATTTCGCTCACTAGAGTAGAATGTTCTAGTTCCACGTGCCATGTCTAATAGATGTCGGTTATCAGTTATCTCCTGTTAATATCCCTCTCCAAGTTCCTCACTGCCTTAAACGGGTATTGAACTCAAAACTCTTTGGGTCCTGTCACTGGATCTAACCAACGCTTTTATCCACTGTGCCATGTGTCCTCAAGGAGTTGTGAGTTCAATACCTTCAATAAGGAAGTGGAGAACGTGGACAGGTAAATAGCAGGAGATAACTGATAACTGACATGGCACGTGGAACTAGAACAGTATACCCCAATGAGCGAAATAAAGGGTTCAGTTCAACATTCCAACTACCTGAAGAAGGCCGGAACGTACAACGGCCGAAACGTTGTAATAAATATGGCGACAAATAGGAGGACAATAGTCCGAATAATGTAAATAGTGTACATAATACCTCATCTCAGAAATGTAGACAGTGCCTTATCTATTTAAAATGTTGATGGGCAAGATCTTACAGATACCATGTATGTCATATATCTTGTTGCTTTTTGCCTGAAAAAAATAGAGTTTAGTGAGACATTAATATCAAATTCAGCTTAAAACTTTGGTATTTGTCTATAGAAGATATTAAGTTTTAGTTCTGATATTTTAATCTTTCTCGGGATTCAATTGAAAGCGTTACAAAAAGCAACACACTGGGAGCTGTTGAACAAGTTTGGGCGGCAAAAGAAATCCGCCATTAACAGGTTAAAAATTAAAACTTTTTTTCTGATTAAAAGTAGTCGAAAATTTATTTAAATGCGTTATAAAAGAAGAGGAATTAATAATCCATGAGTTCAGAATATTTCCCAATGTGCAATAAAGAGGTGGTAATGTTGGTCTTAATAAAAGCGACATCTGAAAATAATTTAAGCGGTCAAAAATGTAGAATTTTACCAAATAAACTATTTTTTCAGAACATTTCACAAAAATGCGATGGTTTCTCAGGGTTCTATTCTTGGATCTACGTTGTTTCTTATCTCCATCAACGATCCATAGTCATTATCTCCCAACTAGGTATCTATGCGGATGAGATAACTATTTACTCCTGTCTTGGATGTAAAACGATAGGTCACACAGAGTAAACTAGCAACTACACACGAAAAGGACCTCCAGTGGTCAAGTAATGGCTTGTAAATTTTAGCTCCTTCAAAACTAACCTGCTATCATTTAATCACTATAGAGTACCTTTTCCTACCTTCCATCAGTAACTCGTTACGCTTCTTACTATCAGGTTTTACACTGACGTGAATTGGAGTGGTTATATTAAATGGGTTATTAAGTATTAAAAGTTCTTGCATGTGATGCGTGTAACAAGCTTCACAAGATTTAGCGCACGAACATTTCATCCTCCTTAAAAGTCCAAACATTTCGAACATTGAGCCAGAACTACGGTATGGATCAGACACTTGGACATTATCTGTTGGGTCTTGAAAAACGAACGGATGGGGCATATACACATCTACTTTAAAAAATCCAGAACATGTTGGAGATCCCATGCAACGGTTAACACTACGGAAAAACTGAAGTCAACGTCTCTTATGCTCAAACAAAAATGATTACAATTTGCCAGCCATTGCCACCGTTTAGACTGGGAAATCGTCTCATGCTTACTCCTACAGCATCCTTTTGGAAGTGTCTTCCCACGGAAATTGACTATCCCAGACACCATAGCTCGGGACTCAGGGTTGGACACGTGGGTGTCTGGGAATAGTAATGCAGTACCGAACAGTGTGGAAAGGGACTGTCAACAGAGTACTAACCAACCATAGGGGGGTCGAAAGATGATGATGATGAGGATGATGATAATGATAAAATCAATTTTTCGGTGCAATGAAGTAAAGTTGGCTCACTGTGGCGTGTCAGACAATCTTTCTCCTCAGAATCCATCTTTCGCATCTATATAAATCTGCCATTTGGCCGTCTGGTACTCCTACTATATATTGCGAGATTCTCGAGCGAATCCAAGGGGTCTGTAATGTTTTCGGTCCTGACCTGGCATCTCGACTTCAGTCAATTTCCACCCACCGACACGTGGTTTCGCTATCTTTTGGGGAAATATTTTCATGGTAATTGTTTTAATGATCTCTGCTTGGTACGACGACCGGATGCTTAGTAATGCATTCTAAAAGCTAAAGCAGGGTATTACGAGACGGTGGACGGGCATTTGCGTCCCAGACATTTGCGTCCCTAGACAAATGTCTCCCTGGATAAGTGCTTACTTCTGATAATTTTTTTAAGTTACCATTTTTTAAAGAGTTGTTTAATATAGAAATTTGCATACTAATATCTTTAATTACTCCAACGAAGCAGAAAGGTAGGTACCATAAATAAAAAAATTTCTTTTTTAAAGAAAGAGACAATTAAGTTAGCACTTTCAGTTCATTCCAGCAGTGCGTACCGCAAACATTTAATAGATTCCGGATTTTATAGATTATATTTTTATTTGGGACCCATGGCTAAGTTCCGAAAATCAAACACCGGTGGAAAAATATTTGTGAGCGAGGAAAATTACAGCTACCATTATCATAAGAAAAACCCCAATGGAACAAAAACATACTGATGATGTGTAAGGCTATCTTGCAACACTGTTAATCTGTCATTGCATTTTAAACAAAAATAAACTTTTAATTTCTTTATTTTATTCCTTTTTTAAATTATGGTTACTACGTATGTTTTTTTTTTTAAACTTATGGTAATTGCCTTTAAAAGCTTCAAAAAATTATCAGATGGAGGCAATTATCTAGGGACGCATTTGTCTAGGGACCCAAATGTCCATAAACGCAATTGTCTGGTACGCAATTGTCCGGGACGTAAATGTCCAGTACGCAACTGTCCCTGAACCATTACGAGACAGGAATGTTTCGTTGGAAACAAAGAAGAGAGTCCTGAACTGCTACGTGATATCTGCCCTTTTGTATGGCAGCGAATGTTGGACAATCTCTTCAAAGATGAAGAAGAGACTCAAAGCAACAGAAATGTGTTTCTACAGAAGAATGCTGAGGATACCATGGGCCGAACATGTGAGTATAGACTAGGTTTTGGAGAGAAGGGAAACAAAATGGAAACTTATACCTAACATCAGGAAGAGACAGCTAAAATTTCTGGGACATGCGATGAGAAAGGAAGGCCTGGAAAATCTGATACTCACAGGACTGATAAAGAGAAAGAAGGCCCGAGGAAAGCAACGTGTGACAAACTTAAAGTAGATGGCGGAACAGGGTCTGGGAGAAATAACACAAGAGAATAAGACAAAAATTGTTTCAAGAGCTACAAGAGACAGGAGGATGTGGAGGGCTATGATCGCTAACGTCCTGAAGGGACGCAACACATAAAAGAAGAATAGATTAGAAAATAGGTCTCATGATTTTACTGTTGAAATAGCTACGTGAAACCGTCAGTTCTATTCAAAGAGTTTCTTTTCTCGCACTTTCCGCCTGTGGAAATCTTTTCTGGTTTCTTGATTCCCTGTCAAGTACAATCTTCTAAAGATTTAATGGAACGTTAAACGCCATCCCTTGACTTCATAAAGGATTGTTTTTTTTATTGTCCTTTCTCCTTACTAAAGTTTTCTCATTTCTCTTTCACTCTCATTAACCCCTGGCATCTTACTGTCATTATCGCCTCGCTGGGGGTGAAACGACTCTTTAACACGCGTCATATCATAAAAGCTTGCAATAAAATCTTGAACCAACAATAATAAATTTTGTCATGTGGGGAAAGCGAATAATTGATAAACCGTTAGTCTCAATGAGCTCGGTGTGTAGTCAGGAGAAAAAAAAAGAAAAGTTGAAGAAGCATTCCTTTCCCTTTCTATTAGACGTTGAATAAAAATTGTTGTCGTTCTTTTATGATGGTATACACATCAGAAAAATTCCGAGAAAATAATTCCATAAACGAATAATTTTGTCTGAATTTATGTAAATAATTTTCATCAGTCTTATAGACATATTTTTGTAAATTTATATTCAAGAATCCATTCAATAATAATAATAATAATAATAATAATGATAATAAAAATAATAATAATAATAATGTTAATAGTCAGAGTTGAATTAGACAAGGAAACAGTAGTATTAAAAGGAGCAAAAACCTTACAAAGATCAGAGCAACACCTGCAGCCTTTGTCAACAAGAAAAACATTAGCTATAATAACATTTCCAAACAAACAAAAAAAAAAAAATAAGTTGTATAGATACGAAAACGTTTCTTCTCAGTTCATATGAAGTGGGATGAAAATAAAGTATGTATTTTTCATTTAATCCCCACCCATACATTTTCAATACAATGATTTCCACCTCCTCACCTTACGTGTTGCGCTTATACAATATATATATATATATATATATATATATATATATATATATATATATATATATATATATATATATATATATATATTTCATTTGGTGATATATATATATATATATATATATATATATATATATATATATATATTTCATTTGGTGATATATATATATATATATATATATTTGGTGATATATATATATATATATATATATATATATTTCATTTGGTGATATATATATATATATATATATATATATATATATATATATATATATATATGTATATATATATATATATATATATATATATATATATATATATATATTTCATTTGGTGATACCATTCGAAATACATCCGGATCTTCTATAACAGATCACTTGATAAATAATCTGACCTCTGATATGGATTTTAGTGTGAGCTGGTTCTCTGTTCTGGTCAGATCACACTCACTATTTCATCTAAAGGTGTTGGAGACGCTGTTCATCAAGTCCAGGCGACTCTCTCTTTGTGAACAAAGAGACTGTTTGCTTCGGTTGTGGTGCTGTGTCTCTAGCATCTTTGGTGTTATAACATTTATTATTATATTTTTTCCTGTCTATTCATTCACGTCATCCGCCACAGACTTTCTCCGTTTACAGTTCTGACGGGAGGGGGCGAAACCGGTCGACCTGTGTTAATGTTTTTGTTTTAAAATTTATCATGGCCTATAGTAAAAGATTTCTTGCCTTTAATACCATAATACGTTTTTGTACCGGTAAAAACATATTTAAATACATATATATATATATATATATATATATATATATATATATATATATATATATATATATATATATACCTCAGTATAGGATTGGGGTATACGAAATAAATTCCAATAACCAAAAATACTATTCTTAAAAGAGTGATCAATAGAGTAGAGAAAATATAATTTATTCGAAAATTATACATAAATATGTAATGAAATCACTACAAAAATAGCCATTTTGTTTCAACACTTCTGCTCTCTTATCAAGTGATGGTGTTGAATGTAGAATAAGACATCAAAAGTGTTGAAACAGAATGGCTTTTTTGGTAGGGATTTCATTACATATTTATGTTTAATTTTCGAATAAATTTTATGTTTATAAATATATTATATATATAAGATATGTTTCTTTTTTATTGTATTTTTCTAATTTTGGAGTAAGTTGTTGTACATTCAAATCAGATTTGAGAGTAAATATACAAAATTCATGTTTCTGTAATGTTTGTATTCAAGTATTTTGGTTATCTAAATTATTATCATGATCTGGGTGTTTTATGTTTTATAAGATATAGCAAATAAAGATCTATATAAAGAGAGTTGGATTGGTATTTTGTCGCTTTTTTATATTTATAATTTTTTGCATTCGTAATGTTTGTTTTTGATTTTGTCGACTGCAAAGGTCAGTTGGGCACCGAATGTGTGGAAAGGAGCATTCTGACGCAATTCAGATTGTCAGAAAGGCGGAAACGGAATGATATACTCCTTGGCATTCGCGCTGGAATCTCCAGTACGAACATTTCAGAGCGTTTGTGTTTGAGGTCAGTGCACATGATTCGGAAAGAGTTGTATGATTTATCCAGTCAATATCATGGTGTTTGGCGTGATTATGGCAGCAGTCACCAGCTTAAACAAGGAAACCGTCCAGTAGAAATACAAGAGATTCTGATATCGTCTGGAGGCTGAAGTTGAAGTTTAACTCTTTAGTATTTCGAGATAGTTTTGTTAAAAATCTACAAAAATATAATGTCAGTTTGGTTTTCATTTTCTGTAATTTAGACAATCTATCCATCGCAACCTATATATATATATATATATATATATATATATA
The DNA here is from genome assembly GCA_963932145.1 of Acanthosepion lycidas. Classification (NCBI taxonomy): domain Eukaryota; kingdom Metazoa; phylum Mollusca; class Cephalopoda; order Sepiida; family Sepiidae; genus Acanthosepion; species Acanthosepion lycidas. The sequence continues at coordinate 48,864,609 of OZ010607.1, read as the reverse complement.
TATATATATATATATATATATCTTAAGAAAACGCCCGTCTGAATAGATGAATGCAAATTCACGAATTATAACCGAATGGATTTTTAAGGGTACTATACTTACTATTATTATATTGCTCTGTTCTTATATTGAGCTCTCTTTGGATTAATATCCTCCTTATAATTGTCCCTACTAATTATCAATTGATAATATATATATATATATATATATATATATATATATATATATATATATATATAGATAGATAGATAGATAGATAACGAGACTCGTTTCGAAAAACCCTCGAATTTTTTATTTGCCAATAATCAAATCAATTATCAAAATAATTTTAGCTATCGCCTATAAATATGCGTTTCTCTTTGCCTCGTTAGCCTTACTTTCCCTGACGATCCGTTTAGGTGAAACCTAGGTAGGTTTGTCTGGCTCATTAGGTGTATCTATATATATATATATATATATATATATATATATATATATATATATATATATATATATTATAGTTACCCACAGACATACATTTTCGCTGTATCACAGTCATTCAGTGTGGTTAGAAACGCGATTACTTCAAGCCGTTCTTGAAACTTGACTGAATTGACATGTGGAGACCCTTACCCCTTGGCTATCGGCATACGCTACGGAGAAAGAAAATCTTACACGCATTATATTCGTGATATGAGCATAATCATCATCCAGAGTGCTCTATTCATTGTGAAGAGCTAAGTTGACCACTCTGGTGTAAGGCTTAGAATCGTGGGCCACATATAGGTCCCATATCAATCAGCTGGATGTCTTCCACACAAGTTGTATCCGCGCAATCTGTCGTTGTACATTTGATGATAGGTTGGCCTATGCAACATTGGTAGACTTGAGACTATCCTGATGGAATCACAACTTCGCTTGCCTGGTCATGTTGCAAGGATAGGTGTTACAACAGCATATCTAAGGTCCTCATGTATAGCCAACTTAACAGTGGACAAAGGACTGTTGGAAGGCCTTGGCTCAAGTATAAAAACAACTAAAAATAGTAACCACTCATTTGTCAATATGCCTTATACTGACTTCGAACTAATTTCCCTGGATAAAAATAACTGGAGATATTTGTGCCAGACTGGCATCAGGATTTTCGAAATCAGTCATATTACCGAATAAGAGAGGAAAGACAACTGCGAAAAGCGTCAGCAAATATACCTGAGGCTATGCCCCGTGATCGTCGGTGTTGCGAATATGTGGTCTGGTATGCGGGTTACTAGCGCGACTGAAGTGTCACATACGCCACAAATATGTCAAAATGGACGAGTGTGTTCATAATATATATATATATATATATATATATATATATATATATATATATATATATATATAAAATAATTATAAAAAAATAATTATAATATATCGTTATATATATATATATATATATATATATATATATATATATATATATAACGATATATTATAATTATTTTTTTTTGTGAGAGATTATAATAAAAATATCTTGAAATCGCTACACAAAAAGCTTTCATGTTTCAATTGTACTTCTTCAGGCGATGATAAGTAACTGGTGATTAAACGATTTTAAGGAAATTTAAAAACAAATTGTTATCTCTTTTCCGAACCGAAAGTTCAAGGGTAGTGTGAGCATATGGTCACAATTAAAAATAGACTTTTTGGCATGTCTTGGTTAGCCAATTAAATATCAGATCTACGCGGACATATTTTTCGCTATCGTCAATGATATTTTATGTCCAGTTTATCACCCACGTACACCCACTGAGCATACTATTTCCATATATATATATATATATATATATATATATATATATATATATATATATATATATATATATATATATATATATAAGGAGGGACAGAGAAAGAGCGAGAAACAAATCACTGTACATTTAATTTATTTATTTGTCCGTTTCTCTCTTCAGAATCATTTTTTTTATGAAAATTAATTGAAACAGCCACGTTAGTTACCTTTCTTTCACCATACAGTCAGTTTTATACGTACTGGAGTGCCAGGGTATAATCGATTTTTTTTTTTACTCAGCTTACATCATTTGCAGTGGTGTGTAATATGAATCTATTTTCGGGGTTTATGATAACATTTGTTTGTCCTTGAAAAATATTGCGTCATCCGAGATTGCATCATATTTTTATGAAGCCCAGACACTATTGTCTCGACTGTCGATTAGTTGTCCTATGGCCATTGTCTGCGATGGACTTTACCCTAACGAGGCGTACGGAAATTGTAACGCTGCACGAGCACATTGGCAAGCCTTACCAGTGAGGAAATTAAAGTAATATAGACTAGCTAGTAAACTCTCCTGATTTAAATCCAATCGATAATATGCGGTCAATGTGCAAAGAATGACTTCGTAGACATACGAAGTATTAATATTAGCACTGGGTCATGTCTCATTGGAAAAAATACGAAAATAAAGTAAATAATGACGTAATTCCTTTTGTTTCAATTGATTTGCTCAAGGATGTATTAACACCGACAAATACCAATTTCAACATAGACAATCACCCGCACATACACACACACACACAGAGAAAAACACAGACACACAGTCACACACACACGCATATATATATATATATATATATATATATATATATATATATGGTATAAAATGACAATTGGAAAAATATCTTAGATTTTGCCGACGCGTTTCGTCTTCCGACTTTTTCAAGGCAAAAATGAAATGGAAATGTTTTTGTTGTTATAGTTACATTAAAAAATCCAAATTTAAAAAGATAGACGCTTCTGTCTAAGCCTTTTTTTCTGGTTAATGTAAATTACCTTTATAGTAAGGGATTTTTTCCATGTCGACAATATAGTTAAATTCCCAAATCAATTTTCTTGGACATTGTGGAATATTGTCGACATGGGAAAAAATCCCTTACTATAAAGGTAATTTACATTAACCAGAAAAAAAGGCTTAGACAGAAGCGTCTATCTTTTTAAATTGGATTTTGTAAAGAATTTTTCCCAATTGTCATTTTATACCAATCTGTCTTGTCCACAGAATTGATCTGTGAATATAAGTATATATATATATATATATATATATATATATATATATATATATATATATATATATATATATATATAAAGCAGTGTTGGGTTCGTATCTAGGTGAGTATATAGCTTCCTGGTTTATCTCTTTTACAAATAACCTAAATAAATCAAGCAATTAAAACACGTTTCTACCATCTTCAGCAAAGTGCGCTGTCATCTACGAAGCCTTAATGACACCTAACAATCCTGTTGCAACCATTCGATGCAGTCTCATAATTGGCCGCAGAAAGTCAGCTTTCGTCATCAAACAGGCAGACATGTTCTTCACTTAGGGGTCATTATAGTTCACTTCGTTCTTTCAAACCCAGATTTCCCTCATCCATCCTCATCCAGTATGCCAGCTGGGTTTGGTCATGTCACCATTCAACTTAGATATCACTCTACATTGCAACACTCATTTGATTCAGCGTCCGGCTCCTCATTCTCTGGCCTTCTCGACCTTCCTTCTCCTCTGTCATTCGAAGATGCGAGCTCTGATCAAAATGAAACATTGCTTTGCTCGAAAGAAATAGGAGTAGATGTCAGGTGTGAAGATGTAGCGCCTTTTTCGATGATTGCATTGCTGTGTAATCTCGTGTGACTAAGGTCTGCTGTAATTACCTTATTCGTTTCTAGTTGCTTCTCATATCGTCATTTCTGCAATTCACAGTTATTTATAAGTTTCACTGACAGTCATTAAAATGTCTGTATGAGTCAAAGTAAGATTTATACACGGCGCGTAATTTATATTAAAACCGTAAGAAAAACAACCAAATTTTACAAACAACTAAATGTATTGATAGAAAATTTGGTACACAGCTACATTCAAGGTTGGATTACGTGTTTAATCTGTGTAACAACTTCCAGTCGCAATGACGATTTTTTAGGGGGGAATTGTAATCATTAACATGGACGCATCACATTATCTCTATTTATATTGAACATTATTCGGGTAATGACGGATTTCAGGGAATCAATCACATTGTGAAATAGTCCTCAGTCCAACAATTTAATATTCAACGTGATTTATGTCTGGTGAGTTAGGTGGCCACATCTTTGGTGTAATATGGTCCTGCTGATTGGCCGCCATCTAATCTTGTATCGCCACAGCTTTGTGAGAAGGTGCAGAAGTTCTTGAAAACAGACACATCCTTCCGTTGCATAAATGGTCTGTCCAGGGCTTCACAACTGTTGCCAGAACCTCACTGTACCCACCAGATTTCAACCGAAACCCTGTTGAAAGTAATTTAGTGGCATAACGTGTCTTTCACTATCCTTAAAACCATTAAGGAAGCAAGAAATACTGGAAGCTTCCGCATACTATCACCGATCATTATTTCCTTTCACTTATTAATCCTGCTTGAAATTCTTTTTCTCTGAAAGATTCTTTTGGATGGTTCAACCTGTTCAGTAATCGTTCTGCAACAGATTTAATATAGGTCTATATCCTAGATGGATTGTAGCGAAGGGAGATAACCAAGAGAGTTATTCTCTTTCCAAATACTCTATTATAATGTTCTTATCATCTTTTCATCTCTTTTCCATCTTTTTTAACCTTTTCTGCTAATAGAATATTAACTAATTCGATTGAACTTTAACATCAAAAGATGATTCAATCAAATATAAGAAAGTTTATTAAGAGACACTCCGACATGGAAAAGGAATTAAATTTGAAAATTGCTGGAGTTTGAAATTTGAGAAAAATGACAAAAGCAAAGATTAATTAATTTTTCTTTTATTACTTTAAATTACAAATAAATTATGAAGTGAAAAAGTCATGAGAACAAGATTAGAATCTATGTTAGCCATACACATAAGAATATTGGCCTTTTGGCTAATTAAAATTCCTTGTTTTTTTAGCCATTTATTACTTACATGTATGTATAATATACTTTATTACTTATTTAGTATATATAACATTTTTCTAGATTATTATTTATCAGGCTTGAGTCTTGATTAAATTAATTTTTAATTAAATTTATCTGCATATTTGAAATTGCTTTTTTGTAAAGTCTTGAAGCATCTGTGATTTGTGAAGATATTTTCATCAGTTTTTCAAATGAGTTTCAAATTGACGAGAGAGTCATGAATGCATAAAACAGGACATAGAAACATGGACACAAAATCTAGTAAAACTCATCAAATACTGATTAGACATTATTTCTCCCACTCAAATTACCTTCAGAATAGATAGTTGATATTTTAAACATTTTTGAACTTGTTTTTATCGATAATTTCTAAATATACAGAAGAATGACCGGACCATGTGTGGCAACTATATTCAATGAATCGATGAATGGTAAATTTATAAATATGTAAGATAGACTCTGTCAAGAATTTTTGTCTATCAAATCACAGTGAAGTGACTTTCCTAGTGACAGACGTAGTATAGGTCTATATCCTAGATGGGTTATAGTGTGCGGAGATAAGAAAGAGAATTATTCTCTTTCCAAATACTCTATTATAATGTTCTTGTCATTTTTCATCTGTTTTCCATCTTTTTTTAACCTTTTTCTGCTGATGGAATATTAACTAATTTGACTGAACTTTAACATCAAAAGACGGTTCCGTCAAATATAAGAAAGTTTATTAAGAGAGACCCCGACATGGAAAAATGATTAAATTTAAAAATTACTGGAGTTTGAAACTTGAGAAAAATGACAAAAGCAAAACTTGATTAAAGATAATGTTCGCACTTCATGTCAGCGTCAAGTCGCAATGAGTCAATGTCCTGGAGGTTACCGTCTGCCATGCTGATGGAAGTTAAAAACAGTTCTCTCAGACGATTAGAATCGGACAGTTTCCTTTTGGAGGTGTTAATATTAACAAGCCATTTCTTGCCCCAGTTAAAAGCAGACAGTAAATAGGAATAAATGGTTATATCGTCAGCCATAATAAACAATGAGTTGAGAACTGATGCGATCTGGGAAGTCGATTAGAATAATTAGGAACAATGGGTTCCCAAGGATTGAGCCCTGGGGTGGGGCGCCTACATTATGCATTAATGAGATAAAATCTATAAAAATGGTCAACTAGCACAACTTTCATTTCACGATTTAATAAGAAAAACTGAACCAGTTAAAAGTTGGCCCAGAAATACCATAACCTTTCAACTTGGGAAATGTAATAGTGATTTTCTAAGCCCGGCATAGATACGGCACAAGGCTGAAAGTATGGAGCACCCAATGAGCAATGAGCACTCACTCGTAGTTGATCTAGGAAGACAAGCTTTCTAACCAGGTAGGTATATATATATATATATATATATTTGCATATTTCTCTCAGTTCTTCTTGTACTGTAATCCGCCATGTCATTTTAGGACAATGCCTTGCAGTATTGAGGTATCCTGTTTAGAGCAAGTTTGGCTGACTGACCGTGAAATACTCGCAGGATATGTAAATATATTAATGTCTATAATGGGCAATGGGAGTTGGAGATAGACAGTCTTTATTTTATCTCTCCGTTTTTTTCATGTCTACAATTCAATCTTTTTATCTTTTATTTTGCTTTTTTTTGTATGGGGGAAAAATAGGATTTTTAATTTTCGGTATTTTATTTTCAGTTTCTGCGATTTTCATTCAGGTTTTGATTTTTTTTTCTCTCTCTCTCTCTTTCTCTCTCTCTTGGATTTTCTCTCTCACTCTCTCTCTCTTGTTTTTTTTTCTCTCTCTCTCTTGGCTTTTCTCTCTCTCTTTCTCTCTCTCTCTTGGTTTTTCTCTCTCTCTCTCTTTCTCTCTCTCTCTCTCTCTTGGTTTTTCTCTCTCTCTATTTATCTCCGCTTACTTCACCTCAGTTTTAATTCAGGTCATTCGATTTGTCATCTCTCTCTCTTTCTCTCTCTCTCTTGGTCTTTGACTCTCTCTCTATCTCTATCCCTCTAACTATCTCCGCTTTCTTCATCTCCGTTTTCATTCATGTCATTCTTTTTTCTCTCTCACACTCTCTCGCTTTCGCTCACTCCGTCTCTCTGTCTCTCTCTATCTATTTACCTATCTCCACTTTCTTCGCCTCCGTTTTCATTTTGGTCATTATCTTTGTTTTTTTCTCTCTATTTCTGTGACATTTTCTCACTCTCTCCCTCACTCTCTCGCTCTATCTTTCTTTCACCCTCTCCCTTTCATCTTCCACTATCTCTCTATTTCCTCCACCCTCTCTCTCTATTTATCTCCTGTTTCGTCATCTCCATTTTTCATTAAGGTCATTCTCTCTCTCTCTCTCTCTATCTATCTCTCTATCTATCTCTTTCACTCACTCTCTCTCTCTCTCTCTCTCTCTCTCTATATATATATATATATATATATATATATATATATATATCTACTTTCATTGCCCCCGTTTTTAATTCGGGTCTTTCTCTTTGTTCTCTCTCTCTCTCTCTCTCTCTCTCTCTATATATATATATATATATATATATATATATATATATATATATATATCCGCTTCCATTGCCCCCGTTTTAATTCAGGTCTTTCTCTTTGTTCTCTCTCTTTCTCTCTCTCTCTCTCTCTCTCTCTCTCTATATATATATATATATATATATATATCCGCTTTCATTGCCCCCGTTTTTAATTCAGGTCTTTCTCTTTGTTCTGTCTCTCTCTCTCTCTCTCTCTCTCTCTATATATATATATATATATATATATATATATATATATCCGCTTTCATTGCCCGCGTTTTTAATTCAGGTCTTTCTCTTTGTTCTCTCTCTCTCTCTCTCCTCACCCGCCCGTTCTCTTTCTTTATATCTAGCTCCACTTTCTTCAGTTTTTATTCAGTTCATTGTTTTTGTTTTTTCTCTCTCTCTTTTTCTTTGTCTTTCTTCCTTTCTTTCTTTCTCTCTCTCTATCTATCTATATATGAGGCAGGTATAATATATATATATATATATATATATATATATATATATATATATGAATGAGGCAGACATAATATCTATGTCACGCACGGTGAATACCAGACCCGGCTTCTTTAATATTTCCCCTTTTCTGGCAAGATTAATGCTCGACAAACGTACATATAAGTTTTAGATTAAAATAAAATTCTTTTCATTTTTCATTCAAAATACTCTATTTTAGGAATACGTTTTCACAACATCGCCCACGTGACGCCCACGTGACGCCCACGTGACGCCCACGTGACGCCCACGTGATCGTATTGCGAAACGGAACGCTGATCTTGAAAAAATTTCAGTTATCTGTTTTGATTAGTATTACTCTTATGTCCATCGTCTTTTCATGTTGAAGTAAATATAGTCTAATGTTAATTATTTTTTATGAATATGTCCTGAAGATGGTCTATTAGACCGAAACGTACGACGTTGACATTATATTAGCATTAAAACAGCATAATTGCATATTAGGATTTTTGTTTGTTATTTCCGTATATTTTTCTTCATACTGTCGGATCTATATCAATATATTTGCTAACATATATATACGTATATATTTTTGCTTCCGATCTTTGTACGTGGTCTAAAATTTCGTTACAAAGAAATCAGTGCTGAACCATACAGCAAGGTGACTCTGTTAGAAGTCCTACCAGAGTTGATTATTGGTGACCATAATCTTAACGTCATGATATATGCAGATGACACAATGCTGTAGAAAGGGAAGTACAGGAACTCTACTCCATAGATAGTTAGCGAAATCGAGAAGAAAGGATGAATTCTGAATTGTAAAAAGACAGAATGTATGTTTGGTCGCGAAAGAAACAGGCTAAGATGCGAACAACAACAAAATAAACAATTACAAACTAGGAGGTGATTTTCACTATTTACATTGTTCAACCTGTTGTCCTCATTTTTATTGCCATATTCACGACATTTCGACCGTTTACTTTCCGGCCTTCTTCAGATGACTGGAATTTCAAACCGACCCCTTTATTTCGTTCATCGGGTTAGACTGTTCTAGTTCCATGTGCCATGCCTCTTCCCGATATCTTAGTATCATTATCCCTTTTATCTGAACCCTCCAAGATTTTTGGTCACCCCCTGCTGTAGTCAGGTATTGATCTCACAACCTTTGGACCAAGTCACTGGATTCAACCAACTTTTTTGTCCACTGGGCTATGGGTCCCCAAGAAATAAAAGGTTCGGTTCGAAATTCCAGTTACATGAGGAAGGCCGGAGCGTAAAATGGCCTAAACGTCATCATTATGGCAACAAAGATGAAGGAAACAGTCCGAACAATGTAAATAGTGTAAATAATTACAATACATCTCAGAAATATAAACATACTCTGAAGAAGGCTCGAGAGTAAAATTACCGAAACGTCGTGAACATGTTAACGAACAGTCCGAACAATGTAAATAGCGTAAATAAATACAATACCTCATCTCAGAAATATAGACAGATCCTGAGGAAGGCCGGTGCATAAAACGGCCGAAACGTCGTGAACATGGCAACGAAGATGAGGACAACAGTTCAAACAATGTAAATAGTGTAAATAAATACAATACCTCATCTCAGAAATATAGACAGATCCTGAGGAAGGCCGGTGCATAAAACGGTCGAAACGTCGTGAACATGGCAACGAAGATGAGGACAACAGTCTGAACAATGTAAATAGTGTAAATAAATACAATACCTCATCTCAGAAATATAGACAGATCCTGAGGAAGGCCGGTGCATAAAACGGCCGAAACGTCGTGAACATGGCAACGAAGATGAGGACAACAGTTCGAACAATGTAAATAGTGTAAATAAATACAATACCTCATCTCAGAAATATAGACAGATCCTGAGGAAGGCCGGTGTATAAAACGGCCGAAACGTCGTGAACATGGCAACGAAGATGAGGACAACAGTTCGAACAATGTAAATAGCATATATAATTACAAAGCTCATCTCAGAAATATAGATAAATATCTCAGAAGTGTTTTAACAGAAAACGTAAAATTCGACATGAAGAAAGTGTGTTCTATTAAGTTTTATCAAGTATGGAAGGGGGGTAGACGGAATAAATCCTGTTTAGAATAAATGCAGCATCTACTCAAAGAGGAGTATTCAATAAAAATTATAACTGAAATAATAAAAATTATGTTGGATTGAAAAATAAAAAATCCAATAATTCTTTAGTAATTGCTTTGTTTACGTTTTGATTACGAAACCGAACAGATATGCGTTCTGTGAACAATCTGATTGAGTGTTCTTTAAAGGCAAAATATAATCGTTGTTTGATTGTCAAGCTCTTCGTAGCACGGCGGTTGGAGTACGCACGGTAGACTTGTAGTGTCTCCTGTAAAACTAAGGCACGGGTTCGAATCTTGGTGGAGGGTACATTTATCTCGAGTACAGTCAGTTATGAGCCATGCTTAGGCAATCATGTATCTTTCGAAATCTGACGGGGCAGATATTTTCCCACAGTAGGTTGCCATTTCTTTGTGCGTTTGCTATAGAACCCGGTGTGTTCAGCTATTTATTCATATACTGGTGGGTGGTTGGAGAAGAAGAGGAATTTTTACTTTTCCCAAGGACATTAGCACGTAAGTGAATGTCATGGAATTCGAACTCGGCTCTCGGATTCCTCAATCCGAGCCGCTATCCATTACTCCACAATAATTTTCCTATGTACAATGGAAGTATTCCGGACTTGCGCAAAAGTGTCGAAGAGAAAATTATTTTTATTTATGCATTGCTATTTTTGTAGAATCTACATTCAAAATATTTGATGTAAAATTCTTCATCATGTTTTGAAATAGAAAGAAAAATCCTTTCATTCTCTATCACTTTTCTTTCTTTTGCTTCTTTCTTGAATATTTCCGCTCTTTTCTTATTTCCATTGAGCTTTCTTTTTCCTTCTTTTGTCAGTGTTTTCTTTTTTTTTCATCCGTTTTCTTGTCTTCTCTTAACTTCAAAAAATATTACTTTTTTTTTTTTAGTTTCTATCTTACGTCTCTTAGCAACCGGCGCCCTCCCAATTATTTTATTCTGTTCTTTACCCATTTTTGCTTCGCCTATTGCAACTCAATTCTATTCCCTCCCCTCCTGGCTTTTTACACTGTCCTTGCCTATTTATTGCAACAAAAAGTGCTGTAATTGATTGTAAATCAAAACACTGCATCGTCTGCTGTCAAGCCTATAAAACCTTTAAAAAAAAGCGCGAAATATTAGCTATATAATATTTTATAGTTGTTTTCCGAATTTCCCATTGCGAACCTTAATTTATATCCCCTGAATATAGTTTTGTCGTTTGATTTTAAATATATGATTCTTAATTTTATCGTCTGCTGATCTAGTGTTTACATGCCTACATATATAAATATAATATAAATATAGATATAATCACATAAATAATTATATAGACAGAGACTGAGATATGAATTGACTGACGTCGATAAACAGAGAGAGGAAGAGGAATGATCAGATAAATGTATATTTAGATTTCAACATGGACTGGGAGGACAAGATCACGATCAGAAGAGATTGATATGAATAGATAGATAGATAGATAGATAGATAGATAGTGAAGAGATGGGATAGATCGATAGATTGTGAAGAGATAGATAGATAGATAGATAGATAGATAGATAGATAGATAGATAGTGAAAAGATGGGATATATATATATATATATATATATATATATATATATAGATAGATAGATAGATAATGAAGAGATGAGATAGATAGATAGATAGATAGTGAAGAGATGTGATAGATAGATAGTGAAGAGATAGATGGATAGATAGTGAAAAGATGGTATATATATATATATATATATATATATATATATATATATAGATAGATAGATAGTGAAGAGATGGGATAGATAGATAGATAGATAGATAGTGAAAAGATGGTATATATATATATATATATATATATATATATATATATATATATATATATATAGATAGTGAAGAGATGAGATAGATAGATAGATAGATAGATAGATAGTGAAGAGATGTGATAGATAGATAGTGAAGAGATAGATGGATAGATAGTGAAAAGATGGTATATATATACATATATATATATATATATATATATATATATATATATATATATATACATATATATATATAGATAGATAGATAGATAGATAGATAGTGAAGAGATGGGATAGATCGATAGATAGTGAAGAGATAGATAGATAGATAGATAGATAGATAGATAGTGAAAAGATGGGATATATATATATATATATATATATATATATATAAAATGTGGATAGAGAGACGGAGAGAGGGATTGAGAGAGAGAAAGAATGAAATAAAGAAAGAATCAAAGGGGAAGAAGTTGGGATAAATATTTATGATGAAATTGTAAAAGTCTTTAATTACCACCTGAGATATGTGCACAAATTAAGATAGATAAATAAACAGATATTAAACAGATATATAATGAGTAGAATGAAGCAGATAAATAGATAGACATACAGGGTTATTCAAAATGCATGAATCGATTTCATGACGCATTGCTTCAGTTCTCAAACACCGTAATGAAATGAATAAGTGACCATTTGAAAGAAGAGTTTTCAAAGTTTTGGATGGCTGCTACTGTGGCGCTGTAGTCGAGCCGTATCTCCGGCAACGTTCAATTGTTTGTTTATCCTCGGAATGGCGATTCCTCAGGAAAAGGCGTTCTGCGTTCTCGAGTTCGCGAAAACAAATACGGTTGTCACGATGCAGCGTACTTTTCGTAGGTAATTCGACATTAATCCGCCCTATCCTAAGAATATTCGACGGTGGTTTAAACAGTTTCAAGAGAGTGGGCGTCTGTGTTAAGGGAAAAGTCCAGGACGACCACGAGTTTCGGAGGAACAAATGAGGATCCATGCTGAATTTGAGCGGGTGGTGGGGAACGGACGTCCACAAATCGAGCTCCCTTGCGATCTCTCAATCCACTATGTGACGTTTGCAAAGAAGTCGTCTCTATTTGAAACCTTACAGACTACGCCTCGGTCATGCACTTAACAGCACTTTGCTCTTTGTGTTTTGCCTGCACCACATGTTATCGTTTCTTGTGGGGATACCAGGTTTATGTTCCAAAGCTATACACTAAACTCGATTAACTTAAACCTCGAATTAACAACAGCGACCAACTCAGTGGATCGTGATATGCTGATACGCGTCTTATCGCATTGTTGTTGCCCGTTCTGCAGGTGGTGGCCACATTGATCAGAAAATAAAAGTTGATTGGGAGTAGAATACTTGTGACTTG
>OZ010607.1:48816380-48846380 GCA_963932145.1 Acanthosepion lycidas | reverse complement strand
TTTCAAGGAAGGTGATTGAACGTGCTTCTCGCGAAACCGAGGTATCGCCAACGCCGACGTGTTTCTATCGGTATCTCTATGGCAACAAGGCCCGCACTGATATCTTGTCTCGCTTCTCTATCGTATATGTCAAAATTAATTTCACCGTCAAAATGAATAAGTTTAGTGAACTGTCTCTCAGAAATCTGGATAATAAAAATTTTGACCATTAACATTAATATAAGGTTGGTGCAAAAATAATGACGTAATAATGTCGTTTTTTTGACGTTACGTCAAAAAACGACATTATTACGTCATTATTTTTGCACCAACCTAATATCTCGTCCACTAACCTACCTTTTCCTCTAAATTTCTGTGCATTTCTGTAGTAAAATATAAAAAAAATTACAATGAACCTCTATAGTAAAATATAAGATAATTACAATACAATATACTATCGTAAAATATAAAAAAAATACCATGCATTTCTACAGTAAAATAAAATAAATTTACAATGCACTACCACAGTAAAATAACAAATAACAATCAACTTTTTTTTTATTAAAGCTTTCATCCCAAGCAAGGAGAAAAATTCCCTAAGATGCAAGGTGTTAGTGAGTGTGAGGGAAACTGAGAAAACTATATTGGGGAGAGAGGGTGAGCGAGAGTGAGTGGGGGAGAGAAAGAGTGAGCGAGAGTGAGTCGGTGAGAGAAAGAGTGAGATAGAGTGAGCGAGAGAGAGAGAGAGAGGGTCAAAGAGAAAGAGTGAGAGCGAATGAGAGAGAGAGAAAGAAAGAGAGAGAGCAAAGGAGAGAGTGGGCTAGGGAAAGAATGAGAAAGAGAGTGAGCGAGAGAGAGAGTGAGCGAGAGTGAGAGCTAGCGAGTGAGAGAAAGAAAGCGTGAGAGAAAGAAAGAAAGAAAGAAAGAAAGCGAGAGAGAGAAAGCGAGAGAGAAAGGAAGAAAGCAAGATAGAGAAAGCCAGAGTGAGTGAGCTAGGGAAAGAGTGAGAGAGAGAGAGAGATAGCAATAGAGAGAGTGATAGAGAGGGAGCGTGATCGTGAGAGAGTGATAGAGAGAGAGAGAAAGTACGAGAGAGGGAGAAAGCGAGAGAGAGTGGGTTAGGGAAAGAGTGAGAGAGAGAGAGTGACTGAGAGAGATTGTGTGAGAGATAGTGAGAGAGACAGTGTGAGAGAGAGACAGAGAGAGACGACAATAAAAGACCAGTTTTCAAGACGATTGTAGTTGACGTCAAAACTGAATCCGGAGAAAAGTTCCACAAGCGAGAAGTGCTACAGAGGAAAATATTAGCACAAAACTTACGCCCACATCTAGCAATATCAACAGTCACATTAGGAATGTACGCGATCATGGCACTCCACAATTTCCTATCTTTTTCGCTCTTAGTACTTGTTCAGATATCACTGAAATTTTTTTTCATTTATTTTTCGATCAAATCTTTTTGCGTTCTTCTTCCTCCTCTTCTTCTTCTTCTTTGTCCCGTGTCCTTTCAAGACGTGAGCGATCATGCCTCTCTACTATTTCTTTTAGCTCTTAGTAAATCTTGTCTTTTTAGTATCTCTCATTCTGTCAATCATTTACACAAGCTCTTTAGCTAAGGGACGCCTTGTTTTCCTCTACCCCTCTTCCTTTCAGTATGTCCTGTGAGTATCAAAATTTCCAAGCTCTCTTTCCTCAAGACATTTTAACTGTTTCTTTCTGGTTTTAAGAATTAGTGTCCTTTGTATTTCTCTTCACTCAAACATCTTTGTTGAATTGCGCTATTTACATTTTTCGGACTGTTGACATATTCAAGACATTTTGGCCGTTCTACGCTCAGGCTTCCTTCGTGAGATAAACGTTTGAATTTCGATCGAACCCTCTACCACCTCAAGACACTTGATGTATCCCTCTATGTTGAATCTGAGGCCCCACCCATATGGGAAAATGAATGCAAGCATAACATCACCATCACTACTGATCACTCCAAACACCTTCGTAATACGCATTAAATGTCTCCACTTCTTTCAGAACGGTCTGCACTCATCTCAAATTGACACCCAAGAACTGTAAAATGTTCGTATTGGGGCATCTGGTGCATCTGGTGAGAATTCACAGCTGTCGGCATAGTGTTTTCCGAATTTCTGCGTCATGGCGGTTTATTTCTTACAGACGGAGCTCAACTGACCCTACTATACTGTACAGTCGAGAAAATAAAAAAGAAAAAACAACGCGCATGAGCGAAATTAAAAATATAAAATGCTGATTATTTACACGTCTCTCTCTCTCTATCTCTCTCCCTCTATTGCTCTCTGTCTCTCTCTCTCTCTCTCTATATATATATATATATATATATATATATATATATATATATATGTATTATAAATTAGCTGACTTAAAATATGGTTTCTTCGCTACACAGTAATAACCATGTTTCAAAACCTGAAGCTAAAAAGTTAATTATATTATCAAATTAAAAGTATTAGTTCTATTTCATCTTCAAGCGAATTTTGGAATAACTTATTTTTAAATTTACTGAGTTTTAAACGCACATATAAATTCATAATTTATTGTTTCAAAAGATACAGAGAAATTCAAACATTCAGACAAGGGCGGTAGCGTGTTTATTTTTATTAACTATTGTTGTATCAATTATGAGTTACGTTCAAAAAAGAGGTTAAGTTTAGGGTAGGGTGTATTTTTCAACGAATTCTGACATCCGTTAAACGTTTGTCACCTGTTTTTTATTATTAACGGCAAAAAGTTTTTCGACATTTTTTTTCGCACTTGTATACTTAAAGATTCTTTCTAAAAGGGGTGTTTGGGTTAGAATACGTTTTATTTAACTACAATTTAAAAATATTTTTACTCTTAATTACTAATAGACTATATTGATTTTTAAATCAAGTAAATGTAATAGAATTACTTAAATTTAAAATTATTTTTTCGTATCAAATGTAAGAAAGCTACCATTTTTTAATTTTATTTTTAAATATTATTTAAGTAAAATCTTTGACTATGACGGCAAAAATAGCTATTTCATTTCTTTGATTCAGTGAATTTTTACTTTTTATAAACTTATTAATATATAGTTTCTCATGTATGCACAAAGGACATGGGTCATTTAATGACCTACATATTATAGCTTTTTTTATTAATTTCCATTTTACTGCAGGTGTTTTTAAAAGAATCAAACAAAACACCAAGTGCGAGAGAGGAAGCTGTTTGAGTAGAAGAGATGGTTATATTTAAGCATTTCGAAAGTGAAAGGGTTGTGGCCGAGATGCTAGCCTAGTAGCTCGCTTAAAGTCATGCAGTCTGGAAACTAGCGAAAGAAACTTGTCAAAACAATTCCCGTGAAAATCATTATAGAAGAGACAGAGGGAAACCAAGACACGTCTGTGAGAAAGCGACTGTAGACTAGATGCCAGATCAGGACCTATCACATTGCATATCCATATATAGATCGATTCGAAGACCTCACAGACTTACAGCGGGGTCATCTGGCCATATATGACTCCAATATTCCATACGTTTGTAATTCAGAGTTTTCTTTCTCCAAGTTAGGTTGCCAACCGATGCTAGAATGTTTAGTCTATTCTTCTATTTAAATACTGGCTGATATAGATTTATGCAATTTCCAGGTCACATTAGTGTGAAATTGAACACAAAAGATTAACCAGGAATTTTAACTCGTGTCGACGATTCCATATTCAGCCTCGATACTCGTTACACTAACGTAAACTTATTATATGATTAAGTTATTCATTATTGATTTAATAACTGTATCCTGTCAGTAACACTTGCATTAGTTCTCGAACACTGCCATTCAGGACACTTTACTTTCCATAGAGTTATGTTGTAAAACCAATTAGGTATTAAGTTACAGGATTCATCCTATGAATTTATCCAATCAGTAAAACTTCTTTTCTTTAATATCTGTCTATATTTTTTAGATGGAGTATTGTAATTATTTACACTATTTACATTGTTAGGACTGTTGTCCTCATCTTCGTTGCCATATTCACGGCGTTTCCGCCGATTTACACTCTGTCCTTCTTCAGGTGATTGGAATTTCGTACTGAACCCTTTATCCCATCTACTGGGGTAGATTGGTCTAGTTTCATGTGCCATGCCTCTTTCGGGTGGATCAGTATCAGTTATCTTCCCCTCCCTAACTCAACTTTCTGAGTTTTTGTTCACTTTTATCCACTGGATAAATGTGAATAAAAGCGTTGGTTGCATCCGGGAACTTGGCCAAAAGAGTTTGTGAGTTGAACAAAAACATGGAGATTTGAATTAAAGAGAGATAACAGATAATGAGACATTCGGAAGAGGCACGGCACGTGGAACTAGAACAATCTACCCCGGTGGATGAAATAAAAGGGTTCTTTTCTTATTATTTAATTATTTAACCTCAAGCAAGACAACACCAATCACAATGGGGTTACTGACGGTGGAAGAAACACAGCCGACAATAAAGAACGAGATTTAAGGAGACAGAAGACGGCTTATGTTGTGCTTATATGTTTGAAGATATCAGTTGACAGAAAAGCAGGAAACCGAAAAGCAGGAAACCGAAAAGAGATTTCCACAAACGAGAAGTGTCAGAGAATAAACTATTAGCATCGAATGGTTACAATTATCAGTTCCAACATTAAATTATGTGACCTAAGTGCCAATCTAGTACTGCGTTAAAATTCGTGAAATCGTGGTACCAAAGAGCTAATCAAAGCAATTCCCGCGAAAAAACGACCGAAATGACAAGTTACGTTACAGCAGTGTGTGGGAAAGCGAGTGAAACCAAGATGCCAGGTCAGGGCCGACAAAGTTGCAGATTCTCATTTGGATTTTGTCAAGAATCCCTAATTGTGTAACAGAACAGCCAGACCTGGTGCGGCAGCAATATTGGATGCACGTGAGAGTGGTAGACTTACACATGTGCAAGACAGATTCTGGCGAGAAGAAATTGTCTCGTACGACACAGTGAGCCGACTTTTCTAGCAGCAAACTTAATTCCTTCAATATAGCCATTCCACATCATGTTAGTGGAAGATAATGTGCAGTGAGTTGTTCACATAGAGGTTTGTAATAATCTCCATATTGAGAAAATTGTTCGAAAATTATTGTGCGAAAAAATTATTCGAAAACAATTATTCGAAAAAAAAAAATTATTCAAATACTAAAATTGTTTGAATGCAAATTAATCGAAAGGACAATTGTACAAAATGATAATTATTCAAAAATACCCATGTTTGAAATAATATGCGGTCTTGCTTATAGAGAGTCAATACTGATTTATTTAAATCAGATAACGCCCTTGAAGGGTGGTATAGAGCTTTTTTGCAGCAAATGTCGTCCCATCATTTCACAATATAGTATTATATAATTTAAGATTATAAAGATATATACTATTATATGATATTAGGTAAGGATTTGCATTGTGGTGTAATAAATATCGGCTCGAATTGAGAATTCGGAGAGCCGTGTTCGAATTCTAGTCGTGTTTGTTAGATTCACTCACGGACCAATATGCTTAGGAAATGTATGAATCTATCTCTTCTCCCCAAAGTATGGGTTGAATAGCAGGACAAACTGGGTTCTTTAGCCTTGGTTGGCAACCAGTATACAGCAGAAATAAATAGAAAAATATCTGCGCCTCGTTAGTCATATATCAAAAGATACATGATCGCCCAAGCGTGTATCACATATGGCACTTAACTGACTGATAAGAGTACTTTTTTTTTTCTAATTTAATTGTTTTATTAACGATATTTATATTTCGAATAATTACCATTTTTTTTCATTTCTTTTAATTTATAGATTTTGATTGCAATGAACAATATTGAATTTCGAATAATTATCATTTAACATAATTTTCCTTTCGATTAATTTTCATTCAAACAATTTACAATTGGAATAAATGTTTTTCGAATAATTGTTTTCGAACAATTATTTTCGAAGAATTTTCAAATAATCATAATTTTCTGACAAAAGCTTATGGCCATATCACGTTGAAAGACCAGTCCACTTGCTTACAAATATATTTGGGAAACGTATCAATCTATCTCTTCCACCTCAGCTATGCGTTAAATAGCAGGACAAACTGGGTTCTTTAGCCTTGTAGTTGACTATTTGTGTGTAGTATTATATATCTTAAGTTTATGAGGATTTTTTCTTGCTAAATTGTTTTATTAATGACATTTGTGTTTCGAATAATTATCATTTGTGCATTTCCACTTTTAATTTTTACGTTTTTATTTCAATAAAGAATTTTTCATATCGAATAATTATTATTTAATATAATTGTCATCTCGATTAATTTTCATTCAAACAATTTACAATTCGAATAAATGTTTTTCGAATATTTTTTTCGAACAATTATTTTCGAAGAATGTTTAAATAATCATTTTCTGAACACTGACAAAAGCTTATGGCCATATCACGTTGAAAGACCCCGTACGATTGACGAAGTTAACCTATATAGGTGATAGCTTGAAAATATCAGGTGTTATGAACTTGGATGTGCAGCTGGTGTAATGGATAATGGCCCGTAATTGTTAATTGGAGAGCCGAGTTCTAATTAGGTTCGTAATATTCACTACTCACAAATAGACTTGGAAAAGTATGTACCCTCTTATTCTCTCACAGCTATGGATTCATTAGTAAGACTTATATAAAAAATAAACATTATCTCAAGAAAAATTAGGCATTAAATAAACAAAAACCACAATAAACACTGACACTCAATTTTCAATATTTTCCACGCATTTCTGCAATAAAATAATCAGAAAAATATTTACATTACTTATCCATCCTATCAGAAACGCCTGCATTAATTCGTTAGTCCTGGGTTTGACGATAAACCACATCCGGCACTAAGACCTCTAAAGCGTGGAACCACCTGTTAAATGCTATAGTTCCCAGGTCCATCCTGACTCGGAGTGGTAAAACCTGTTAGGGTCCCAGATATGGGTAAACAGTGAACCTCCAAACAATAACAAAACACTAGGAAAGTATAAAAATACATTTTTATAGTAAACATATCAGCAATATTTTTTATATGTATAAAAAATAGTATTGCTGATATTTTTACCAACAATATCTATTTATAGTAGAATTGCTAACTCTATATATATCTATAAAGACACCTCGAGGCGGTGTAATGGTTAGCAAGCTTGTCTCACGAGAACAATTACGACTGAGTAGTGAGTTCGTTCTTCACTGTGCTCTCTTCTACTGTCGGCATTGTGATACACTTGGGAAAGCACTATGTATATTCATAGTAAAATGAAAAACAATAATTTTTATCTGTAGTTAAAGGCAAACAAATGCAGAAAGAAAGTGAAAATTCTGTCACGCGTTTACCAGCTTAAAATGAAATCTTCATAGAAATACAACTGTCACTATAGTTAGACTTTGCTGTGTTGTTATAATTTCATGCATAGGTATAAGTTTCATAATTACAAGGAATAAATGTTTCGATTGCTTTGTTTAATAAATCCTACACCGGATAGGACGGGTTGCTTAAACAGCTAGAAACAACGTTAATAATAATAATAGCAGACAGATTAAATTTGACAGGCAAAATGGCCGCCGCCAACGGAAATCTTTCCCGTTGAATATCATTAAACCTGCCACCATAATACTCTCTGTCACCAAGATTGCTTCGCTGCATTTTGATCTAAAATTTTGTGCTTGGCTTGAGTCAAGCGATGAATAACTAATTGTCTGTCAAAATTTGCTTACAGACATTTTCTAGTGCAAGAAGTTATTTGCTCGACAAATCAGACGTTCGTAACGAGTTTAGATTGAGTTATCGGCTCGAATATTGGGATAAATCAA
This sequence comes from Acanthosepion lycidas, assembly GCA_963932145.1. Classification (NCBI taxonomy): domain Eukaryota; kingdom Metazoa; phylum Mollusca; class Cephalopoda; order Sepiida; family Sepiidae; genus Acanthosepion; species Acanthosepion lycidas. Next base: position 48,838,559 of record OZ010607.1, on the reverse strand, counting down.
TAAGCAAGATTTTGTACGACTCCAAGGTTTGCAAAATGATTTCAGAGAGAGCAGAGGTTGAACAAATATCATCCTAAATAAAATTAATTCCAACGGTCTGAAATTTCATCGACGCCTGTTCGGTTCCCAGGCAAAAAGATAAATTTGAGCTGATAGTGAACTGTGGTTGGAAACACTATGAAGCTAAACGTTTGAAAAATATAATAAATTGTAAAAGAGATTCTCGTCGTTGTGTAAAGGTTAACAGGTCACCTGAGCGGGTCATAACTCGTTGAATGAGATTAAACAACACTGGATTACCTACAATTATGTTCGTTGTGATTTTGTAAGCTATGCAGAAGGGAACAAAGACGTGGATAGTATTCTGAATATATGTAATGATAATACCTCATCCCAGAAATTCAGACAGAAATTCCGCGTGTGGCATTGTACTGGAATAGTGTTTAGCAAGTGAGTTCAAACAAAATTAACTGGTCAACCAATAAGAAAATAGACAAATAAATGACAGAGGATACGTACACATTGGTGATTTTTCTGAATTCCATTATCATTATATATATATATATATAAGTATATACGTAAGCTTCATATTCAGTAGACCAAGGGGTCTCGGTGACGATGAGATGACAAACTAGACTCGATATAGCGCCTACTCTTCACCAATTCCGTTGTGCGAATCATCCAAGTCTACTTATACCAACAGACCGTTCCCCCATGAGTCATGTCTTTTATCCCCAAGCCGTTCCATCTAGAGGATTAGAAACCGATTCAATCAAGGATATATATATATATATATATATATATATATATATATATATATATATATATATATATATATATATTGCCCATAGCTGGGACCCCAACAGGTGCCACCATCCCGAGTCAGGCTGGATTCGGGAAGACCAGCAATGAAGATGTGGTTCCACGCTCCCCAAAACCACCCGATCAGAGGCCCCGTAGTTCATCATCTCACCCAGGACGCGGATGTAGGTTATTATCATACTCAGGAAGGATATATATATATATATATAGTGTGAGAGAGAGAAAGAGAGAGAGAACATTTAAGAAGGATAATTAAGTAATTTATCGAGTCCAGAAGAAACCTAAACAGAATGTAGTCCTATATTTGGGACTCATCAACAATGCGCATCCACTACCGAGAATTGAAACACGGACAGTTACATTGACAGGAAAACGTCATACCAACTGTACTAACAGGCCTCGGTGACGAAGAGAAAGCGAATTAGACTCGCTATTGCGCCGCTCGTTCACATATTCCGTGGTGGAACTTACTCAAGTTTCCTTTACCCATAGGACTGTGCCCCCTAGAGCCACGACTACGATCCCCAAGCCGTTCCATCCAGAGCATTAGAAGCCGGTTCAGACAAGGATATACAATGATAGAAATTAAGGAGAATTTGAGATAATTAAGTAATTCATCGAGCATCGAGCCTAGAAGAAACCTCAACAGAATGCAGAAAGCACTGGACGGCCGTTTCGTCCTATAGCGCGCATCCACTACCGAGAATTGAAACCTGGACCGTTACATTGACAGGCAAACGTCATACCAATATATATATATATATATATATATATATATATATATATATATATATATATATATATATATATATATATATATATATGTTCTAGACGTTTTTTATATGAGCATATGATTTTTGTTAATCATAAATGTGCAGAAACGAGAAAACAACTTAGGCACGAGGCAATGAATATTTGATTCAAAAGAACTGATATGTACTAAATATTTTTAATATTTTGAATTATTTCTTCGTACAACTAATAAAAAATTCTGTGCAGATTCTTCTCGCGGGAATATATAATTTCGACATAACATGCCCTATTAAAACTGGTTACTCATTTCACATGCATTTTACCAATAAATAAAAAAACAAAAAATACAAAAAAAAAAAAAAACAAAAAAAAAACTCCTACCGTAAATATCAATCTGTAGGCATAAAATATTTAATATTTTACTTTAAGTAAATAAATAATGGTGGAGATTCAGTCTGTCCAAAAGTATCTAACAAATTTCTGTATACATTTAACCATTTCTGGGCGGCTCATAAGATATACAGCGGAGAATTAGTTTGTTTTCAATTTTTATTCATCCAGGCAGTGAATCGTATAGGGATTCAAAGCAATATATACTTTATAATATTTTTTTATAATTATAATTAAAACTTCATTATTGTTATGTAGTGGTTTCACAGTGGAGGCTTGTATTTTAACTAAGTCGGTCCTAAGATAGGTTCGACGTACAAAACGTTAGGAACTTGATATAATAGGTAATGACGCAGAGTAATCTAGTTGTGGTCGCTGATACTTTGCTATCCGACTAACGCATCGACTGACTGACCGACGATATTTAGTCACCTCCCCCACGAGGGCATCATGTGACACAAGGCTGGTTTGACGCGGGAACTCCGAGCATGTGGGCACGGCCAAAAATAATCCCATTTGAACCCGTATAAACGGGTTCAGGGTCGGTTTACCTCCCCGAAAGAGAATCCGCCCTTCGTCGTAGCCTCGTTCGGCTTCCTCCGCCCCGGAAGGCAGAGAGTTCAACCAATTAGCCGGTCGACCGACATAGACTGACTGACCGACGATATTCCGTCACCTCCCACTGGGGCATCATGTGGCACAAGGCCGTTTTTAATGTGGGATGCCCGAGCCCGTGGGATCGGCTAAAAATATGTCCATTGAACCCGAATAAACGGGTTCAGGGTCGGTTTACCTTCCCGAAAGAGAATCCGCCCTTCGTCGTAGCCTCCTTCGGCTTCCTCCCTGCGCGAAGGCTGAGAGTTCAACCGAACAGCCAATCGACTGACTGACCGACCCACTGAGCGACTGCAACTACTCCTTCTTATAGCTGGGAGAGTCTATTAACTATAGAATAGGGGTGTTCCACTATAACAATTATCGGTTTGAAAGATCCGGTATGTTGTAAACAATGTCTTTTTTTTTTCTGTATTGTCAGTCGTCAATCTTATAGTCATTCAAGAACATTCATAGATAATAGATTGTCCTGAAACCTGCTAATAAGATATATAGTAATACGTATCTTTTTTCCGCGTTGTCTTACGCTGACCGTCAATCTGGTACTCATTCAAGACAGCTCATAGATAAATATTGGTATGAAATACTTGATAAGATATATTGCAATAGATTTCTTTTCTCTCTGTTGTTTTAGTCTGGTCGTAAATTTGGTAGTTATTTAATACCATTCATAGATAAGGGTTGATATGAAACACTTGATGAGATATATTGCAATAGATGATTATTTGCCTTGTCTTATCCTGGTCGTAAATCATTTATCTATTCAAGAGAAGTCAATTATTATTATTATTATTATTATTATTATTATTATTATTATTATTATTAACAGCATTTTTAAAGAGTTTCAAAAAGAAGACTTTGCAAACGTACAGCCATGTCTTCAGGCGGTTTCTGCAAGGTGCAAGGATATTTCTTATGGGAATGAGAATCTCTTAGCAGCGCCCATCTCCTCTCTAAGAATATGCGACAGATTATGCTAGGTTAAATGAGAGAAGCAGCGTAATGTAAGCACTGATATGACCTATTCTAGTGGATTGCTTTTCTGTTGTCTTCTCCAAGGTTTTAATAGACCCGCCTGTGGTGTAGTAGATAGCGGTTCAGAAAAAGAACTAGGAGAGCTGAGTTCGTATTCCAGTCGGGTTTAATATATTCATTTGCGTTATAAGCATGAATCCAACACTTCATTAGGTTTTATATTTATCTATCGTTCGGAGATGAGGTAATGCAGTTACTGTTGGCATTATTTTCCTCATCTTTATTGCCATATTCATGACGTTTCAGCCATTCCACGCTCTGACCTTCTTCAGGTGATTGGAAATTCGAACTGAACCATTTATTTCGTCAGCAAGGACACATGACACTGTGCTTTGGTGAATCTAGCAACTTGACCCAAGAGTTGTGTGTTCAATACCTGGCTACGGCAGTGAACAAAAACTTGGAGAGTGGAATTAAAGGGAGATAACTGAAACACCCGGAAGAGGCATGGTACGTAGAACTAGAACAATCTACTTCGGTGGACGAAATAAAGTTTTCAGTTCGAGAAAACCAATTACCCGAAGAAGGCCGTTGCGTACAACGACCGAAACATCGTGAATATAGCAATAATGATGAGGACAATATTCCGAACAATGTAAATAATAGGTCTTATACCTAGAAAAACCATTGTTGTCTTCGAAAAATTGTTTGCTATCTTCACTGACCGTAAAAAATATTCTGACCTTCCAAAATGTGTTTAGGTTTTAAATAGCCCAGACATGATTGATAAGCTGTTAAAAACAAAATAATCACTTAACAATCTGCACGGTTTTGAATTTTGAATAGTCTTTCTCCTCGACTTGTGGCGATCCAAGTCCAGACGGCTGATTTATGCTGATATTTGACTAATAGCCGGGAACAGAGAAGAGATGAATTCCTGCCTATTCTAAAGGCATCAGTTCGAAAGGAAGCGTAACATATTCAGTTAGAATTTTATACATGCTCACCGATTATGCATACTGAGTCTTTAACTATAACAGCATTCGAATGTTGACAAGGCCCTCATGATAATAATCATGCTTTGTTCAACAATGAATTATTGTAGAATGCATAGGCTGGCCCAAAATGGCAAACTGCATGTCAGAACTTCTATGACCCGAATTGAGCGGTTTGAAATCCGTGAGTGCATCAATTGCCTTTTCTTTTCTTTTTTAAGTTTTGATATAAGATCAAAAAAGCATGAAGGCAGTACGACCGCAAGAATTGGATGGCTTAAGATGTCTTGTCGGAGTCAGATTGGACATGGTGATATGATTTTGACCAATCGGTCGACTTTCGTACTCTCTAACTATTTCTTCCTTTCCACTCGAAACGATGACAAGACGAATCTCCCTCGTGAAATAAGGCGATTAAAAAGAAAATTGTCTGTCGTTGCTTCAGGCTGTGTTGCAACATTTTGTTCTGAAGAACTAAAGTCAGAGAAGACACGAAACGCAACAGGATTTTAATTTAACTGAATGTTTAAAAAAAATCAAAATTTGCCAACAGGGTTTCAGTGAATAAGCTATATTTGCATGCAAAGTAGGATTTCATCTTGTTCAATTATTTAAAGAGCTTTTTATCGACGTCTAAATTTTCAATTTAAATCCATTTTCACATGAGTTATTTTTTATATTGCCTTTTTTGTTCAATTTGAAAACAGAATTTAATGCTATTCCTTATACAGAATTAAGGTTTTTAATTTTTTTTTTTTAATTTTGCATTGCGCTAAATATATATTTTTTTATCACAGAAGCAGAATATGATACAAAATTACATATATTAGTAGCCTGTTTTCTCAGTATTACTGGGGATGTCTTCAAACGAATTAATTCTGTGCATCTTAAAAAAGACAAACCCTCATCAGATAGTATAAACTCGCCCTGCAAAATTATAAATATCATCATTCAAAAAATTCCAGCAGTAATTGCAACAAAAAAGGAACGAAACCCGCTATAAGTACTAGAATGTGTTATAACAGTCACAGAAACGTGTGGATGTGTATTTGTTTATGTTTAGATAATTAATCATGGATCTTTCGAGCCATTCTCAAAATGAGATGAGTATTGGCCTTTAATTTGATACAAAAAAAAAGATGGGGAAATATATTACCAAATTTCGACATGAACTATGAATTATAAAGAAATGATATAGAATAAATATATTCTTTAAAAGTCTCTCATTTCCTTACTTCTGTAATCATACGAAACACCAGCTTAGGGAAAAGGTACTACGATTCATTATTTAAGCATGCACACAAATGCATATACAAACATCTCTTTCTTTCCTTCACACACACACACACACACACACACACGCATATGTGTGTATATATATATATATGACAAATAGGAAACGTTTCAGTGAAAATAGATTTGATTAGGCATTTCGGCATCCGAAGCTTACTCCATGAAGAGTGGATGAACAGGTTCGTCTACGAAACTCTGGAGTCGGGTTGCTGAAGGTAACATCAATCAGCTAAGTGAAATTTTTTTCCTGATATTATGTATATATATATATATATATATATATATATATGTGTGTGTGGGTGGGTGTGTCTGTCTGTCTGTCTGTCTGTCTGTGTGTGTGTGTGTGTGTGTGATTAATAGTTTCGCCAAATGTACACTTTTTGAATTTTTTTATTTGGTTTCAATAAATTCATTTCGTTTTTTGCCATGGAAAAATTGGACGAAATGCGTCGGGTAAAACTACAGTTTTCCTATTGCCTTTATCCTTTATATATATCGTTTTTTCTACAGGTTAATTCTGAGAATTATATATATATATATATATATATATATATATATATATATATATATATATATATATATATATACTGCGTGCTAAATTATTATCGAGATAATTTTTTTCTAATATTTCAAAAACCGCCCAATCAATTAACACACAATTTTCACACAATATTGGCAACCCTGACCTACACAATCCCTGAAATGTTCGTACTGATCTGCGCAATGTAAACAAACTGGCGCCATATTTGTTATCAACACGGTGATTTGAGCGTGCCAAATTATTAGAAAGGTTTAGTAAAATTCTCAGAATTGAGCAAACAAAACGTTTATTAATGTTGCACGTGAATGTTTATGATCAATAGAAGCTAACAAAGAAGATAATGAAACAAATAATAACAGATACAAACAAAGGCACAGTTTTAAACAAATTAATAGGGAATGTGCTTTCCCTGTTTTGAAATTACTTGAAGAAGTCGACGATCCATAGAATTTGTTAATTGTAGGATGTTATCTGCTGTAATATGCTGAGAGATATGTCAAGAATTGCTTCCTACAACACAGCGTTGCTCCTGAATTGTCATTCGTTGGTGTACAGTCTTCGCTTCATGATGCACCATTGGGTTCAAATCCGGAGAATTTGCTGGCGATTTCATTTTTCGAGGTCCATTGAAGCCTAACTGTTTCAAATATTCAGTAGTCTTGTGAGCAGCATGTGAGCGAGCATTATCTTGCATAAAAACAATGGCCTTTCTGAAGTCAACTCTTTGCCTTTTCATCCACGGTTCAAGATGCTTCTTCATAAACGCTATGTATGCACCAGCTGTCATTTTGACGACATCTGGTACTATCCATGGGCCCACTAATGTTTTTCCAATAATACCACCCCAGATCATTATGCCTCCACCGCCTTATTGGCTTCTCAAAAGATGATGGCGATTCTGTCCGTTCATTACCTCGCCTTTGCACAATCTATCTGGCCCATCAAATGTTGCTTGAGTTTCGTCTGTGAACAAAACTTGAGAAGTTAATCTTCATATTGTCCTTGGCCCATTTCAATCGATTTTGAATGTGATTTCTCGTCAACGGAGGCCTCGATACAGGTTTGACTGTTGTTGCTATTTCCCTCAGATACTGACACCGAGTACTTTTAGACACAGTAGGATTGAAAAGCACTTGACTAGTAAGTCCAGGGTTCTTCGTGGCCTCTCGTTTAAGTCGTGACATGAGACGACGTGAAATAACCCTCGTCTTGCCTTTATCTGCTATTTTGCGTACTTGTGTAGGGTCAGCGGTGAACTTTTTCACTGCTTGATGACACTTCCCTATCATTTTAGAAATTTCTAGGGTAGATTTTGAGAGTTCTGAGGTGATAGTTTTCTTTTCAGCATCACTTAAACTGCTTTTACGGCCCATCTTTTCATTAAATTCTTACATTTTTCTAATAATTTGGCACGCTCAAATCACCGTGGTGATAACAAATATAGCGACAGTTTGTTTACACTTTGCAAATCAGTACAAAAATTTCAGCGATTGCGCAGATTAGTGTTTCCAACCATGCGTGAAAATCTTATGTGAATTGATTGGGCGGTTTTTGAAATATTAGAAAAAGAGTTATGACGATAATAATTTGGCACGCAGTGTATATCTCTATTACTATTACAATCATTTCTGATTACTTTTCTGACATTATTTTTAAGGCTATGACAAAAGGTTTCAATGAGATGTGTGCATCAATTAAAGAGTGTAATTGGCCTTTGTCTTGACATGATGTCTTCCTTCCCCTTCCTGATGGTACGGCACAGTTAGCTCTTTAAACTGGCTCCTCTGATTGCAGGTAGCAATATCAGTTCGATTAATTTTAGGGGAACATTGATTTAATTCTTAAAACAACAATTATATCTACGCAAATGCCTATACTCACTAAGCATAACGGTCATAGTACTAATATATATATATATATATATATATATATATATATATATATATATATATATATATATATATATAGTGAATAATACAGACATACCTATTTTTTATAATAAATTAGTTCTCTCCTTAGTTTCTTGATATTAAATTGATGAAATTAATCAATGGAGGCGCCGTAGTTTTTCCTTACCGAAATACTTTCGATCTCCTCCGAAACCATTCTCAGGGTTGAATCGCAAAAACAAGGTTAATTTAACTTCAAAAAAATTCAAAACCTATTAGTTGTAGCTATGATAGATTCGTAAACAAGTGTCCACAATACACGGGAGCTAACCAGAGATGGAAAAAAAAGCAACATGACATTAAATGTTGGCCAGATGCCTTTTAGAACATCTCTACAACATCCGTAATAAATGTTATTCATTGTTTGATGTTTGCTTTTGATATAGAGTGTCTCGAGATTGTGAAGTTTTTGTTCATTATTTTCATGGTGTAGTATATTTATGTTGTGAACAAGTATTTTATTGTATTGTGTAGGTGAACAGAAATGTATCTTTAAATGTTGTACGTTAGAACTTGTATCCGAAAAGTAGAGTGTAATACGATAATGGTGGTGTTGTGAAGCCAATATATATATGCTTAATTTTGTCAGAGATAAAATCTCCCAAAGGACATTTAAACTGGTATACAATACTGTATTTTTTCTAAAACATTAATTGACTGAGAAGAGTTACTGCATACACTTAAATTCGTTGTGTTATATATATATATATATATATATATATATATATATATATATATATATATATATATATATATAACACAACGAATTTAAGTGTATGCAGTAATGATTGTGACAAAATATTAGTTAAGTCGGACAAAACCGGCAACTTCTACAAATTGGCTGTTGATGACTACAAAAACTTAATTAAAAAAAACTTAACAAGGACTTATAAAAAAACTTGCAACAACAACATAAACATGGTTGACAGCATAAACAGAGCAAGTAAAAAAATAACTGATAAATTTAAAATTAGCGATAGAGTAGGCAAACTTGCAGAAAAGGAATGTTACGTAACCCTTAAGGATCATAAGCCTGACTTTCTGGAAAACCCGACCACTAGGATAATTAACCCTACCCGACCCGATATAGGAAAGATCAGCAAAAGGATCCTGGAAAAAATTACTTACCAAATAAAAAAACAACTCAAATTAAAATTATGGATCAATACTAAAGATGTCATCAACTGGTTCAACAATATTGATGATAAAACAAATTGCACCTTACTACAGTTCGATATCGTGGACTACTACCCATCAATTTCGAAGGATCTTTTTACGACTGCCCTGGACTTTGCTGCTGTATATTCTAACCTGACAAAGGAAGAAACCGACATTATCCTCAGCGCAAAAAAAATCCGTCCTCATTCATAATGGGGAACAATGGATAAAAAACAATAACGACCTGTTTGACATCACAATGGGATCACTAGACTCTGCAGAGTCTTCTGACTTGGTTGGTCTTTTAATATTGTACAACCTAACGGCACACCGCGAGATTGATATCCCTGACATCGGACTGTATAGAGATGACGGGCTCATGGTGGTGAGGATTTCCACTAGCTTTAAGATAGAGAAGATCCGTAAAATTATTTTTAGTGAATTTAAAAAACTTAACTTAAAGATAACAGTCTCTTCTAAATTGAAAAAGGTAAACTTCCTCGACGTAACCTTAGACTTACCGAGCAACACGTACCAACCCTATAGAAAACCAAATGCTAACCCCTTATATATACACCCGAAGTCTAACCACCCTCCATCCACTATTAAACATATACCCTCATCAATAGAAAATAGAATTAGCAGTAACTCCGCTAACAAAGTAATATTCCACCAACATAATGACTTCTACAACACTGCCCTAAAAAATAGTGGTTATAAAAATGCTAACATTAAATATAGGGACAATTGCAATAACCAAAAGAAAAAATACAGGAAAAGAAACATCATTTGGTATACACCTCCGTTCAACCAAATGGTTAGTATTAAACTAGGACAGAAGTTCTTAGCTCTAATCGATAAACACTTTCCCACCAAAAGTAGGCTTAGTAATATATTCAATAAGAACACACTAAAATTGAGTTATTGCTGCACTGAAAATCTAGAAGGTATAATAAGAAGACACAATAATAATATCCTGAACAAACCCCCTTACCCGAATAGTTTTAATAACTCTACACTTAAATCAGATAATGATAGGGAAAAATTATGCGATTGTAGAAACCCGGTAGACTGCCCATTAGAAAATAAGTGCTGCATCAAATCTGTGGTATACCAATGCACTAATCATCCACGGAGAACCCTAACAATAATATGATATACATTGGGTCCACGAAAAATGCCTTTAAAACCAGATGGAGGCAGCATAAATGCTCCTTCAACAACATAAACTTTAGACATCAGACCTCTCTATCTAAATATTTTTGGCACCTGAAAGAAAAAAATAGGACACCTAAAGTAAAATGGAAAATCATTAACAAGACTAGAACTTGCAAAACTTGGGATGACCCATGCCCTTTGTGCCTCCATGAGAAACTACACATTATTAAGCTCCTAAACAATAAAAACCTATTAAACAACCGGCAAGAATTAACGGTTTTCTGCCGACACAACCGAAATTACGCTCTGAATAACTAACTAAAAACACGCATACAAAAAAATAAATTTTAAAATCCATAGCCCATATACATAGTTTTAATACCCTACAAAAATTGATAACCCTTTATGAAGTCGTCAAATAACAAACGTTGCGGCCTTTTCATGTACACAAATCCCTTTCATAAAGAGATATAATAAAAGAATAAAATAAAAATAAATAAATAAATCTCCGTAGACGCTCAAGCCAGACTATGCGAAAACTTCCTCCGTCGTAAATTTAGCCACCCCCACCTTACCGTGACCCGGCATCTATGAAAGTAACTCTATACTGATACAAATTATTAACACCCCACCCCTGCCTATTCTAAACAATCTGCTCTTGATGTTACCATGGAAAGTTTTGATTTCAATTCTGACCATACTATTAAAACTCGTAAATTTCAGAAATAAGTCATTCCCAAAAAATTTCGCTTGAAGATGGAACAGAGCCTACTTTAACTCAAGTTAATTCAAATATTATTTTGAAGTTTTCGGCTCTTGTTTTGAAACATGAGACCTCTTATGTAGCGTGTTGGAATCATATTTTTAAATAAATAATTATATTTATGCTCTACTTTCGTATCGAGCACTATTTTTTAAAAATAATTACAAAAATACTAAGGAACTTTGGATTATTTACCAAACCAGTTTCTTTCCTATTTTCTACAATATTTTCACACATATATATATATATATATATATATATATATATATATATATATATATATATAGAGAGAGAGAGAGAGAGAGAGTGAGAGAAGGGGAGAGGGAGAGAGAGCGATGGGTAAATTATCGCTATTTTAAGTTTTTAATTTTGCGCATGCACTTTATTTTTGATGTTTTTTCGACCGCACAATATAGTAGAAATAGTTGGACACCTTCTGTGAGAAAAAGATCGCCATGACGTAATTCACTTGGCATTCACGCTGGAAGCTTCAATACCAACATTTTAGAGTTGTTTGGATGTTAATCGGAGGACAGTTTAGATGATTCAGAAAGAGTTGGATCTTACAAAGATACGTCAGCAAAGGGGGATAAAAATGGTTGAAAAAAAAAACTTAAATTTTATAGACTAAGTTATTTTTAAAAACACAAAATCATACTTAAAATACTATTCCCCCAAAAAATATGCATAAAAATAAGATATATTTAAATAAATTAAAAATATGTTATATTTAAATATAGTAAAATTATATTTAATCAAATAATTTAATTTAAAATCAATAGGTTACATTAAAGAATAAGAAATATTTAGAAATTAAAATATAAGATAAAATATATTATATATTTAAAAATAAAAATATATAATGAAATAAATAAATGAATAAAATAAAAAATAACTTTACAGATAACTTGAACCAAAGAATAATTCATGTGTAAAGATATAAAGTTATACTTAAAATTGCAAAGTTATTCGTAAAAATACAAAGTTATATTAAAAAACAACCGTAAGATATAGATAAAGATGCCTAAGTAATAAAAAGAAACGAAGTTCTTAGAATAGGGGACAATTATAAGATATAATCAATATGGTGTAAAAATGGAAATATAGAAATTAGAATTAATTATACATTCGACTTTTGAAACTTAAAGCAATATAGTAGCTATTAAAGTAAAAACTATATTGTGAATATTTGAATTTGTTTTTATGCCGACATTTTTAATACTAATTCATTTGATTCAATAGCATACTTTGATTATTGTATTTTCATTTTTTTCTTCTAAATATAAGTTAAACCTATCCCTAAGACTATTAGGAGTATTTTACTTAATTGTAATATAAATTATTTAAATATAACTTATTTCTACATTATTTAAATATATCTTGTCTTTGGAATTGTACTTTTAAGTATTTTTTTATTTTTTTATTTTTTGTATTTTTAAATAACTTCATCTCTATAATTGAAGGTTTTTAAACCCCTTTTTATTTCTCTCTCAGTTTCCAATTAACATTTCATTTCCCATGTAACCACAATTTATTGTCATAAGTTTAATATCCGTGTTCAATTTTAGGAAACCTCTTCCCTTTAAGAGGAATACGTTCCACTCTCCACTAACCGCTGCTCTTGCCTTTCGTCTGACTGAAACATTGAAATGGATAAATTCTGTATTAGTTTTTCGAAGTTTTTTTTTTTTGTAGGTCTTACAGTTAAATGTCTGATTCCAACACGAACTCAGACTATACCGGGGTTGAATAAGACTGACGAATTTCGTCGATTAAAACAAGCTTATTCCCCATATGTGGTGATGTGTGATATTTTTGTGCTATATATATATATATATATATATATATATATATATATATATATATATACATATATATAATAAAAAGGCTTAAACACTAATATTCCATGGTCATAATTTATAAGTTATGACCATGGAATTTTAGTGTTTAAGCCTTTTTATTATATCCTTAATCTGTCCTGGACATTGAGTTCTACCTGGATTCTATCCTCTTGGAATTTTTTTATTCAAAATATATATGTATGCGTATGCATGTATGTATGTATATTTATATATTTTGCATGTGTACGTGTATATTTACCACTAATATTATCAATATCTATCTATATCTATCTATCTATCTATCTATCTATCTATCTATCTATCTATCTATCTATATATATATATATATATATATATATATTTATAAAAGACATTTTTTATGTTTAACGTTCTTTTTATAGATACAAGTATTTAAGTAAATGATCTGTTTATAATAAACAGTATTAAATAACATTTACCGGCCTGAATATTTTCTATGAAAATTTCTCGGACATTCAGGCCGGTAAATGTTATTTAATACTGTTTATTATAAACAGAGCATTTAGTTAAATACTTGTATCTATAAAAAGAATACCCGCCCGGCCTGGTGGCTAGGATCAAAGTGTAGTATCTGTGCTTTGTGAGCTGCCGGGTCGGGTGTCTGTCGCACTCTCTGCTTGCAGAGAGGAACCCGGACGAAGCTCCGTCGAAGGGTAGGGTTTCGTTGGGGGAGGTTGACGGAACTGGCTCCCCTCGGGGGGTTTGGATGGTTATTTATTTTTGGCTGGCCCTACGGGCTCGGAATAACCCACATTAAAAAGGCCTTGTGCCACATTCAATCCTCGTGGGTGGATTGATAAATACCATCTATAAAAAGAACGTTAAACATAAAAATGTCTTTAATAAATAAATTGTCGGACTTTGTCCATTTCTTAATATATATATATATATATATATATATATATATATATATATATATATATATATATATATATATACACACCCGGTATAACAACAAAATTGTCCCATTGTTAGATTAAGTTCTGAACCGTTCTATTTTAGAAATGATTAAAGATATCTTACTGGAATTCTCCGAGGATTTATAACATTATTGGACTCGAGTTTGAGCAGTAAGAATATAAAATTAATTTTCAAGCTTAACAGTAGAATCGTGGTGAAATCGATCATAAACGAAAATGCCATGTTCATAATTAATTAATCATAGATAAGAATAAGACGCTCATAAAGAATTGATTTAAAGTTCATATATATATATATATATATATATAATTCCAGGATCATTTTTCAAATTATTCAAGATGGTCTTTGCCCTCTAACCTTCTATCCTTCTTTTGTGGCGTAACAAGGTGTCTGGGAGGTTCCAAGTACGATTACATTTTCATGTTTTTTTCACTGTTCTTTGGATTATCATAGGTGAAATTCTTCTCTCATGTGCCAAACGTCTTATGGATTGTGTTGCATCTTTTTAATTGATCTCTTTAGCTCTAAGTTGAAATGATGATCCCTCTTCTTGTTGTTCCCTCAGGATCCAGTTTTCCTGTCGACTGTTCCCTCTTTTTAAAACTTATTCACCGTTCTCTTAATGATTCTTGAATGGACTTTGAAGATGGAAGCCAGAGTATTAATGTTGGTACCATTACGGAAGGCCTGAATGATCTTTTTCCTCTCAACATTGCTCATTCGAACTGACATAAAACGATTTTAACCTGTTATCTTTCTAGCTGAATAGCTCAGAGGGTTTCAGTGATTCTTACGAAAACGATGTCAAGGTGGCTAAACGTCATTTCTGAAAACCTGGAAAAAAGAAACACAATTAGTTTAGTGTTTTTTTTAGATATTAAACTTTTTGTGGGATGACCAATTAGGCTGTTACACTATTTGGACAATTCTGCTGTTACACTCATTTTATACACACACACACACACACACACACACACATATATATATATAATTTCCTACCACTCTAAACCTTATATAAAATTAGTTATCTCTCTTTGTTTCCTCTCTGTTTTTAATATATATATATATATATATATATATATATATATATATTTAATACTCTCTTACAAATATATATGTTTCTTACTTTCTCTCTCTCTTTTACCTTCTGTTTCTCCCTATGGATATCTGTTCGTGTGTATTTGTCTATACATGTGTGCGTGTATATGATCACCACTTTATTATTATTATTATTATTATTATTATTATTATTATTATTATTATTACTGAAATGCATGATCCGATTAAATTTAATTCTCTTTATTAAATTAAATTGGCTCGATAGAAAATTCGACATGAACAGACCTTAGTTAGTGAACACATCACGCACGACCCAGGGTATTCGGTTCTCTCTTTTTGGGGGACAAGTCAAGACATTACACCTAATTGTAGCCACAATAATGGGAATAATTGCTCAGCCATAAAATGGAAACGTCTTACTTGCATATATTACATTTGAATCTTGTTACAAGAAAATCTTCTTTCTCAGGATGAAAGGAGTTTTACTATATATATATATATATATATATATATATATATATATATATATATATATATGTGTGTGTGTGGACTTTGTTTTATTACATAGTTTTTCTATATTGTTCTAATATATATATATATATATATTATGGACTATCTCTTCGCATGAATGTCTTTCAGTTTAAGATTATTGTTGTGGTCGAAGAGAGAGAATTTTTTTTGTGCGTTCGAAGTCCTCGTCGCACAGTTGTTGGGTGATTCCGGGTTGAAATCCGGTACCAATAAATAACCAACGCCAGGAATGAATATATGAAAATAATGTATTAACGTAATAATACAAACTGGTAAAGCAGGTTAGTAGTTCCAGGAATAAGGGTTAGTAGCAAATATATATATATATATATATATATATATATATATATATATATATATAGTCTTTGGTATTGAAGTATCGCTGTATGACTTCTTACTGAGTCTACGTGCTCGCTCACTGTGATTCCTACAACGTTGTTACCTCACCCTTCCGGTTACCTACAATCTTTTACTGTGTCACTCTGCACTCGACTCGACTCCTCGGTCTTGCTCCCTCGGGTCTTTACGTAACCGTAGTATATGTATATACTGGGTGAGTCCATTTGTAAAAAAAGCGGAGAGCCCCTCAACAAATATAAAATTAATTTTCAAGCTTAACAGTACAATCAGGCAACAATGGGATTTACAAAAAGTCCGCACCAGGGACATACTGAAGGATTGACCGTCATACGGGCTGATGGATTAGCCCGAGATAAAGTGTTGGTTCTCTCAGATGGCTGAGGCGATTCTTTTCAAAGTTAGTTATACCTCTGTAGCAGGGGTTTCTCTAGTTTGCTCGGTTTTCAACGGCTTGCAGCATTTAAATTGTATTTAAGCTTGAAGCATAACCAAGGACAAGCTAAATTACGCTTACAACAAAAAGTTGGATATACATGAGGATTTTCAGCATCCGATCATCACTCATTCTGATGACATGACCAGCTCATCTGAACTGTGATGGCATCAGAAAGGATTCAATACCACTGATGCCACATTTGATGAAAAGATCAGGGTTAGAGATTATGTCCTGCAGTGTATTACCGCATATTGAACGGAGATAGAGTTTATGAAAAGCATCAAGTTGATTCATGTGCGTCCTGTATAGTGTCCACAATTCTGACCCATAAAGAAGTGTGGTGAGAATGACTGTTCGATAGACATTGATTTTTGTTTTCAGTGTAATCCCACGAACATCCCAAAGGCGATGTTTAAGCTTCCCAAAGGCGATGCTTAACCTTCCCAAAGGCGATACTTAAGCTTTCTAAAGGCGATGCTTAATCTTCACAAAGGCGATGCTTAAACTTCCCAAAAGCGATGCTTAAGCTTCACAAAGGCGTTGCTTAAGCTTCTCAAAGGCGATGCCTAATCTTCCCAAAGGCGATGCTTAAGCTTCCCAAAAGCGATGCTTAATCTCCCCAAAGGCGATGCTTAAGATCACGAAACCGATGCTTAAGCTTCCCAAAGGCAATGCTTAAGCTTCCCAAAGGCGATCCTTAAGCTTCTCAAAGGCGATGCTTAAGCTTCCCAAAGGCGATGATTAAGCTTCCCTAAGGCGATGCTTAAGCTCCCCAATGGCGATGCTTAAGTTTCACAATGGCATTGGTTGCATTGGATAGTCGGCTATGTCGTCATCCAAAGAGGAATTTGAATTGACTTTGCTTCCTAAGTACGAGAATGATTTCACATACTTCAGGTTGTTGTGGCTTACAGTAATGGAAAGGTATGGGCAGGTGTTTTTTGTTTTACGGCCTTGATCTGCTTAGGTGTAGGCCTTGGTTGATGGTCAATTTTCTTTATGCTTATAGGTAAGCCGAATGCGTTGCGATCTGTGAAAAAAACGATTGAGGAGTGCACGAGCCTCTTCGATTGATGTTGCCGCGATCGAAGCGTCATCAGTAAAAAGATGATCGCAGATAATGCTTGCTTGAGTCAGCGATTTTGGTTTAAAACGTTGATGTTTAAAGAGACCGCCCCTTGTGCGGAATTCAAATTTCACACCTATATCAAATGACTAAAACTATGACCAAAAAGAAGAGAGCGAAAAGTACAGGAGCCATTACATAACCTTGTTTTGTGTCGTTTCTTACAACGAATGCCTCCGAAAACTCTCCATTAGATAGATCAGATGCTTTCATTCCTTCGTGAAACGAGATGATGACATTTAGCATACTTTCAGGTGTGCCAAGCTTTTTGATTGCTTTGCAGAGGGCACCTCTGTTTACAGTGTCAAACGCTTTGGTCAAATCGATAAAGACGTATAAAGTTCTTTTTGCGATCTTTCTCAGCAACCTGAAAAAATCATGTCAATGATTCTCAGACATGAAAGAAAACCACACTGAGATTCGGGATATATGTTATCAAGGAGATTATTCTGTTGAGAATAACACGAGCAAGAATTTTGCCAACGATACTTAGAAGTGCAATGCCATGGGAATTATCACATACAACCGTTTTGCCTTTGTTCTTGAACAGATGCTTTATTCAAGCATCTTTGTAGTCCTGTGGAACAGAACCAACCTTCCATATGACTTTAAAAAGCTCAATGAATTTCTTAACCAGAGTCTTCCCACCATATTTAAAAAATTCGGTGAGCAATAGCATCTTTTCGAGGGCCTTTGTTCGAGGACAATTGCTTCATAGAATCCTTTAGGCATGGCTCAACAGATAACTGGAAAATTTCTGGTCGATGATGAAGCAATGACGTTGTCATCGATGGGAGAGGTGGAATTAAGGACACTTTCAAAGTGTTCTTTCCATCGTGATATAATTTCCTTCTTGTCTGCGTGGAGTGTTTTACCGTCATACTACAGAACAGGTGAAATTCCATTTCCTTTTGGGTCATAAAACTTTTTAAGGCCTTCATGGAAGGCTTTGAGATCTTTTCTTTCAGCTACTGCCTGGAGTTCCACAGCTTTAGTAAACCACCATTTTGCACTTCCTCTTACACTGGTTATATGTGCGATTTTTTGAGGGACAATTTTGTTGTTTATTAATATTTTATTTCCAGGAGAATTCAATGTCTCTCTCTCCCTCTCGCTATATATATATATATATATATATATATATATATATATATATATATATATATATATATATAGTCCCGCAATCTGTTACTATCTGTCCTTGTCTGTTCAAATCTATCTATCTATCTATCTATCTATCTATCTATCTATCTATCTATCTATCTATCGCAGTCTTTTCATATCTATCTATCTATCTATGATTCCTTCATCACATATGACTATGTGCCGCGATTAAAACAACACATCTTGGAGAAGGAAAACTGATTTGCCACCCCTGCTGTATTAACTGGGAAATTATTGGAAAAGTCTAAAAGGATCTTGGTGTGGACAGGAGGAAAGAAATGAACTTCACTTCTTTCATTATGAGAGTTAAAAAAAAAAAATACGCAGGACTCTTACTCCTGTGTGAAATTTGAAAGAAATTTACATTTATTAAATTACATGAAAAGTTCTTTTAACAATACTATTAGGCTCATAATAACAATTATAATTTTTATCAAGAAAATTTTCAATTCGATTCATTTGAAAGAGTTGAGAATATTGACTGTTCAAGATGTCGTTTGATTTCTGCTTTGTTTCGAGGGTAGTCGACAGTCTCATCCTCCTCCTCCTCCTCCTTTTTCTTCTTCCTCCTCCTCTTTTTCTTCTTCTTCTTCCTCCTCTACCCCTCTTCTTCTTCTTCTTCTTCTTCTTCCTACCTCTCTTCTTCTTTGTTTCGACAGTAGTCTACAGTCTTCTCCTCTTGCTTCTTCTTCTTCCTCCTCCCCTACTATTCTTCTTCCTCCTCCTACCCCTCTTCTTCTTCTTCTTCTTCTTCTTCTTCTTTATTTCGACAATTTTACCCACTGAGACGAGATATATTTCGAATATTCATAAATAAATTCAAAATCAAGTTCAAAATCTCTTTTTTATTTACAGTAAGATTCACCCTGTACAAGGCTCGGGGAACACTTGAAGCAGAGATTTACGTTAAGGGTTAGTTTATAGGGATAGGTGAGGAAGATAACGGTTGCCTCTCGACTTTAACATTGTAGTGATCTAGGAAATATCCTCTTGGGAGTCTGTTCCATAAGTCAGTTGTTCGCGGGAAGAAGCTGATTGAGTGGGACTTATTTCTGGACCATAGAATACAATAAATACGGATGATTTTTTACTATGTAAGTTGAAAGTCAGACCTAGTGGAACCAGGAGATGCAGTTCGTCCAAGTACTTTCCATGGAATTAGCGATAAAGCAATGAGAGACTCAACACATCCCGCCCGTGAGAAGGAGATTTGGAGAGTGGAAAATCATTCTTCTCTCACAGGGTCTTGGAGACGTTTTCGAATTCTATCAAGACTGGAAAGTGAGGTCTGTGCAGCTTCTGTCTAAATATGGCAGCAGTACCTCATTTTCGGCATGATCTGGATCTTATAGAGAGGATAGCATGAGGATTCAAGTACTTATTAGAGAGGTACAAGTAGCATTTTACGTGCATCTTTAGCGATGCAAACAATAGGAAATGACTGGTTATGATTTGGGGCATGGCAAGACATAACACTAATCTCGATCAAGTCAGTCGTGATAGTAGTACTAAATAGTCAGCTAGGCAAGTCACTGAGAAAATATTATTTTCTTTTGTCTTCTAGACAATTACCCAGGACTGTTTATCATGTATGGAACAGTTCATTCATGCTAGAAATGAGAGTAAAGGGCTCTTACTTCAACAGATAGATAATCGTATATTTATCAAATTTTGGAGAAACATTTTTTCTATTTCGCTTTCTTTCGATTCTGTTACTTCCTTTTTTCGTTCAGCTTCTGTCTTTTCGTCATTGTGGTAGTACTTGTTGGCTTTTAGCTCCTAACAGTCATCCTCCTCCTCCGCTCTACTTCTTCTTCTTCTTCTTCTTCTTCTTCTTCTTCTTCTTCTTCTTCTACCCCCTTCTTCTTCTTCTTCTTCTTTCCCCCTTCTTCTTCTTCTTCACCATCACCGCCACCACCATCACCACTTCTATTAGCACTACCTACCAGTTGAAACACTTCTGGTTCTCAGACCAATCCGACTTCTTAAACAGCCATCAATCGTCTTCAGATTCAGTCCAAATTTGAAAATTATCTCATTGGTTAAAAAACACTAAAATTTATCTCTTTCAACCATGATTATTCGCAAAATTTTTTTTGTCTAGTTTTCAGACTATAATACTTGGGTTTCTTTTATTAAAATTTCGAAAAAGAAATTTTACCAATGTATCTTTTTCCTAACCCAACCAGATTCATTTTGGAGGTATTTTGCAATATAACTTTGATCCCCACATATACAAAATTTTACGAATCATATTTTATTGAAGACATTTTTTAATAATCGTGTGTCTTTAGTATAGCAATTGTTATTTAAAGAATACGTGTTAGTAATTCTGTATTTTCAGAAATGTTTTTATTTACACGGCCTTCAAAAGAAAAAAGAAAGTCTATTGAATTATTTTTTAATTAACCTATAAGTAATGATAATTTTTTTCATTTCTTTTTGTGATATAATTTTGTATGAGACAGCTGTAATATAACTGTCTAGTTTTGTTAAATAATATAAGGTTAGTGCAAAAATAATGACGTAATAATGTCGTTTTTTGACGTTAAAAATACGTCAAAAAACGACATTATTTTTGCACCAACCTACCATATTTAGCGTTGTTAGGGAATGTCTTTTAATGGTGTACTAGTTGCTCAAGATTAACATTTTGGATGAGCATATATATATATATATATATATATATATATATATATATATATATATATATATATATATATATATATATAAACCAACCAACATGTGCTGCTGGTAACGAAACAATTCTCAATGTAAAATAAAGGAGTTAAAATTTATACTGCTAATAAATATACATTTGTTCCTCACCGTTTGGTACATCTTAGAGTTTCATGCATGTGGCAAACATCAGGGATAGATTTAAAAGTCTTTCCTCTGTTTGTCTGTAGGTTTCTCTTTCTCTCTCCCTCTCTCTCTCTCTCTATATATATATATATATATATATACATACATATATATATATATATATATATATATATATATAGGGAAAGAGAAAGAGACACATACAGACAAACAGAGGAAAGACTTTTAAATCTGTCCCTGATGTTTGCTACATGCATGAAACTTTGAGATGTACCAAACGGTGAGGAACAAATGTATATTTATTAGTAGTATAAATTTTAGAAATTGAAATGAGAATTCACACTTTTGATGGGTAGTGTAAGTTTTTGTAATTTAACAGAGGGTGTAATGAGGAGTTTTTTGAGAGACATGGTCGAGTTTAGAGTTTATATTTTTTCATATATAGATCTTTATATATATATATATAT
>OZ010607.1:48768880-48811380 GCA_963932145.1 Acanthosepion lycidas | reverse complement strand
AGGATCTGAACAAAACCATCTGTCACTTCTTCTGTTAAGTTTTTGATCTTGAGGAAAATTTTCCTCGTCTGAGAAAAAACAAATCATATCAGCTTCTGAAGGATTTTTAAGTTTGTTTAAAAGCCTTTCGGATCTGTTTAAACGGTTTTCTTTTCTTTTTCCAGACACAAATTGACTTCTCTGCATCACGTAGGACTTGTATCGAACGTCTTCATGAACACTCCTTGTGATTGTTTTTTCAAACACATGCAGCTTTTTGGCAATTGACCTCATTGATTGACCTCGGTTTTCATCAATTGTCTGCTTGAATTCCTGAATAAATTCGGATATTCTCACTTTATCAGAACGTGCAGAATGTCTTTTACGTTTTGATACAGACATTGGGAAACTGTCAGCGTCTTCTAACTCTTTTCGTATCTTGTGGACAAGCGATCTTGCAACTCTCAGGAAACGTGCAATATCCAAATCTCTATGATCAGCCTTTAATGCTATAATCACAGCATGCCTTTTCATTTCATTTGTTATCATAGGGTTTGCCATTCTTGATTTCTGAAAAATAAAAGCATTAGAAGTTAGTGTGAAGCAGTATTAATCTTAAATCTGTATGTCCTCATATACCAGCCACACGCACCCTGTACATATATATATGTATATATATATATATATATATATATATATATATATATATATATATATATATATATTAACGGTATTGGATGCGCACTGCCGATGATTTCCAAAATAGCACAAAACGACTGTCCAGTGCTTTCAGCATTTTGCTGCGGAGTCTTCTAGACACAATGAATTACTTCATTATGTTTATTCAAATCCTCCTAATAATTTCTATCACTTGTATATCCTTGCTTGAACCGGATTCTAATGTTCTAGAGGGAGCGGCTTGGTGATAGAAGATGTGACTCGTTGCACTAAGTGAACTTGGATGAGATACACAACGGAATTTGTGAAGAGCGGCGCTATATGGAATCTAGTCTGTTACCTTTTCGTCACCGAGACCCATTGGTTCAGAGGGTATGAAGCTTGCGTCATATCGTAACAGTTCGAGTTCGGTTCTCGGTAGTGGATATGCACTGCCGATGAACCCCCAAATAAGACAAAACGACTGTCCAGTGTTTTCTGTTGATGAATTACATTTTTGTATTTATTTTACAGACACACAGACACACAGACATACACACACACACACACACACACACACAATATATATATATATATATATATGTGTGTGTGTGTGTGTGTGTGTGTGTGTGTGTGTGTGCAGGCAGCTTATGTTTTTCAAGCATATTTAGTAGAATAATGTGTATTTATTTTATTTTAATCCTCTCATATTCTCGGATCAAATACTTAACGTTCTTATTAAATTCATTAAGAAACTTGCCATAGTTTTTTCATTTCTTTTATTTTCAAAAGTACTTTCTATCTTATCCAAGATCATCTTCGGCGGAGAATTGTTGAAACAAAAAAAAATATCTAATTGATAGTTGAGAATTTATTTGTAAATGCGCTTTCATTTCTTTCTGCCGTAGACCAATAGCCATCCAAGGCTATAGAATCCGATCTGTCCTGCTATTTTCCCATAGATGGGGAGAGGAGATGAGGATTTATACCTTTCCCAAGGAATTCGAACTCAGTTCACGGATTCATCAATCCCGACCGCTATCCATTACTCCACCGTGACCCTTATTATCTACTCTTAATTAACCTTATTTAGTGTTTGATTGTATTTTTCTTATTTAGAGGGCTTCAAGAATTTGAAGTTTATGTTTTTTATTTATATGGTGGAGTATACATGTATTATCAATTAATATTCTTTAAATTGTGAATGTGGACAGGAATTTTCCTTTAAATGTTGGGCTATGGAATACATATATATATATATATATATATATATATATATATATATATATATATATGTATTAATTCTGTATAAATACATTCTGTGTGAATTTCCCAGTTTGAGCGTTTGAAATCTATATAGCTAAGAGCTAACGACACGCAGTAATCGCAGTAAAAGAACACTGGTAAAATGAATAGAAAACGAAAATTGATTGTCTTATCTGCTTTCTACACGAAGTAAATAAAGGAAGAAAGAAAGAAAAAGTTGGAAAGCGGGCTTATCTTCTTCCGCATGGTCGCTTATTTGGCACAAGGCTTTTTAATATACGGACCACCTACCGTACAGTCTACAAACACTGCAAAGGAGACTTTTCAACTTCTCAGCCATTCTAACAATCTCTCAGTGTTTAAATACTATTTATAAATAAATAAAGAACTCAATAATTTAAAAAAAAATATTCCGATAAGGAAAAGATCAATAAAATATAATCAAATAGTGGGGGAAGTGAAATGCTCAAGGATGAAAAAAAAAGTATCTAAAAAGTAAATATATAATCGATACGAACAACACACGTTGAGTGTGAGAGATTTTCAGGTAACGAAAAGAAAAGGTCAAAATTTAACTTATTTATCTAATTTTTCTCGATTCTATTGGCTTATTTTTCATAATACTTAATATCTCAACTTCTTCGGTAAAACCTTAAAAAAAAGGTGTATTAATAAAATATCTTCAACATTCATTTTAGTGTTTCGATAAAAATGTAAGAAAAAACATTTTCTCGTTTACATGAAATACGAAATGTCCGGGAAAATACATTTATTCAACACGTAGCGGATAAATATTAAGAAAAAATCAAACACAGTTAGAATACACATAACGCGCACATATGTACAGTAGGCAGCACATGTATACATTTACATATGTAGTCCGCAGACTTAAAGCAGTATGCACATATGTCTATATAATGGATGCATATGAATATATATATATATATTGTATTTATTTTACAGACACACACGCACACAGACACACAGACATATACATATATATATATATATATATATATATATATATATGTGTGTGTGTGTGTGTGTGCATGCAGCTTATGTTTTTCAAGCATATTTAGTAGAATAATGTGTATTTATTTTATTTTAATCCTCTCATATACTCGGATCAAATACTTATATATATATATATATATATATATATATATATATATATATATATATATATATATATATATATATATATGCATTTTAACATCAAATAAACTGAAAACTACCGACATCTATGGTTTCGACGAGGATCACTTCACTTTATGGATTATCAGTATTTTAATGCATATATTATGTTTCTAGTGACGGATGTAACCATTAATGGCATTAATATTTCTGATTGATTCTATGTGTGATTATTTCTTTGTATGTAAATTATATGCTGCCTAATGTTTTATGTTTATAAAAAAAATATTGATCCGCAGTACAGAAAAATTCCGAAAAAAAACTACTACTAAGACATCACACTACATAATTGAACTATATGCTTAGTTCATGCCATATAAACTGAATACACTTGTAAAATAGAATTCGTGGATTTAACACATCACAAGAAATATTTAAATAAAATTCTCACTTAAAATTTTGAAAAACTTAGCGTTGCGTCTTTGCACGTTTCGAAATTGTTCCTAACCGTCATTAATAGCAGATATTCAAAAAACATCTTTCGGTCGACAAACAAGTATTTCGTCTTCAAGTTTTTGATTTTATAAGGAAAAAAAACACATGCCTGATGATGAATAGAGGACCATTCGTAAGTACTAGCATTTTAACATCAAATAAACTGAAAACTAATGACATCTATGGTTTCGACGAGGATCACTTCACTCTCTGGATTAACAGTATTTTAATGCATATATTATGTCTCTAGTGACGGATGTCACCATTAATGCCATTAATATTTCTGATTGATTCTATGTGTGATTATTTCTTTGTATATATATATATATATATATATATATATATATATATATATATACAAACAACATAATTGCGCATTCTTTTTATATATATATATATATATATATATATATATATATATATATATATATATATATATATATATATATCACCAGTCGGTTTTGTCCTCAGTATACATATATATATTTATACACGTTCTGTCTCTGATATGTAGCACTTTATTGATAAATACAGCATAGCTTAAAACTATATTTTTATCATACATACAATACACACGCACACACAACACACCTACACACACATTATATATCAATATATTTGTATGGTTAAGTGTAAGAAAATTTGTTTGTGCGACGCGTTTCGTTCTTTAGGACGTCAACTCTCACACGTATACCTACCTACATTTACCCATTCGGCTATATATATATATATATATATATATATATATATATATATATACAAACATACAGACACACACACATATATGTTGTGTGTGTATGTGTGATTAACGTAGTGGTTATTGGCGCTGAAAATGGGACAAGTAGCAAATGACAGACATTGGACGCACTGAAGAAATGGTAACGTTGTATTCAGTTGCATTCCAATTTGAAATCTGTATAACTTTATACGTCAAACAACATACTGTACACTGTATTCTATGCTGCTATCCAGTTATCGATCGACAAGGTTACCATTATTCCTCTAATATTTCTAGCAGACAGAACACCAATGACTAGTTCCTTCCATTCTTCTTTGTCTCCTGTGATTTTTATGAATTCTTCACGCCTATATCTCGCATTTTAATATATTCACATCTCCGTAAGCTTCCCTCTCTTCCGTATGTCCCGTCTAGTGTTTTACTTCCATCCTGATCCTGTTCAAATACAGACTTTGAATTTGTACCGATTATATCACAATATATGATAGACAGTGGAAGCTCGTCCCCACTATCACCCACCAGCTATTATAACCTCTTGAAAATATATAATGTACCTATATAAACATTATATGCACTATGTGTGGCATACGTCACAAATAGCCACTAAAAACCTAGTCCAGCTCCAACCCGTAGAATGAACGAAAGCGGAAAACTGGCGCCTCATAACCAGCTGCATCGGGTAGATGGAGGTGACGGCCCAGGAAGGCAGTTCATGTAAGTGAATGAAAATCCTGATGTTAAATTTCTGCCACTCTGCGGTCATATCAAGCACGGAAAAACTATGAAAGTAAATCCAGATTGAAAACTCGGAGTGGAGCCAGGAAGGTGGTTGGATATCAACAATATTCCGACAAACTCCTGCACCCAATCCTTTCCCAAATATAATGCCCTGTATTCAAATTTGCATCTTGTACAACCGGGAAGTGGGGCATACATTCTCTGCAGCGCAAGGCCTTCATATATCAACTCCAAGCTCGTATCCTGGAAAGATGACTCCTGGCTCACCGACATAGTACTGAGTTTTGAGACAACAGGACACTAAATTTATTTCGCGAGATAAACGAATGCCTATGATATCACACTTAGCAGTTTTCCGTCGAGCATTTTGATTGTTTTTTGTTCTTTCCTTTATACAACCACGTATAGCTTTAAGAACTCTCGTATGTTACTTAGGCAATATATATACTCATTTTTTTTTTTTTATAATTAAAATCCAACTACCGCCGTCCATTATGGCTAAAAATTTATTTTTAAATGATTTTGGCGATTTGACTTACATATTTACATTTAATTTACTGAATCTAATGTTTGCTCAACTATGATCGCCATGTTCTTTTCCTAATAAATGAATCCAATCACCCAGGCACTTGATTGACTCATTTTTTTACGGTTTATCAAACTTTTGCAGGTTGTTTAAAGCTAGAAAATCTTTTAGATTGTAATAAAATTTTGGAGATAATGATGATTTTCTGATACGAGTTCGACTAATTAACATAGCTGGGGGTGGGGAAGAAGAAGTGTATTCTTACCATATGTATTTACGCGTTAGTAAATATAACGAAACCAACAGGAATTCGAACTCGAGTCTTCGATCTCCAATTCCGAATCGTTATCTATAATACACCACCTGCATATCCAAGCTTACAACACCCAAGTAGTGATCTCTCTAGTCAGTGACCGGGCCCGACGTTGATCGACTTTCTCGTAAGCCGTAAGGCAAAATGAAGTTGTCTTCCTGCTGCCGTCTATTCTCTTTCTAACGTGACAATTTCACCCTCAAGTCGATTGTATATTTACTCTACCTTCATGTCATTCAACCGCTTCTGCTGTAACTGCTTGTCGGAGGAAGACATTGTGCCAGTTCTATGTATTTTAAGATTAATGCAAGACTTGATTTATGCTAGTGGTAAGAAATCTGAATTATTAGGGTGAAACCAATGTGTGCTACTTGCGTTGTTTCTCGAAGTGCCTGATCTCGAGCTATATTGAACAAGAATAGTGCAAGTGTTGCCAACTTTTGTTTTGCGTATATCTATTTTATTGCGGGGACAACAGAGGAATGGTAAGTTCCTCAGGATTTATAGTAAACTGATTAATTCCTCTTAGTAACTAATCAATTAACGGATAAGTTCAAGATGAGCGCGATCATCACGTTACTCTTGTTTCATTTGCTTTACAACCCAGCTGGTCGTGTTTCATTCGTTTTGACGCGTTGGTTACCAGTACAACCGTTTTTCCAAGACAAGCGATATTTATAAACAATAATTTTTTGTAGATTTTTAATAATTTATATTTGTATGCAATTTTTAAACATAACTTGAAGCTGGCAGATATACAACCTTATTGTTGAACATTGTCAAACATCACTTTTTTTTCTTGGGATCTTCTCTGAGTATTAATAATAATGAATATTAATAAGGATAGTACATACCCTGATGCAAAATCAACCGAAGTTCTCATGGCTTCTGATTTTAATTAATCGGTGATATTAGCATGTTCAAGATTTATCTTGAATTAAGAGATAGATTAAATTTCTAGAACTCATATGGAGAAAAGTAGGCTTGGAGAATTGAACAGCCGCTTGGACATAATGAAGGATGGAAGGGCAGATAGACCACAAATAACCTACCTAATGAATTTATATGAATGGATGGCAGAAGGTGACAAGGAGGAATGGTAAAGTATTAACAGTTGCTTAAAGCTACAAGGAAGTTGTGGAGAACCATGACCCGCATATCTTGAATGAACCAACACATGTAATAATAACTGCAACAACAGCGATAATACCTGTCTATATTTCTGAGATGAGGTATTGTAACTATTTACACTATTTATATCTTTCGGACACTTGTCCTCATCTTTATTGTCATATTCACGACCTTTCGACCGTTGTACACTCCTAACTTCTTCAAAGACACATGGCCCGGTGGATAAAAGCTTTGGTTGAGTAATCAAAAAAGTTACTTGATTCAAAGAGTCGTTAGTACAATACCTGGCCACAACAGAAGGAAAAAATCTTGGAGAGAATTACCAGGAATTAACTGATACTGAGATATCCAAAGAAAGCATAGCACGTAGAATTAGCACAATCTACCGAAATGGACTAAATAAAGGGTTCGGTTAAAAATTCCAGCGCTCTGAAGAGGGTCAGAGCGTACGACGCCCGAAACGTTGCGAACATGGCAATAAAGATAAGGACAAATCTCCGATGTCAATAGCGTAAATAACAGCGATAATAATAATAATAATAATAATAATAATAATAATAATAATAATAATATATTAGGTTGGTGCAAAAATAATGACGTAATAATGTCGTTTTTGACGTTAAAAAATAAGTCAACAAACGACATTATTACGTCATTATTATTGCTCCAACCTAATAATAATAATAATGATAATAATGATAATAATAATAATGATAATGCTATGATGGCTTCTGATTTTATTTGATTGGAGTTATTAACCTGTTCTTGTTTTTATCTTTGTGAATTTTGAATTAAATACCGCCGATTTGATTGTCATGTGCTTGACCATAATCATTTGGGCAGAGAGGCGCTCTGTTAATCTCTGTTCTCCGATTTCCAATTCATTAAACCGCCTACACATCCAAACTTATCTTCGGTGATCGTACTAGAAAACTCACTGGTAAATACTTGAATTTCACAGACTATCTATACGTTTCTGTAATTCTATAATCTCTTGCTTTCGTAGTTTGACTTGATGCCTGCATAGTTCTCAAATGTCTCCTTATTTCCCGAATTCTCTTCTTCAAACTTCTTCTCTCTGTTTTGTCTCTTCACGTCGTTGGAAAACATGGCTCTCCACAGCTTCCTCTCGATAATTTCCTGTCATTTTGTAACTAGTAATAAATTTGCAGTCCCGACTGTTGTGGAGTAAATAGTACATACCAGTTGAATATATGAACTAGTCCATTACCTCTTAAGAGCTTCAGGTCAGAGGTAAAACAGGTAGCCGTTTAGAGTCAGGTAGTTCGTGACCAGGCTCGCGACCGACTGGTCGAACTCTCTGCCTTCAGGCAAAGAGAAAACCAGACGAGACTATGCCCAAGGGCTGAGCCTCCTCTGGGGAGGTAGATAAAACCCGACACCGTGTATACGGGGCCTAAGGATAATTTTTACCTTAGCCTACGGTTTTGCAATCACCGCTTGTGAAAACCGGCCTTGTGCCACATCCTGCCTAGTGGTGAGATTTGGCAAATAACTAGTCGTTTGGAGTCAGGCAATTCACTGCCAAGCTTGCGACTAACTTGTGAACTCTCTGCCTTCGGGGTAAGAGGAATCCAGACGAGGCTATGCCGTTTGGAGTCAGTCTTCAGACTAATACAATACAGTCGTCACAGCAAGTAACCGAAGCATTACCCATAGAGAATCTTTATACGGAGTAAGTAATATAAGTAAGAGTATGTTATAACAATAGCCATAGAAGAGCAGCGCTATAACAGTGACAACGAGGGATTTGAAACTCAAATTATATAACGCTTGTGTCGAAGATTCGGAATTCTTACGATTTCTAACACTAACGAGGATCAGAGACCACATATTTTTGCGAATATAGAGAAACATTTGGATGATTTGGGGGAGCCGAGTGAAAACGCTCGGGTTCCCCACAGAAATCTCGACGTTGTGTCACATCTCCTTTTAGTGGTGGGGGGATTGGGAAAATACCTAGCCGTTTCGAGCCAGGCAGTTCGCCGTCTGGCTCGCCGAACTCTCTTCCTTTGGACCGAAATAAAACCAGACGAGGCTATGCCTACGGGCAGAGTCTCGTCTGTGTAGGTAGACAAACTCGACCCCGTGTATACGGGATCTAAGAAGAATTTTTCCCGAACCTAAGGGCTCGGAATCGCCTCACGAAAAAAAAAGCCTTGTAGGAAGGTTGCGATTGAAAGGAATTGTACCCAATCCAGCGGATGTGGGGATTGGGTAAATTTTGACCCGTGGCCCGAGTGGAAACGCTCGGGTTCTCCACAAAAATCTCGCTCTTGTGTCATTTCACTGGGGGTGACTGGTTAAATACCTAGCCGTTTCGAGCTAGGCAGATCGCTGTCTGGCTTGTAACTGACAAGACTTTTGTCTTCGGGAAGAGGACGACTCAGTCGGAGCTCTGTCTCCGGATAGAGATTCAACTCAGTACCCGTTCCTCTGTTGTAGGGAATGGGTAAATTTGGGGGCAGTTGCCCGCGTGTTTGCGCCCGGGTTCCTCCCGTTAAACCTGACTTTGTGTCGTATCCCATCTAGATAGGGAAGTCTTGGTAAATACCGAGTAGTTTCGTGTCAGCGTTCAGACTAATACAGACGTTACAGCAAGTAGCCGTAACAGTACGTATAGAGAATAGCTTATGAGAATACCTTATATAGATAGTATGTTATATAAGGAAGAGTGTGTTGTAACAATAGCCATAGAATAGAGACAATATAATAGTTGCAACGAAGGATTTGAAACTCAAGATATATAACGGTTTTATAGAGGATTCGGGACTCTTACGATTTATAAGAATTACCAGAATCAGGAAATCATACGAGTTGTAATTGGAGATACAGGAATTTCAAGCGGTAACCCATCCAATGCTCCAGGTTGCTTAACTTCAGTCATCGTGCGAGAATCGAGGTTTTAACGTCATGTGGTCGTAAGCTGATTGTACTGCACCAAACAACTAGGCGTTGTGCGACCCATGAAAACTTACTGGTAAATCTAATACTTTCCACCAATGGAGGACATTCTCAGACACTGTTCCTAGTGCTCCGATTAGAATTGGCACAACCTATACGTTTCGACAATTCTATCGAATCTTGCTTTCGTACTTTGTGTCTGTATTGTGTCTTAATGTCTGCATAGTTCTCAATTGCTTGTCATTATCTCTCGACTTCTCTGGTTTTCTTTTAGCGTCTTCTGTGTGCCATGTCCCTTCATGACGTTGACGATCATGAGTCTCCACAGCTTCCTGTCCCTTTTAGCTCGTAATAAACTTTGTCTTTCTCTTATTTCTCCTAAACTCTGTTCCGCCATCCATTTACTCAAGCTGGCTATTTACCTCTATCTCTCTTGCTTTCAATCTGTCTTGTGAGTATCAGATTTTTCAAGCCCAATGAGGGAGAACGCTTACCCAAGAGGTTACCTATATAGGTACTGTCCAGTAGAACCGGTGTTTCCAAAGAAACAAAAAAAAAGTTCTGCAACTCATGAAAATTCACTAGTAAATCTAATGTATCCACCAATCGGAGATATTCTCAGACACTCTTCCTAGTACTCTGATTACAATTGGCACTGCCTATACGTTTCGGCAATTCTATCGTATCTTGCTTCCGTACTTTATGTCTGTATTGTGTCTTGATATCTGCATAGTTATCAAATGTCTGTTGTTATTCCTCGACTTCTCTGGGTTTTTTTTAATTTCTTGTGTGTGACATGTCCATTCATGATGTTGGCGATCATGGGTCTCTACAGCTTCCTGTCCTTTTTAACTAGTAGTACATTTGCTATCTTTCGTAATCCCTGTTCTGTTATCCATATACGCAAAGTCTTTATGCTCTGATCTTTTCTGCCTGTCTTTCTTTGAATATGTCCTGTGGGTACCAAAATTTCCAAACCCTCATTATGTACCTTAGAAATTTCCACTCTCTCTTTCTGCTGTTAAGTATAAGTGTCCTTTTCGTTTCCATTTTCTCTAAAACTTCGTCATGGCACATTGTATTCTCAGTATCCTTCTGGTATCAAGCTAACAAGCTACGTCGTCAATAAGGTCACCAACTCGCTTCTCTACAGAGAACAACTTTATCTGTATGGGAATCTTTATGTCCAAAAAATATCTTTAGTTTTTATTTCTTGATGGCAAGGCCTGCTTAGGATTATATTATTTTTCTGCACTCTCAAGTTAAAATATGTGAGGTTCTCCTCCTCTTACTCCAACTCCGCCTCGTCCACTCTCTAATCAATACATGAGAGGTTCTCCTCCTCGTACTCCAACTCCGCCTGGCCCACTCTCTAGTCAAAACATGAGAGGTTCTCCTCCTCGTACTCCAACTCCGCCTCGTGCACTCTCTAGTCAAAACATATGAGGTTCTCCTCCTCGTACTCCAACTTCGCCTCGTGCACTCTCTAGTCAAAACATGAGAGGTTCTCCTCCTCGTACTCCAACTCCGCCTCGTGCACTCTCTAGTCAAAACATATGAGGTTCTCCTCCTCGTACTCCAACTCCGCCTCGTGCACTCTCTAGTCAAAACATGTGAGGTTCCCCTCCACGTAGTCCAACTCCGCCTCGTGCACTCTCAATTGAAAATATGTAATGTTCTCTTCCTCATACTCCAACTCCACCTCGTGCACCCTCAAGTCAAAACATGTGAGGTTCTCTCAATTAAAGTTCGCCTCGTGCACTCTCAAGTCAGAATATCTGAGATTCTCCACCTCGTACTCAACTCTCCCTCCCTCCTCACTCCTATTATTATTATTATTATTATTATTATTTACATGTAAATTCGCAAGTAAAATACTCCTAAGTATGACTATAAACTACATTTGGCAGCAAGGCTTCTGATCAGGAAATTGGAAGTGGTAGCACCTGTTAGGATACCAGCTATCGGCAAATAGTGACCTCCCACCAAGCAAAAACAAAACAACACGAATGTATATAAATACATTTTTATAGTAAAAATACCAACAATATATAACAAAAATTACCAACAATACACACATACTAAATAATGTAAGTATTTCACACAAATGCGTTTAGAATATTACCAAACAACCAACATGAAAGAACTTTTATGACATTAATCCATACAATATCCTAACATTTTCTTAAATCAAAATCTATTCCAAAATATAACAAAACAACACAGATCACACACCAGTGCCTCTAGTGATTATATCCACACAAACATCTATTTGCACTAAAGCCGAGTATCATCTACTATGTATTTAATTGTGAAAACAAAACATATAATATTTATTACTTCTCAGCTCACAAGAAAATTTAATTTCGGCATTAAATGGCCTATAAATCGTTGATATGCCGTTAAACAGATAAATCAATCAAACTCAACTCAATCGTTACACAAATATCCCGGAAAATATAAAGTGCGGGACTGTCATTTAATTTCTAAGAACTAGAAAGAGACGGCTGTTAACCGTCAGAGATAACTGTAATTTTGGGAGATATATTGAAGAAAGAAGTCATGGTGAAATCAACACATATTAAATTGAAAGAAGTGATAGCCAAAGATGCATTCCAGAAGCTAAGCAGTGTATTAAGAAACATTTCGATAGAAACAAGGAAAAGAGTCCTAAACTGCTAGGTCATATCTGTCCTCTTGTAATGGCAGTGAGTGCTGGACGATCAACTCAGAGATGAAGAGAAGACTTAAAGGAACAGAAATGTGGTTCTACAGACATGCTGGGGATACCATGGACCGAACATGTGAGCAACGACGAAATTTTGGAGAAAATGGAAACAAAAAGGAAACTAATACTTACAGAAGGAGTCTGGTGAGGTTTCTGGCGCACATAATGAGGAAAGAGGGCTTGGAAAATCTGATACTCACAGGGCATATTGAGAGCAAGAGGGAGACAGGAAAACAATGCATAACATATTTAGTGAGACTGAATGCCGGAACAGGGCTTAGGAGAAATAACAGAAAGAGAAAGTTTATTAAGCGATACAAAGTACAGGAAGTTGTGGAGAGTCATGATCGCGTACATCCTGATAGGACACAGCACATAAAGAAGAAGAACTGCCAAAACAACTCGCATAATGATAGGTCAGTAAAGGAGCAATAATTATTTATAGCAAAAGAAGCAGGAATTTATGAAGATACCTAACCGCCTTTGCTCGGAAAGGACATGGCATAGATAGATAGATAGATAGATAGATAGATAGACCGAGATAGATAGACAGATCGAGGGAGGGAGGGGGAGAGAGAGAGAGAATGCTTATAATTGGTTTTATGTTCATCGCACTGACGGCTAAAACATACCTGAAGCATATTGTTTTATCCATCTGAACGCATGCGGGTCAGTGCAAAACCCATAATATAATTTGGGTTTCTGCAATTGCCAGTTCAGATGCAAATATTATTATTATTTCTAATTATTTCATCCCAAGCAAGACAATAAAGCCACTAAGACGCAAGAGGTTACCGAATGAGAGTGAATATGAGAAAAAGAAAAACGTTATTAAGGAGAGAGAACAATAAAATAACAGAAATTAAAATTCAGTAGATGACAATTGACATTGAATTTAAATTTTTGTAGTTCAAACTTGACTGGAAATCAAAAAAACGGAATACGATAAAAGAAACAATTCTCATAGAACTTATGGTTAAATATAGCCACATTAAGTGTAGAATGATGTGAGCTTACCGCCTATCTAGTTGTACTATTAAATTTATAATGTATAAGTACAAAGAATAGAAAGTTCATTAGAACAATTACCATTAAAATACTTATAGAAAAGGCATGGCGACTCTACGTTATGCTGGAGACAAGGTGCCAGTTCAGGACTAATAAAATTGCTGATTCTTTTATTATATTTTATCAGGAAGTTCTAAATATATAGCAGGACCAATAGACCAGATTCTTCAGCAATGTTCAATGCAAGAACCAACAGTAGACATAAATGCTGAAGATAAATTTTGGAGTGAACAATTGTTCGACACAGTGAACCAACTTTCCTAGCAGCAGACCTAGCGGTTGATTCAATATAATCTTCCCAATTTGTCAGCGGAAAATCTTATGGAAGGCGCAATGACTCACTCTACTGGAGTATGTATTTATATATTTTTATGAATTAACGAAGTGGTCAGTTATGAAATGTAGGGTGTTTTTGTGTAGTCTTATAATTATCCGTGTTTGTGATGACTACAATTCCTAAAGTGTTATATAGAAATAAAGTCTCGATGCCGACACTGGAGTTTGAACACAGATCACCAGAGTGCAAACACAGGCGATCCCATTTTGAATAAGTAGATCACGTGATGGTAAAGGAAATGTATATATGGGAAGTAGCGTGGTGACTAATTGATCCCTATCTAGATTACTTCGGAGGTGTCCTTGTCGAACTCTCTGCCGCTGGGCAGAGAGGAACCCAGACGAGTCTATTCCAAAGGGCAGAGTCTCATCTGGGGTGGTAGACAGCTACCCAACCCCGCTTTTTACAAGGTCTACGGGAAATTTTTGCCCGAGCCTACGGGATCGGATACCCCACAATAAACTCAGCCTTGTGCCACATCCGACCGCGTGGGGCGGTAGGTGAATATCATCTTTATCGGGATTATTTTAGAATGTGCTGGTCAAACTCTCTGCTCCGGACAGAGAGGATTCCCAGACGATGCTATGTCGAACAGCACAGTTTCGTCTCGGGAGACAGCTACCCGACTCCGTTTTTGACGGGGTCTACGGGTAATGTTTGGCTGAGCCTACTTGCTCGAATACCCCACAATAAACTCGGTTTTCTGCCACATCCGACATCGTTCGGGGGTTAGTGAATATCATTATTATACGGATTACTATTCGGATTACTATTCAGTGTTTACTATTCGGACGAGTATTATCGAGCAAGTATTATTAGTGAGAGTGTTATTCGAAGGCGTCTGACACCGGTATTGTTCAACGGCGTTACCATAGTTGTATTTGCGATTACAAAGTCTGTACTATAACGAGCATTTACGAAAGTGACAACGAGTATTCGTTGACATATATCATTCGATATTTTTGCATTTCAATGATGGAAACCTGCTTTAATTCCTTTAGGACTTGATCGTTGAAGTCAATCAATTGTTCTTTTCCCTTTATGCCTTTTTGATGGCGTATTGATGTGAATCGATTATTCATCTTCTGCCTTCTGTTGGAGGATGAAATTATCGACCAGTCGTTTCGAATGGAGAGAATGTAACAATTTCGATTTAGTTTCAAGAAAGAGAGAAAAGAAAGCTTGAACGATGAGAACCCACTGCGCGTATCCAAACATAAGAAAAAGAGAGTTGGCAGAAAGTTGACTTAACAAACATATCACGAAGGATCAACGGATTTTTAGGTGTCTTTTCACGATCGAATTCAAGAAATAGCTCATATGTCGAAGACAGATAGATATTGGCAGGGAAAGTGTAATGCTATAGAAACATATACTTACCTTTGTATTGTGAGACCGGAAACTACCTACACAATAGACTCTTCCACGCCTATATTAAGTAGGCGACATAGCACTCTACAGAGAGTGACAGAGAGACAGGGAGAGTCTCGTACGACTACCAGTGTTGGACACTAACTTATAGTAAGCTCTGCTTACACTATCTCTAACCTGTTGTTAATATATCTTTCTTACACCCTAATCCGTGTTCCGTGTTTTACTTCTGTGGGCCCAACATTGGCGCCCACATCACTTTGTAATAGTCTGCATTTTTGAGAGGAGTCCTGGGTATGACGATAAACTACATCCGACACCAAGGCCTCTGATCGGGAGAATGGAAGATTTAAGGAGCCTGGGACTACCACTTAATTGCTGTTGTTCTAAGTTCCGCCTGACCCGGGGTGGTAGCACCTGTTAGACAGACTGTTTCATGCTAAACGCAATCATCAGGTGGTCTGATCATTGCGTTTAGCATGAACCAGTATATCACCTCTGAGTGTTGACTTCAATGTTCAATTTTACATTTACATATGCTCTATCTCTGATATTGAGTATTATATATATATATATATATATATATATATATATAGAGAGAGAGAGAGGGAGAGAGAGAGATATGAAGAGAAATGCTTTTCTTTCTGTGGTTGAAGGTATATAATTGCGTCTGAAATATTTAGATGTTGCCATTAAATAACCCATACAAGTTGATATGGGGTGGGGTGAACATAATCACACAAAAAGCATTAGTCAGAAGCCATTAATTTATTTCAAGTCGACATACCTGATATTAAATTACAAATTAAAATTCTTGTCATGAACAACGTTGAAATAATGGATGCTAATAATAATGGAAACATTAGCTGTTTCTATATTGACCGGACACAAAGTTCCATTTATTAAGTGTTATCCCTCTTTCCGGTATTGATGGCGGTTTCCTTCACAATCTTATCTCCGATTCCTCAACCCGAGCTGCTATACAGTGCTGTTCGATAAAAGTGACTCAACTTATTCTTTGAATTTAGCTCCACTTTCGTGTCATCGGAGAAGAGAACATTCTTCCAGTCTTCTACGGTGAAATCTTTGTAATAGTGAGCCCATTCAAGTCTCTTGGCTTTGTTGGCTTTGCTTATGAGCGGCTTAAACCTTCGTGTAAAAGATTTGTAGCCTTGTTCTAACAAGATTTGTAACCTTGTTCTGACGGACTGTTGGAGAGGCAAGACTAACACCTTGCTCTTCGCTTAGACTAGCTGCAATTTCTTAGCTAGTTATAGTCCTATTCTTCGCAACTTTTCTCTTGATTACCCTGCCAGTTCTATCATCAATCTTTTTCTTTCGTCCCCTTGTTTCCTTCCTTGGAGCAGGAGTGGCATCATTATGTGACCTAAGCACTCGAGAGACAGTTGATTGCGAGGTTATAGCAATTTCTGCAATTTCTCTCGTAGACTTGCCTGCTTTTGAGACGGCAATAATAGATGCCTTAAGTGGTTCTGGTGTGTGTTTGTACCCTTTCATCTGGTAAGTGACTTGAATGGCTATTTCAAGCTGTTTTTATACTGTATGAGGCTTTCTCGAATATTCTGGAATACTCTAGATTTAATTTAAGCTGTTCTAGAATTTTCTAGAATATTGTTCTGAGTGTATTGTAAAATAGTTTTCAATATTTTGTCAAAAGTTCTTTAAATTTGCCAGTTTAATCATTAGAATGCGATACCTGAGTCACTTCTTTTACACAGAGTTTTTTTACTCAATCTCATTTATAATTATCAATTGAATACCTTAGGGGGAATGAACTTTTTTCCTAGGTGATCAGGAAGGGGTCTTTATATTATTTTAACCCTAAAAACAATAGACAAAAAATATTTTTAGTAAAAACAATCAGGTGATTCACTTTTATCGAACAGCACTGTATATTACTTCACCGTACCTCTCGAGTTATTAGGTTGGTGCAAATATAATGTCGTTTTCTCACATTAATATATGTGAGAAAACGATATTATTTTTGCACCAACCTAATAATTATTATTATTTAATCGGGATATATATATATATATATATATATATATATATATATATATATATATATCCCGTGACAATAAGATAAGAAAGTTGTAGTTTTTTATTTGTTATAGTAAATACAGGGGTTTTAAAAACTTTGATATTAATTGAGGTGTAAATATTTGAGTCATGACCTAGGCCGGTGATTCTTATCCTCCTTAGTGTGCTGCGAAATATTGTCACGGGATATATATATATATATATATATATATATATATATATATGTGTGTGTGTGTGTGTGTGTGTGTGTGTGTGTATTTGTGTGAGTGTGTAATAAACCAAATAATTCTTTTCATTTTTCATCCATATGTACAACCTGCATTAAAGGAATAATCCCTATTATGATTAGCCATCTGAAAGCGCTTGACGAAAACATCGACTATTATTTTCCATCATAAAACCCAGAAAAGTATGGAGGCGGAATCCCTCCATAAATGTTCTTTCTAATATTGGAGTTCAGTTATGAAAAGTACAAAAATTGACCACCATTTCTAGTGATCGAGGGCTCAAAATAAAACATTCGACGGCACCCATTGATACAATTTGGATTTTAATACAAAAGGAAAATCCCACATTAGCTAAAAAGGCTTTAACAGTTTTATTGCAATTTTCTACTTCTTATTTATGTGAATAATGCTTATCATCCCTAAATAACATTAAAAAATAAGAGTCGAGAAAGTCTAAACTCAAGTGAAGAAGTAATGAGGGTCTGCTTATCGCATATTCCACCAAACATGGAAGAAATCGCATAGTCTCCTTTTAGCTACAGAGAAAGCGTCTATTGAGCAAGTTTAGTTTATTTAATTTATATAATGTCATTTGTTTACGTTAGGATACGCTTCGAGCAGATATGAGCGTTCGAGAGAAATCATAGGAAATTTGTAGTTTAAAAGCAGTAATTTAACCTTGTTAATATATATATATATATATATATATATATATATATATATATATATATATATATATATGTATGTATATATATACAACCCTAACTGTCTTCTTCCAACAGTGAACCATACCATGGAAATGTCTCGGTCCAATAGTTGCCCTGCATGGTAGAATCAACACTAAAGATTACCTGAACATTTTGGTTTGGGAGATCATGTTCATCCAGTGGCCCAGACTTTATTCCCTGATGATAACTGTATCTTCCAAGGCGACAATGCTCCAATACATACCGCTCGAGTGATTAAGAATTGGTATGAATTGAGCTAGAACACATGGAGTGACCTCCACAGTATCTAGATATCAACATTATTGAACATTTGTGGTGCATCTTAGAGCGACATGTTAGGAGCCGCCATCCTCCACCGTCGTGTCTTCTCTGTCTCTCTGTATGTCTCTCTTTCTCTTTCCATATATATAATAGGTTAGTGCAAAAATAATCTCGTTTTCTCACATATGTTACTATGTGAGAAAACGACATTATTTTTGCACCAACCTAATTTATATATATATTAGGTTGGTGCAAAAAATAATGACGTAATAATGTCGTTTTTTGACGTATTTTTTAACGTCAAAAAATTATTACGTCATTATTTTTGCACCAACCTAATATATATATATATATATATATATATATATATATATATATATATATATATATATATATATAATTTATTTATTTTATATTAATCCGACGGATTTTTTTAATTTCAAAATTATTTTTAGTGGATACTCTTATTTGTGTAATCGCTTCGTTTATTCATTTAAGCGGCATATTTATTTTCCTTCATCTCCAGGTCTGAATATTCGAGAAATCTTAGTAAAAAAAAATTCTGGCAGCATGTGAACCTTCGTCCTTCAGGAGAGATAAAGCTATCCTTTTACACGGTACGCTTTACAAAATTTGACCACGAAAAGCATAAACTTAGCACCTTCTCAAATACGTATACCCACTAAAAATAACGTTTAAAGGAACACAGAAACACACTCATATATACATACATACATGCATATATATATATATATATATATATATATATATATATATATATATATAACTCCCTTTTTATGTATGATGGATTCTGCTATCTAACTATCATGCATAAAATTTGGAGTTACTTTTCAATCATTCTATATATAAATATATATATATATATATATATATATATATATATATATATATATATAAGCATATATATATATATATATATATATATATATATATATATATATATATATCATAAAGTAATAATTATACAAAGAATTAATTAGCAATGTTAATGTGATTAATGGCTAAATTACTTCGCTAACAAATTTAATCGTATCGGTCTATATATATCTTTCTATCCAGCTCAACACGTATCTATGTGTGTATGTTGTTACAGTTTTTGGGATATATCTTTGTACTAGTGAGCTAGACAAAATGAGCTGACTCATTTTATAGTCCATCAAGAGAAGGGTTAACAATCCAAAAGCTCAAAATATTTAATCCGACGTATATAAAGGCATCCATTTTATTCTCCCAAAATATCTCCATTGCCAACCTGATATCGAAGATTTAAAGAGTTAACAGCCGCTACTTTCTCAGAATCTACACTGACAACCTCTGATATGGAGGACATTACGGACTTCACTGGATTCCATATTCAGAGACTACGGCAAACATGGTCAACAGTATGTATGCATCTCTGTTCGTATCTATCAATTTATCCAATATATATATATATATATATATATAACTCCCTTTTTATGTATGATGGATTCTGCTATCTAACTATCATGCATAAAATTGGGAGTTACTTTTCAATCATTATATATATATATATATATATATATATATATATATATATATATATATATATATATATATATGATAAACTCTCCTAGTGTCTCGTGCAGTTTTTATGCAGCAGTGAAGACCATCGGGTCTAGCAACCAGAATATTTGCTGCCACTTTTCGTCTTTTATCCGGTCAATACGACTAATTTAAAATTTTCTGCCACCCTGGCACAGGTATCTCCAGTTAGGGTAACTCGCTCAAAGTTAGTATGAGGGAAATTGGTAGATGAGAAGTTACTCTTTAGCTTGTTTTTATACCTGAGCCAGCGCCGTCCAACTGCCAACGGTTAGCATAGGTATACATAAACACCTTATACACACACACAAACACACACACACACACACACACACACACACACACACACACACACACATTAGCCGAAATGTTGGACGACCTTGGCTTCGCTACAAAGACAAATTGAAAGCTAAACTTGCATCTGTCCAGATCGATAGCAGAAATTTTGAGCTCAATACTAATGATGGAGATGATTGGAAGAGTATGTGTCACCAGCGAATCAAACATTTCTCCACGGCTGGTATTCACAAATTAAAGGAAACTAGGCTTAGAACAAAAGCGAATGCAAATATACCAGCGACGCTTTCTCTCAACCCTCACGCCTGCATCCACTGTGGCCTTGTGTGCAGGTCTCTAGCTGGACTCAAATGGCATCTTCGCCTGAGCGTGTGCAGGCACAAAGAACCGTAAACAGGGATATTTGTCAGGACCTCATACGTCGAAATCGACGGGGGAATCCATCATATATATATATATATATATATATATATATATATATAAATATATATATATATATATATATATATATATGGTACAGTTCAATTTATGTTATATGAATAATTCATACAAAAAACAGATTAGTGAAGTTAATGATAAAAATGGCGAGAATACATCTTCGCAAACAATTTTATTAAAATTACATTAACCCACGAACCTCTAGATGAATGTTATGATCCCTGCAAGTACTTCCATCTGTTCATACAGACATCATTTTTTGTATGATTGATTCATGTCACACACACACACACACACACACACACACACACACACACACACATATATATATATATATATATATATATATATATATATATATATATATATATATATATATATATATATATATATATCAGGACCGAACAACTAAAACGCACATATGATTTGATTAACGTGCTGATGGCTTGAGCAGTAACAAATTAATTCATATATATGTATGTGTGTGTTCTGCTTGCGTGTATGCGTCTGTGCTCTGCGTGCCTGTATACGTGTGTCTTTGTGTGTCGCTGTCTGCAAGCAATATCCATAATTTTCCAAGAAAATTTTAAAAATACAATGAAAATGCCATGTATTGTCATTTGAAATAAATAAACTAGTTTATATATATATATATATATATATATATATATATATATATATATATATATATATATATATATAGTTTGTTTAGAATTTTAGTATTTTATTATGTTTACATTGTATACATACAAATGTCTTTTCTGAACGTAATGAATGGAACAATTGTTCAAATGTCTGTAGGTTCCTAGTGCTTTCGGTCAAAACTTTAACCATTTTCAAGGATTATTTTTGTTATACTACAAAATAAACGTGAAAGTGCTAGTGCTATTGTAAACCGTATAAAATAAAAAGTCGACATTGTGGTGGTTACCACACACACACACACACACACACACACACACACACACACACACACACACATATATATATATATATATATATATATATATATATATATATATATATATATATATAAATTTTTCAGTCCGATTATCTATCTATTTATCTATCTATTATCTCATTCATGTTTTCTTTTTCACTCAATCTCTACAGTATTTATCTATCTCATTCTCTTCATATCTTCTTTTTTACTCAATCTCTACAGTATCTATCTATCTGCCTATCTATCACAATATCTTTGTATCTATCTTAATCTGTTCATATATATCTACCCTATTCTGCTCATATCTATCTATCTATCTATCTATCTATCTATCTATCTATCACAATTTCTTCGTATCTATGTAACCTAATCTGTTCATATGTA
Source organism: Acanthosepion lycidas (assembly GCA_963932145.1). Classification (NCBI taxonomy): domain Eukaryota; kingdom Metazoa; phylum Mollusca; class Cephalopoda; order Sepiida; family Sepiidae; genus Acanthosepion; species Acanthosepion lycidas. The sequence goes on along the minus strand of OZ010607.1, from coordinate 48,789,050 downwards.
TCTATTCTAGTCTGCTCATATCTATCTATCTATCTATCTATCTATCTATCTATCTATCACAATTTCTTCGTATCTATGTAACCTAATGTGTTCATATGTATCTATTCTAGTCTGCTCATATCTATCTATCTATATATTTATCTATCTATCTATCTTTCTATCTATCTATCTATCTATCTATCTGCTTTGACACAGATTGACGTGTTAAAAAATGATTAATTACGCACCTTTTCTGACAGAAGCGGAGAGCAGAGCATGAGCTACAAGGCTTATGAGGCGGGGTAGGTGTAAACTTCAATTTCCATCAATTTCCTTTCCCATCAGCAATTTATCATTCAATTTCCTGTCTAACATCCCGGAAGCTTAATCCATCCAATTAATTTACTTGTATTTTAACACAATTGAAGTTGATTTCCCATTTCTTTACACCAGTTATTTATTTTCTTTCAAACATGATAGAATTTACGATCTCCTCTCAAAATGATATGATGGCGACGAAGGCGGCCGAAGATAAACGCTTTTGTGGTCACTTGAAGACATTCCTTTTGTCTTGTCTTTGTTTCCTATTTAATTCCATTTTAATTAAATCTTAAAATAGACTCGTTACACAACTAATCAACACTCAACTCCTGTATTAAGCAAAAGCTTGTCTTCCCGCATAATCGTTAGACGTATCGAAAAAATCGCTATATATTTTAGTGTATACAATCAAAGTTGCGATGAACTGGATCCAACGAAATTATTGATTTCTCATGGAGATTTTTCACTAATAAATAGCGATCATGCCTGATTTCGGGTTAAAAAAAATCTCTCATCAATAAAGGACACTGTTTTAGTATGTTGACTCTGATTAGAAGTTAGTTCTGTACGAAGCAAATTCTGGGAGAGAAGTTCCCATAAAAAGATATACGAAAGAATGAGAATTTTTAGGATAAAATACATGAATGATAACAGAAAAATTGCAATATGAGAACTGGTAAAATACGGTTGCTGAAGACATTAGGTTTATAATACCCAGAACTTCATACCCAGATGTCCTCAAGGACATGGCACAGCGGATAAAGGCGTTGGTTAGATCCAGAGACAGGACCCAAAGAGTGTGAGTTCAATACCCTGTTAAGGCAGACTTGGAGAGTTAAACATGGAACAGTCGAAATAAAGTTCGACATTCCAAGCCAGCTGAGCGCTGTAATAAATATGGCAACAAAGATTAGGACAGTAGTCCGAATAATGTAAATAGTGTACATAATATCTCATCTCAGAAATATAGACAAATACTATATACAAAAGAAAGTAAGATAAAGAAAAATCCAATATATATTTATCAATAAACCAAAAGTAATATGCCATGTAAAAAAGCTGGAAATGTCAGAATCTTTTACCATAGAAAAAAACAAACATCCCATCATCAATAAAACAGATTAAAGAACGACTAACTTTGAAAACCCGTGATGGTTAACACCAGATTCCTGAAGAAGGTTGGAAAGCGCAATTACCGAATCGTTGGAAAATAACAACAAACATGTAGACATTAGTCCAAACATAAATAAAGTATACAATCTGATATGTCCTGATCTGGCATCTCGGATACAGTCGCTATCTCACAAACGTGCTGTGGCTTCCCTCTGTCTTTTCTACAAATATTTTCATGGCAACTGCTCTGACAAGCTACTTTCATTGCTACCCAAATTGCATGAATTTAAGCGTGCAACTAGGTTACCATCTCGGTCCCACCCTTTTACCGCCGAAACGTTTAAATATAACCGTCACTTCTACTTTAACAGCTTCTTATCTTGCACTTCCCAACAGTAGAACTCCCTTCCTTTTTTCTACTTGCTTCCCTGATACCTATAATCTTCAAATATTCAAATGTAATGTCAATCGATCTTGATCGCTGTACTTCTCTATATCCTTTCGTCAAACACCTCTCCTTACTCTTGTTCTCACTCTCTGTAACCCCTTGCGTGCTAGCGGCACACCCACCTTACTTGGGGCGATATGCTTAAAAATGTTTAAGAGAAACGAACGTGTTGCTCCCTCACGTTCTTTTAAATATTTTGACTATGACCTTTCGACCGCGATTCTAGATTTTAGAATAAAAAAACACATCTGCATCGTAGGGTGAGGGCTGAATGATGGAACGTGTCAGGTTTTCCGCTGAGATTTTATTCTTAAACGTCACTTCACGGTCAGATCTACCAGATGAACTTGATAGAATTCACATTAAAGACATTACATAAGAATAATAGCCTAATCAATGTTTTATAAAGTAATCAACATACTGTAAATGCTCAAATCAGTCTGAGAAACCTAGTTACGAACACATGATTATGTTTGTCGTTTTGGTGATTGGCTTCCTCATGTTTTATGGCGTGAAATGCAATCAGCGTACTGAAAATATCCATATCAGTCCAAGAAACACATTTGTACACATTTTGGTCGCTTCGAGGCGTTGCTGTTTTATCCATATTTTGAATCGGGATGTAATGAAGTTACTATAAATATACAAATAAAGCATTGAAACTTATTTACACACAACATTTGTTTATGTAAATCGCTTTGATGCATAGTGTCCTCATCAGTTTTAAGACACAATATGTAATCAGCGAACTGAAAATATACAAATCAGTTGAGGAAACTCATTTGCATTTACCGTCTTTATATTAATTAATCGTATTGATGTGTGGCTTCCATATTGGTTTTATTTTGCAGGAATTAAACACAATAAAAAATATAACGTTTATAGTAAAAGAAAATAAGGTTGGATTAAAAATTCGATTTAAAACTTGACTTATGTTTCGTGTATAAAAATGAAGCTATTACACGTGGATTAATAACTTAACAGCTATATAGGAAATTCAAACTGCTCTGTTTAGCCACGTTCCTTATACAGGAAATTCATTTTGCACTAATACGCCACATCTCTATCTATAAAAGGCAGGGTGTGTGTGTATGTGTATGTGTGTGTGCGTGTGTGTGTGTAACGAATGCACGGGCGCAATTTTCGACGGATTTGGACTAAAATTTACATGCACATGCTCCAACACTGGCTTTACATTTCCCAACTCCCATCGATAGTGGAAATAGTCGATTTTTTCATGCTTCTACGGCAGTTTTCATGTAGTTTGCGGCCATTTTCTATTGGCCAGAGTGAGAGTCAATAGCTGACTGACACAAATGTTAGTTAGCATGCTAGCATGCAAAAAAAAAAAAAAATTATCGATAGCTGCATTCGTCACAAGTGGGAAAAATTCAAATCTGCATGGCACTTTACTCCAATTGACTCATTCGCTGATTCTGATTCCGCAGAACTGGGTTGAGTGTGAAAAAAGTATTTGTTGTTAACATTCTTTTTTCATTCGGTTTTTCCAGTTATGAGTCCTTTTTTTTTAAAGCTGATCGTTTTGTGTCATTTTGTTTAGTTCTTTTTTTTCGTAACAGATTTAATGTTTAGTATAGAGGTTAGAAAAAATTCGCAGTGTGAGGCAAGAAGTAAGGCATGTAGCAACATCAGCACGGCAAAGGGCACTCCTTTAAAGGCAAGAAAGGGCAAAATATTTTAAGTCAAGTGATAGCGATTGCTGTATGAGTCGTACGATTTGACTCAAGCACGGGCAACGTGGGGCCATGTTGCTAGTATGCTAAAATTTTCTTCTGTGGCATTTCTCACTTGTGGAACTCTCTTCCAACTTCATTGAATAATATAAACATATTGTGTCTATTTATTTTCATAGTGACCCTTTCAAATTTTCTAATCAGCTTCTTGAGGTTAACATTAATTCATCAAGGAAGACGCCGTAGTTTTTTTTCGTACGATCTTTGAATCAAGCACGGGCAACTCTGGGCCATGCTGCTAGTCCCCTATATAGGGAATTCAAACTGGTCTAATTAGCCATGTTGCCTGTATAGGTAAATGAAACTGTTCTATGTAGTCACGTTCCCTATATAGGTAATTCAAACTGCTCTATGTAGTCACGTTCCTTATATAGGTAATTCAAACTACTCTATGTAGTCACGTTCCTTATATAGGTAATTCAATTTTCATTAATAAGCCACGTCTCCTACATACGTATTTCAAACTGTTCTGTTTAGGACATTACCTATATAGATAATTTAAAGAGCTTTATTGCGCCACATCCCCTATATAGGTATTACAAACTGATCAATTTAGTCACTTTCTTTATATAGGAAATTAAATCTGCTCTGTTTAGTCACGTTTCATGTATAGTTAATTCAAACAGTTCTACATAGTTATTTCAAACTGTTTTATTTAGGCACATTCCTTGTACATATAATTTAACTGATCTATTTAGCTGTGTTCCCTGTATACGTAATTCCAATAGCTCTATTTAGCCATATTCCCTATATAGGTAATTTAAACTGCTCTAATTAACCACGTTCCCTGCATAGTTAATTCCGACAGTTATATTTAACTACGTACCCTATATAAGTAATTCAAACTATTCTATTTACACACATTCCTTATAGAGGTAATTGAAACTGCTTTATTTAGCTACGTTCCCTATATAGGAAATTCAAATTGCTTTATTTAGATACGTTCTCTATATAGGTAATTTACTCTGCTGTATTTAGCCATGTTCCCTATATAGGTAATTAAAACTGCTCTAATTAGCCACATCCTCTACATAGGTATTAGGTTGGTGCAAAAATAATGTCGGTTTTGGACGCTAAAAAATACGTCAAAAAACGACATTATTTTTGCACCAACCTAATATTTGAAACTGTTTTATTGGGACACATTTCTTATATAGGTAATTCAACCTGCTCTATTTAGCCACGTTCTTTATATAGGTAATTCAAACTTCTCGCTTTAGCCCAAATCCCTGCATATGTAATTCAAACTGTTCTATTTAAACACGTTCTTTATGTTGGCCTTTCGTATATAAATTGGTAGCGGGGCATTTCTGCTATTGAAGCAGTTTTACTGTTGTCGAGAGGCACAATTTTTCTTTAGTTGAACTTCACGATCGCGCCCAGGTGTTATTACTTTTACTGTTTAAGTAGATATAAGCAAATCAAACACATTTACTCGCTCAAAATCAAGTTTATGGTAAATACAGAAATTATACAAATAAGGTGTTGAAACTAATTTACGCTCACCTTGGCTAAGTTTAGTCGCTTCCATATAAGTTGAATAAACAAATCTACTGGATAGTACTTCTACTTAAATTTAAGGAAATGCTCCATTTACAAAAAAAACATTAAAGTGTCCATGAAAGGTGTATATTTTACACGCAAGTGGGACGAAAAAATAGTGGGGTAAGCGTATCAAAGATAGGTGTTCATCAAATTTAATGGATACTGTGAATATTTTGGGATCGTAAAGGAATCATTACTGTGACCTCGTGAATTGATACATGATTGATTCGAACGAATATTGCTCGCTGTTAGAACAAGTAAAGTTAGCTTTGGGCAATAAGTGGCCATCAGTAATTAGTAAGAACACTAGACCACATTTTTTTTTTCATTTGCCCGTCCTATTTCTATAGGATGTCTCTCTGAATTATAATCAAGGATTAATGAAAAGTTCTCTCTCCGATTAAGAATGATATAGAATCATTAACTCTATAAGCTCTTTCGTATATTAATCCCACACATCGACACATTTATTTTCCCAAGTTATTAAATTTTGTTTTAATAATCCAGTAAATTTACTGAAACAAAGCTAAAGTTTAGTTGACCATTGATGACAATTCCAGAAACTATAAACAATTTTTTTGCCATCCTCTACCAGCCGCAATGATGGAGAAAGCATTACCTTGAACCATCGCCAGTGAGACATGCTGCAAGAGCCACTCCGTTTCACGAGGCTCGTCCCTTAATCGAGACGCAATCGCGCCAATCCTCTGAAGAAACGCCATCGAACGAGGGCCAATAACCCCTAAAGTCTCCGCTGCCACAGGGGTAAAAAAAAATCTATCAGTAAGAGAAGAATATTTAACTATTTTTTTCATCTCTGCGTCCTGGGCGACGGATCCCAGCTTAACCGCGGACCTGATCAAATTACCGGCTGAAAATGTATCCGCCCAGGTTGCATCCCAAATGAACGACTTCCCCATTTTAAAAGGGAAAATGGTAATGCCATCCGGCCGCTTTCCATCACCTCGGTCAATGCGAACAGGTTCGATTTGGGAAGGGAACCCAGCTGCATCCAAACCTCTTTTGATGATGTCGTTTATTGCTGCATGCCTTGAAAAGCGGCCGGAACTATGACGACAGGAGAGAGGAACCGGCTGCTCTCCATCACCTCGGTCAAGACATACAGGTTCGATTTGGGAAGGGAACCCAGCTGCATCCAAACCTCTTCTGATGATGTCGTTTATTGCTGCATGCCTTGAAAAGCGGCCGGCACTACGACGACAGGAGAGAGGACGCAAACCAAACTCATCAATGGAAGCTCCACATCTGCATTTGTGACGCTCGCATAATTTGAGTCCAAGACGGATCGCGACTCCGACACGAGTGTACTCATCTAGAAGGGATATCGGTATTCTTAAAATAAATTTGATATTTTGCTATTGAAACATGGATTTAGCGAGTTTGGTCAGGCTAAGAACTTTCTAGTATTCATATTTTTTTTAATTCTTTTTCATGTAAAAAAAAAAAAATCAAAAAAATCTGTTCTTTTGACGGAATGTTAGCAAGATCATTGTTTTAATTTTTCTGGCCGATTAGTTTTTTACGACTCATCAACTATTTAGAGCCGAAACTTATTTTATTTAAAGCCTAAACATATTTTGAATTGGATGAATAATTATTTTTATTCTGGTGAATATTGTATTAAAAATTTTTTTGAGCACAACAATATTTTTCAAGATACACATTATGACAGATAGCTGGGAGAAGTGATGGACTTCTGCGTATCTCAAGGGTATCTACCCGTAAGTGAATGTAACGAACCCAAATGTTATATTTTTTCTGGGAAGATACATTTTGCTTCTTTATTTTTCCATTTCCTGAAATATAGCAGAAAATATTGGAAAAGAAAACTGTAAATACGTTGTTCAAATTTGGGCAGCTAATAACATGCAAGTTCTTAAGCCAGCAAGTATATTTTAGTAGCGGTAATAAATTTATAGATATAATCACACACTTTCATCTCTTTCTCTCTCTCTCTCTCCATATATATATATATATATATATATATATATATATATATATATATATATATATATATATATATACAGAGAGAGAGATAGAGAAAGAGAGAGATATATATATATGTGTGTGAGTGTATGTATATATATATATAAGCCAGCAAGTATATTTTAGTAGCGGTAATAAATTTATAGATATAATCACACACTTTCATCTCTTTCTCTCTCTCTCTCTCTCTCTCTCTCTCTCTCCATATATATATATATATATATATATATATATATATATATATATATATATACAGAGAGAGAGAGAATGTGTTTGAGTGTATGTATGTATATATATATATATATGTGTGTGTGTGTGTGTTAGAATCTCTATATCATAATACATGTCTACATAGGCGTGTACAGCATGCTGCATACACACACAGACGTAGTGGACGTGAGATATATCTTAAACGTTGCTTCATATGAATAATATCAATATTTTTGATTTATGAACGCCATATGCAGTTCGTTTTTCGCTTCCCGTTCATTTTTGCTGTGCCACCATTTTGAAGTCACCCAAGCCTCGTTTTCGTCGCCGTCATAACTTCAACTGTGTCTCAGCCGCCGTGATAGTTATCAGGTTGGAGAACCATAAATTGTCTTCGCTGTCAGCTTTATCATGACGCTTGTGACTGATAGGCGAAACGTTTGGAATCGCTGCTTCATATACTACACTCTGGCTAGGTTTCGACAACTTGGCATCGTCTTTTTCAATCTATTTGCTAACCCTTCTCTTTTATCATTTCGCGTGCTTCCTTGTTTCGACATCTTTTCTTTTCTTTCACCCTCGTTTTTTATTTATTTTTTTGTTGCTCCAATCATCAGTTTCTTTCTTTTACCAATCGTCCTTTAATAATATAGTTTTTTTTCTTTCTCTCCGTTTTTCATGACTTTTCTTTATTTATCAGATGTTTATTTTTTTTTACGGATTTTTTTTTTTTTCACTATTTTTCATGAATGCTATTTGGTACTTCGTGTATATTTTCACCCTGACACTTGTTTTCATATTTTGTTCAATAAACTTTCCTCGGGGTGTAGTTTGCTTGTCTTTTTATTTTGGATTTTTATATGATTTTGAAATTTCTCATTCTTTCCAAACATTGTGCGTATATACATCATTTTTTAAATCTTTTTTCCGCTTCTGATAAAAGCAATTTTATCATTGCATCTAAGTCATTTTGTTCATATTTAGCTTTGGATATACTGGATTTTTTCTAGGATCATTTTCATTCATTGACTATATATTCATCATATGCATTCATCATGTATATATTTTTTTATGTATATCATATATATATATATATATATATATATATATATATATATATACATATATTCATGATACATATATGCGTTGATGTTCATTGTATATGTTCACGATATATATATAAAGGAAGGGGAATAAGTAATTCTAAAAAGAATTTACTTATGGTTTCACACCGGAAAGGTTAGAGCGCTCCATGCCACACATAGTTAAAGAGCTAAATTTTATAAACTAACTTCTGGTAAAGCAGCGCCCGCCCACGACTGTCAGTTTCATGCTCTGCGCGCAATCTTCCGGCTCTTGGTGTTTGAGATTGAAATTGGCACCTTTATGCACCCAGGCGAATTCAAGATGGCAAGATTCAGTGTCAGTAATAACACTGACCAAACTCGTCTAGAGGGAAGGTAGCCCAACTTTTTTTTCTTTTTGCTTCTTTTTTCTTTTTCCATCTTGGCCGATTACGCTACCCTCCAACCCGGCGAGTTTGGTTGGAGTTAGTACCGACTATGATTCTTGCCATCCTGGACTCTCCCGGGTGGATAAAGGAGCCTACTTTTGACCACAGACACAGACGGCCTGAAGATTGAGCACTGTCCTTAAAACTGAAAGACGTGGTCGGTCGCTGATTTCCTGAAAGTGACTTTATAAAATTATATATATATATATATATATATATATATATATATATATATATATATATATATGAATCATGTATATATATATATATATATATATATATATATATATATATATATATATATATATATATATATAAAATAGGTAGCATATATTTTATATTACAAAGAGTAAATCATACCTTGAATCAATTAGCAATATTAATGCAATTATTGGCAAAACCCCATCGCTAGTAGACATTATTATTAGCATTATACTATTAATAATCCACTGAATGATGAATGTGTGTTTGTGTGTGTGTATATATATATATATATATATATATATATATATACAAACACACATTCTTAAAACAATGAATATTTTATTATTCAAAATGTCGGATATAAAAGTATGGTTTCGATTAAAAATAGAAATATTAACGTAACTTTCGTCCGTCGCTTAGCCAGAAAGAAAAACGTCGGAATTAGGAAAAACTACTGATAGAAACAAACCTCCTTGCAATAGAATTAAGAAAGTCAAGATGGGTGTGAGGGAGGAGAAAATGTTTTTTTAAAGTTGACCAGAACAAGACTCGCCGGAGAATGTCAGTTTATGTTTCAACTCATTCTGCCTACACAGAGTCGAAAGTGACATGTTGATAACTACCGCCTCCAAAATGTCAAGATGGTGGTTCCTCCTCTGTGCTGTATAGAGAAGAACTCTGCTGAATAATTGGAACCACAAGTAACGGAACTCAATAAATGCTTCCCGATGTCAGACTCATGCGCCTGTGAGTACCCGAATGCTAATAGAGCATGTCTAAGGATAAAGCCAGCCATGTGCTGCGCAATCCGAACCTCAAGCCGTTGGATAGTTCTATTCACATAGCTTTGCATCAACACTTAAAACGATAAATAAGAAAACTTTGTTGTTTGGTGGGTAAGACATCCTTACGGACAGATGGGAGAGCAATCCTCGCAGCAAAGCTGTTGTTTATAATATGCAGCTTTTCATGCACATGAAAAGCAGCATATTATAATGTTTTCTAAAAAATAAAGTTCCCGTAGATAAAAGGAATGAATTAACAGTAATTTGTTGGCATTGTATAAAGTTTACTTTAAAATGTAGTTAAAATAATTTTTCAAAAAATTACGCATTACAATTACGTATAGCATTATTTAATTAGTATATAATAGTCAACATTATATTTACTTAATTCTTTAATTTTTCCAGTTTTAATATTGCCTTGTTGCATTGCCCATTCAATATAATAAGTATCGCATTTTAGGTTCGATATATATATATATATATATATATATATATATATATATATATATATATATATATATGTATGTATGTATATACTCGACTCTCTCCCGTCGAATTCGACGTATGAGGGTCAAGCAGATCAGTTCCAAGGAAACCGCCAGCAGCACATGAGATTTGATTATAGTGGTGAAGGTTTCGTGCAGGACCATCCACACTTTTTGAAGGGCCGAATACAGAGACCTGATGCACTCCATGTCACAAGGTCTCCAAACGACTTTGAATGCAGAGTTGTCCTTCTCCTAGAACAGTTGCCATCCAAGGCTATAGAGCCCAGTCTGTCCTGCTATTTACCCATAGCTGGAAGGAGGATTCACACTGTCCCCAAGGATATTAGCACGTAAGTGAATGTAATAGATTCGACTTGCCTCCTCATATATATATATATATATATATATATATATATATATATTAGCGACCCCTTTAAAAATAACATTTTGCTTATTACAATCTTGTTTACTTCACATTATCTAAGCTTTGTTTGCAACAGCTTGTCTGCTGTTGGACGTGTTTAAAGTTTCAATTTATTTAAGACATGAATTAATAACATGATCTTATTTATCATTTTCCCTTTTAGCTTATATCTGTTTATTCATTGGTTAATCGAAATATGCCCACAAGTATGGTTTTTGAAATTAGGGTTTTTTTCCGCTCCTTTTTCGCTTTCAAATGAGGTAATTATTTGTTTTCTAGTTTCCTAAATAAGTAATTATCTACCATCGCCCGATGAAAGAGCATTCCGTTAGTTATGTTCCATGGGTGATACACGCATATGCGATTATGTATCTTTCGATACATGACTAACGATGCAGATTTTTTTTTACACACACATATATATATATATATATATATATATATATATATATATATATATAATAAAAAGGCTTAAACACTAATATTCCATGGTCATAATTTATTCCATTGGAATCGTAAATACGATCCAATTCATCAGACCTACAAATTCAAAAAGAAAACAGAAAAAACAACTCCAGAAATAAAAATAGAATTTAGAGAGAGTGTAAGTATGAGAGTGTGGGACGAATGTTAGAGCTAAAGAGAGGGGTAACAGACGAGAGAAGGTGGGGGATTAAAACTTAACAGAGAGAAGTCTTAGAGAGGGGAGTCAAAGACGGTTTAAGTGAGAGAAATATGAATGTTGTCGGATGTCTAATTAAAGATGTAACCGGAAAGTATACATTTTGTAGTGACATACACACACAATAAACGATCTAATCTTAAAGATCAGAATAAGAGGGAGGGAGAGGAAAAGAAAAGAAAAAGGGGTGGGGGAGAGAGATGGGGTGGGGCAAACTAAAACTGAAGGGCATTTTCTGAAAGGGCCGCTGTTTAATTAAGAAAATTTGACAAAATTAATATATATATATAAGGCGTTCCAGATATTGATTTCCTTCAGATGATGCCCCCTGTCAAAATCTTCCCATGGTAAATTTGTCCGGAATGTCAGTTCTTAAATTTATCAGCCTGTGGATGCAATCCCAGTGTGCGGAAATTTTGGAGAATGCCTGAAGAATATACCATCGATTAATCGAAGAATTTCTGACTGAAATTGGGCAGACGGAACTGTTTGGAATTTGTTCATGCTTTTGCTAGCAGGAAATCACAAGCCATCGTGACCGAGCGTTTTCCCTGATAACGTTGTTTAAACTGCTGAACATGATGCACTCTCACCCAGAAATTAAAAATGGTCCGTGGGTTCATCAGACACACGTGTGCCTGAATATCTGTCTTTTACAGGTATTGGTGATTTTTGTTTGTTTTCTTTAATTATATCAACCCCATTCAAAGCAATAAGGCCATTAAGACGGAGGGAGTTACTGTGTGTGAAAGAAGATGAACAAATATAATATTAAGTGGATACCTCCACTTTTTCGCTAAGTGTTTCGATACCTAAGGTTTTAAATGATTTTTAAAAAAAAAATGAAAACGCATTCTTGAAGCATTGTTTTTAGTTTTATTTGAAAGCTAAATGATTAAATATTCTATTTCCAGTAAGAAAAATACTCTGGTGTATCTCGACTAGAAATTATATTGATGGAATCAACTTTTTTTTGCTCGTTTTAAGAAATTGTTTAAATTCAGCCACTTTTGACAGATTTGTAAAGAACATTTAATTTTAATTTAATTCTAGGTTTAAAAATCTTCCAAAAATAAAATATATTTTTCTGAAATTTTATTAAAAAAATATTAGCTAATCTAAAGTTTAATTAATCTGATTTGAAAAAAAAAATATTATTTACTTTAAGTTTAAAATAACAGAGAAATGGATTTTTAAAACAAATAGTAGCGCGTTTAAGGGCCTTGTCAACACCCCGTCAATCACTTGATGACGTGCTGACATTTTTATTATTTTTCTAATGTGACCTTATCTGTTAAAACACTATTTAAGAAAATGACCGGTGAACGCTTTTCTATATAATTTTGAAATACTCTGTAATCTTAAAATGTTGGAAAAATATGGAAATGTTCTCCGTAATGTAATCTTAGTAACGTTGAATTTAAATTCACAATAGTCATCGCTCTTATTTTCTGATTATGTACCGTATAGTCAACGATACATTCAAATGGGCAAGTTACATATACATAAAAAAATTAAAATTATTTTAAAAATATTAATGAGCTTTTCAGTTTTCGATTTGTAAATGTAGTTTTCACTTAATAGCAATTTTACCTAACCTCCTTGAAGTAATGCAGAACTTTAAAAGATTTAAATTATTTAATTAAATATTAAAAAATGAAAATAATTCTTGTAAAAATTAATTTTTCATTGAAAAAAAGTTCTTCTTAAGAAAGTAGTGTTGTTAATAAAACATATTTAGAAAAACAATTAAAAGCTTTTCTAATTAAATAATGTCATAGTTTCATCGCATTTATTATTTTACAATTCAGAGCAGATTTTTGATGAATGGGTTTAAATGTTTTACAAAAAAAAAAAAAAAAAAAAAAATGATGATTTACATTCTTTGTAAGTCCTGCTTTTAACTAATAAAAAATCCCCGGCGTAAAAATTAAATGTCTCGAAATTCCGTGAAATTAAGCAAGTGGGTGTTAGTTAACATATGTAAAAAAATATTCTTACCAAGATTTTCTAAAAAAGAAATCAAAAATAGTTTCATTCAACTTTGAATAAGTCCTGAAATTAAAATCCGATAATTATTTGATTTTTCCCAGAATTTCGAAATCAATGTTTTTCCTCGGGAAAAAAAGCACACAAAAAAAAAAAAAAAAAAAAAAATCTTACCGTAATTATTACGTCGATCGCTTACGTAAACAAAACAAGATTTTTGACTAAAATTTTGAACGTGCTAGAAAGGATTAAACAATTTCAAGAAATATTCAAAAATTCTTTATGCTGTTTTTCCGCGAAAAAGTAGAGGTACCTACAAGGGAAAAGGAAAAATAAAAGAACAAGTATTAAGTAGATAAACAGTGACATTGCATTTAAATTTTTTAAGATCAAAAAGCACAAACCGAATGAGACTTCCACAAGCAAGAAGTGCGATAGAATAAACTGTTAGCATCTAACCATTTCAACTTTAAAATGATGAGACTTTGCCGCTAATCTAGGACTGCGTTTAAACGTGTAAGACTAAGTATCATAGAGGAAAGTGATATTTATTCTGTTTAATACAGAAATGTGGCACATGGCCGAAAAAGGGATTGGGAAAAGGATAGTCTTCTTCTGTCTTAACTATAACTTAGCTAACCGCAAACACTGACCCAATCGTACGAACAATATTCCTTACACCAAAACAACACATTCATACGTACCTTTCTTACTACAACCACCATAATACCTCAGGGTCTCTATGAAAATACTAACTAGTCCCCATATTTACAATTCGTTGTCTGTGGGGGGAGGGGAATAAAACAACAATTCTAAAAAACTAGCCCCAATGAGTATTTACAATATGAACACAAAAACTATTTACAGTTATCGAGGAAAGTTCATCAGAACAAGTAACGTGAAAGTATTTATAGCAAAGGCAGAGGAAAGCAAAAATGCAGTGGTGTGAATGTGAATCAAACCGAGATGCCAGATCAGAACCAATAATACTGCAGAATTTTCTTTGGATTTTATGAAGCATCCCTAAATATATAGCCGCAACATCAGGGTGTGCTCGGGAAACGAGAGTAGCCGGCCATTATGTAAATATCTTTGTACTTTTTTTTAAAATAATATTCACCCAATACAAAGCCCAAGAGCTAGTCAAGGTAGAGGGTTACTGTGTGGAATTGCATTAGCGTAAGTCAGGGCAAGGGTTGTTGTTTTGCGGCTATGCAAGAAAGAAAAGAGAACTATAGACTTCAAGGGGTCACAATTTAATTGTTGAGTAACATTACAGAGTTCATTCGTAGACGTTAGAAGTATTTAGTAGACTCTAGAAGGAACCAGAAACCCAATCCTAAATAGGAAACAAAGGATACAGTTCCACTTATGTTAAAAATAACTAGGGAGGAGTGTAAACCGGACAGTATGCAAAACTTTCTACTCTTATTGGGAGAGGATAAAATAATAATTACTGAATCCAATTTCAGATTTCAGGTGGAGACGTCAAAGGTACGGATGTGAAAGAAACGGAAAGCAAATCCTAAACAGCAATAAGGTATAAAAAACTGGGGAGGTGTATGAACTGGACGATACTCTTATTACTCATATGTATATATATTTATGTATTTATGTTTGCATGTCTGGGTAGGTGGGGAAACTCAGTTTCGAATTTCCTAATGGTCGATGTGTGAAGGTGGAGAGATCCTAATATGTGGCAGTGTTTGAAAATCACACCGCAAGATTAGCTAATCTTTTGACTGTAATTTGATAGACGAGACGCTTCAGAAGTCGTTGATGGTTCTGCGAAGTAATAAGCTATTGTGGCTGAGAATTTACGTGTACTGACCCCGTTCAACATTTCTTCCCGCCAAATTAAGTACTCTCGCAAAATCTTTAACTAATGTCTGCTTAGCTTAGCAGGCAGGTGAACTAGTTAACGAGTTGAAGTTATCATTGCATTCATAATGAGTTCATTACTTTTAAGAGACAGGTAAGGCCAAAGTCTGGTTTTCTTTAAGATATAACTTTTTTTCCCATTATTAATGCTGAATCCGATAGGCTTGCTAGATAGACGTATATCTGGTTTGCCCACGAGTAAAAAAGGTACACTCAGACCAGGTTTACTTAAGAGTAAAGCAGATAAACATGGGTTTGATTTACACGGGAGTCAGATGGGTAGATTCCTGAAACTTTAAATAAAATCGACTCATTTGGTTGGTTGATTTTGTTTAGCGGCAGATAAACACTTCTATGGGTTATTTAAGCCTAATACCGCCAGTTATTTTGAGAAAAACATTCTATTTTAAGATGATTCTTTTTATTTGTTTTTAATTAGTAACTAAGACATTGAGGTGCCTAGGAGATACTCGAGACATTGCTAGCACCCCTTCCAGACGTATAATTTTACAATTGAGCTCGTTTCAAGACCAGAATGGTATAAAAAGAATCAAGATCGACGAATAAATACGTCTGCAGCTGGTAGGAGGCAGTCGTTCAAGTCGATCTCAGTCAACCGGCTGATCGGTTGAACTCTCTGCCTTAGGGCGGGGAGAAACCCGGCTGATCGGTTGAACTCCCTGCCATCGGGCGGGGAGGAACCGGAACGAGGCTACGCCGAGGGGCGGAGTCTCGTTCGGGGAGGTAAACCGGCCCTGAGTTCGTTTATACGGGTTCAATGGGCATATTTTGGGACCGAGTCTACGGGCTCGGATAACCCACAATAAATAACCGACCTTGTGTCACATGCTGCCCCAGTGGGGGGGGGGGTGACTGAATATCGTCTGTAGCTGGTAGGAGGCAGTCGTAATTCAAAGCGATCTCGGTCGACCGGCTGATCGGTTGAACTCTCTGCCTTCGGGCGGGAGGAACCCGAACGAGGCTACGCCGAAGGGCGTATTCTCTGTCTGGGAAGTAAACCGACCCTGAACCCGTTTATATGGGTTCAATGGGCATATTTTTGGCCCGAGCCCACGGGATCAGAGATCCCACGTTAAAAAACCGGCCTTGTGCTACATGATGCCCCTGTGGGTGGGGGTGACTGAATATCGTCTGTAGCTGATTTTTTAACGTTTCGAATGTTATGTTTGGACGTGTTTATTTCTCTGTGTCTGAAAAGGAGACTTACGGTAAAAACGTATATACACGTCTACGGTGAAATTTAAATATTTTTTACGTAATTTTATGCTTTCAAATACAGACATTTTCCACGATAAAATGCATTCTTATATTAGGTTGGTGTCGTTTTCTCACATAGTAACATATGTGAGAAAACGACATTATTTTTGCACCAACCTAATATTTCTTTTTAGCATTACATATAGTCATTTTGCTCTAAAAATCTATTGTTGGTCATTTTATTATTTTAATTTTTTTTTTTGTTGTTGTTTTGGGTGTTCACTGTTTGCCCATAGTTCGACCCTAACAGTTGCTTCCACTCCGGGGCAGGGACCAACAGCAGTGAAAATGTGGTTCAACGCACCTCAAAACTTCCAATCTGTCGATCAGAGGCCTTGCTGCCGGACGGAGTTTATCGTCATACCTAGGATGGCAAGATCGACTCAGCATAGGTGCAAAATAAATGACAGCCGGCCTCTTCGGATGTTGCACATAATAAAATAATAATAACCTGAGTTGTCCTCTGGAACAGGAATTGGTTAGCCGCCCAATTAGACAGTCGTTATATACAGGGGGATTGAAAAGTAAATCCCTATTTTATGTATGATGAACTCTCCCGTGTAACTGTAATTTTTACAAGTCAGAAGAGTCCTTCATACGTAAAATAGGGGTAACTTTTCAATCATTTTTTAGATGTATTTAATATTTTCTTTGATTTCCTGTGTTTTATTTTTGCTATCTCTTGATTTGTCCTTTTTTAATTATTATTTTGGAGTCTGTCTTACGCACATTCATTTTAGTTTTTCTCTAATTTTATTTCTTTGCATTCCTTCTTCTTCTCCCTTAAAGTCTTGTTTTCTAATGTCTTCTAATTTTGACTTCATTCATTTTCTCACCGACATGACGTGGCTTTCCTCTTTTTTTTTCCAGAAATATTTTCATGGCAATTATACACCCATTATAGCCTTTTTATCCCCGGGTACCCCAACTACATGAATTTAAGCACAACAGATCGACAAACCTTTTTTTCCAGTTGTACTAGATAGATGCAACCCATACTTCTACTCTAAACGTTTATTTTCTCGCACTTCCCTCATGCGGAACTTCCTTTCGATTTCTTCTTTTCCTGTTAACTACAATCTTCCAAGATTTAAATGCAACGTCAATCGCCATCTTGTCTCTCCTTGACCCCTGTTAAAATTTTTGTCCTTTCCTCTATCTTCCCCATTCCCAGTCTATCACTCCCTGTAACACCTTGCGTACTAGTGGCATTCCTGCCTTTAATGGGGCGAATTGAATAAAACAAACAACATTTTTTTTCCTTTGACAACAATCACGTCTCCCGTTCTGACATCCATTTATACAATCTACTCATATAGGTGGCCTATGCATCAGCCTGTTTACGATATGCACTTTGAGTATCAAGCCCTTCTTCTTCATTAAAGGTCTAAATTTTTTATCAGTCTCTTTCTGATCTTGACTATAAGTGTCCTTTTTGCTTACATTTTCCTTCATTCTCTTACACTTTCGCTCTTTGTAAACTCTCAGCATTCTAGTGGCATTATCGACTTGCTTGGGGACGAAATGATTAAAAAGATCTGTAACTTTATTCTTTATTTAACAACCACTAGGCGAAAGTTCGGTTATGTCAATATAGGAAACTACTGATTTTGAAATGTCCCGAAATTCACAGTGTGTATCAATTGACTTCCAATAAATAAACATTCATCCTTTATTACACCGTATTTTCTTCTGAATTCTTACATTTCATCGATCTTTGTGGTTTCTTTGAAAAATGAATTTTTGTATTTTTCTCGCTTTTTTTCTACTTTTCTTTTTATCTAGATTATTGTTCGATTCCATTCATTCGTTTTATCACTTAAAAATCTGATTTTTTTTCTCTGCTTTTCTCTCAAAACTTTTTCAGTATTTCTCATGATCAACACATCTTCTTTTTATTCTCACTAACACTGGAAATCTTTCATTTATTTTCTCATTCTATTTCTTTCTTTTGTGCCCTTTCTCTTTCCTATACATTCATTTATATCCCCCAACCCGACGCCCGCGTATCCATTTTCGAATTATTATTTTTTGTTTCTATCTTCTCCATCACACAGAATTGCTTTCTGATGTCGTCTAAAATCATCCATGTTTTCTTAATGCTGGTGGCTTGGCTCGACTCACCTCCCACCGTCGTAAAGTTGCCTCCCTGTGTCTTTTCTAAAAATAATTTCATGGTTAATTGTTCGAATGAGCTCTTCGTTATGCTACTCATTGGGTTTAGTTTTTAAATTGTTTTTTGTCCCCCACCCCCACAGACAATGAATTGTAAATATGGGGATCTGGTTAGGACTTTCATGGAGACAATGAGATATTATAGTGGATGTAGTAAGAAAGGTAAGTAAGAATGCGTTGTTTTGCTGTTAGGAATATTGTGGCATGTTTGAGTCAGTGTTTGTGGCTAGCAAAGTTTAACGTTAAGACAGAACAAGACCGTCCTTTTCCCCATTCCCCATTTTGGTCTTGTGCCACATTTCTGTACATAGCAGAATAAATATCGCTCTTCGCTATGCCACCTAGATTGTTTGAATTTAAGCGCAGTAGTAGACTGGCGTCGAGATCTCATCAATTTACAGCTGAACTTGCTAGATGCAGCCGTAAATTCTAAGCTAACAGTTTCTTCTTTCGCACTTCTCGCTCTATGCTTTCCAGCCAACTTTAATCTGCAAAAATTAAAATTCATGTCAATCGCTATCCACTGTACTCTCGACCACTTCTAGCTCATTAGTAATATTCTACTTGCTAATTCTTCCCAAATCAGTTAGAATTTGTGTCTTAGTGGCTTTATTGCCTTGCTTGGCGTGATAACGATTAAAAACAATCTAAGTTCTCTTTTTTACTTGTCTCTCTCTGTGTCAATGTTCGGAATCAATCCATAGCTACGGTAGCCCCAAGTCTCAAATCATTGTGACATTTATTGACTTCTAGTGTATTAGCTTTCTTCCTGGTTGAAGAAGGCTAATACACTAAAGACAATGCGATTTCTCCCAGAAAATGTAACGGATGTCTGCCTAGTATAGTTGAAGCATAAAGCAGTGGCTGCTGAAGAAACAACGATGTGCTTGAGGGTGTTGTCTGTAAAAATGTTTAGCTAGCAAGCCATACAGACAGGAGTACTCGTAAGGAAATAGTCAGCGATTACTAACTTATACTTGTGTGATCATACATCCCATATCCTGATACAACCAGGTTTGCCAGATCACGCCTGTCTCAATCCTTTTTGAACCGCGAGAGAGGCGCTTCAGGCCAAGTGTTTCAGCTCCTCCATCATGCAGAGTTCTCCACCAAAATATATTCACGCCGATGGCCTCAACAAACTCTATTTGATACACAAGCATCTTCATTATCGATAACCAGGAGGAAGAAAGGGAATAAGGAGATGATCGGATGCGAGCTAGTACCGACGGCGACGATTTGTGTGTTGTATTCAGTTATAATCTTCTAAAAATATTTTTAGGCGTGTATATATATATATATATATATACCTAAATATACATATATATATATACCTATATATATATATATATATATGCCTAAATATGTATATAC
>OZ010607.1:48716380-48766380 GCA_963932145.1 Acanthosepion lycidas | reverse complement strand
AGCTACTCATCCTTTCCTAATATTCTAAATTCTTTGACGTGACTTCGTTTGGCCACTTCAGTAGATCACTTGGCGCTATTTTCACTTATGTCATTAAGCACTTTTATTTCCATACTGGCAAGCCTTTTACGGTAGAACTTATTTTTTGAGTTTTCGGCTATTTTTGATCATTCCTGGATGGTTTACCCACGCATCAGGCCGGTTTAGTTTGTCCTTCATTGAACTCTCCTCGTTATATATAGCGTACCCATTCTGTAAACAACAACCGCTGATCACCCGCCGTCGGCAGCGTTGGCTGGCCGCGCGCGAGGCACAGTTCCTCTCGAACTCTCTGCCTTCGAGCAGAGAGGAAGCCAGAATAGGCTATACCTTCGGGCAGAGTCTTGTCTAGGGTGGTTGTCAGACTCGACCCCGTGTATACGGGGTCTACGGGGAATTTTTGTCCGAGTCTACAGGCTCGGATTTTCCCCCACATAAATCTAACCTTGTACCGCATTCTACCTATTGGGGAGGTTGGTAAACACCGCTGTCCGCCTGACGATTGTGTGTAAACGCATGAAACTAGCAGCCGTGGCTTGTCACTGCATACCCGAATTTTAATTCAATATATATATATATATATATATATATATATATATATATATATATAATCATTTCATCTGAAAATGCCACTAATACGCTGGGAGTAAAAGTTAGTGAAAATACTGAGTAAATGGATATTGAGGAAAGGACAAAAGATGAACGGCATTCAAGTAGATAGAAGATGGCGAATGACGTTACATTTAAATGCTTGAAGAATGTATTTATTACTTGGACAAGTAAACGGAAGGGAGTTCCACAGGTGGGAAGTTCAAGAAAAGAAACTGTTGGGGCTGAAATGGCGATTGCATTTAAATATATCAACCGTAAACAAGAGCGTCCTAGATGCCAATCTAGTAGTACACTTAAATTCATGCATTCGGGGCAACAGGAAAAATAAAATCTCGTCATTAAAATATTTGCAGAAAACAGAGAGAAAATTCATGTCACGTCTGTGAGAATACGACTGAAGTCGAGATACCAAGTCAGGATCTTTAACATTACTCATCCTTCAGTAGATTTTGTTGGGATAAATAACAGGATTACCAAACCAGAAATGGCTGCAGTATTCAATGCACGTGTAAACGGTAGATTTGTACATGTGCAAGAGAGATTCTGATGAGAAAAATCTTCTGGCACGACACAGTGACCAAAATTTCTTTGTAGTAATTGATTCGATATATATATATATATATATATATATATATATATATATATATATATATATATAATCATCAACATACAAGCCTGTTTCACAGCTCATTAGTGAGGTTAGACATCCGATTGCTATAAACCGGGATCGAAAATCGACCGATTTGGCATCAGTCAAAGTCTCTACCTCTAAGCTATCGGCGAAGAGAAAGGGAATTTTTTTAACATATTATATACGTGATATATATAAACGCTAAATCAGTAGCCAGAGCACTCAATTCATAACTGAAGTGCGATGTGTTAATAGCAGGAGCAGTCACTACAAAAAATTCCTTTTCTCCATAGTGCTCAATCGACGAACGAGAGCATAGTCATAGACATACAAGCCTGTTTCTTTGTATCACAACTCATCAGTGTGGCAAGCAACTCGATTGATTTGGCACCAGTCAGAGACTACCGCTATGATATCGGTGCACAGTAGAGAAAGAGAATCTATGTATATATAAACAATCTAGCCAGAAAGAGTTTTTTCACATCTGGAAGTTGGTGTATGACCATCACAACATCATGTTGTTGGCAAGTTTGAGAAACCCTCACCGAAACAGACAGTTTATCGAAACCTTGTTTGAAACTTCTCTATTGCCTGGCTACAGTCTGCGGTAGAAATACATCCTACATTTTAATCTGTCAGCAGTGTATTGGTCATGATCTTAGGCAAGTCGGAATATGTAATCACGTCGCTAAACTTTTACCATTTTTTGAATATACCATTACTAAGAATCATGACACGGACATGTGCACACCGTGTGTTTACTTTTGAAACGTTTTTTTAAACTGCTGAATCGGTAATTGCAACACAGATTTTCGTGTTTATTTCATGTTAAAATAAAAATATAGCCTGAGGAATTAGCAAATACCAAACACTTCGCGTCATATAGATTAGAGCAAATTTATTATAGGAGAAAAGGTAATTAAACATACAATAGTCTGTGCCAGAGATAGTTTCCCTCAACGCCGTAAGTTGCTACAACACTAAAATATCAACCTAAAAACTTAAGCCATGTTCTTAAATAGAATCGTTAGATCGAGATATGGATATGGATGTCATGCATGGCGCTAAACCCCTTTCAGAAATTAGATATTTCTGTCAGGTGTACACAATTTCTTACTTAGGTCAATGATTAAAAAAAAGATTTGGGCGATTGAAACGTGAGGGTCTTGGCAAAAATGATGGAATGGCTTTTCATAATTAGAAACAAACAACAGTACAGAAACTTCATCAATTGAGGACTTTCAACAGCAGCAACAGCTAAAATCACTCGAAGAGAAAATAATAACAATCAAAATGTTGACATTTGATAATGCGCTAAATAAAAGGTTAGGAAGTAAACGCCCATCAATAAAGGTAAGAGTGATAACAGATATTGGACTTGAAAAAAAAAAAACTATTTTCTTGAAATAATTGTTTTAAGACAAAGGTTTTATAAACTCCAACCGACATAATCTCTGGCCCATTGGTCAATGCATGTTTAATGTTTCCTTGCAACGAAATGGATAATATTACCATTTCATTAGAGTAATTCCAGCAGACTTCAGTTTCGCGAATTTCTATTCGCATTATTACACAATCTTTCATGATATTCTTTATTCCATTTTTAAATCAGTTCACCTCCAAGACAGGCAATAAATCCACTAAGTCGAGAGTGAAATAAAATTTAAAAAAAAGTCTTTAGAAGAAACTGGAAATCCAGTCCTAAACAGAAAACAAGGGATAATCTTCTACTCCAGTTCGAAAGACCAGGGAGGATTATGAACCGGGGGAGAGGTGAAACTATCTACTATTGAGGAGGGAAAAAAATAGCAAATAAAATTTCAGACTTCAGAAGTTAGAAGCAGATCGTTGATGTAGACTTTAGAAGGAACCGTAAACCCAATCCTGAATAGAAAACAATGGATAAAACTTCATTCCTCTTCAAAACATAGTGGAAGAGTGTGACTCGAGCGATTTAATTGTAATCTAAACTCTTACACTAGTACGTATATTCTATTATCAACGTTGTGTCCAGATCTGTTGTATTTTTCTTAGGAAATCATTTACTGACTGATTTTCTGAAAACTAATGGCGTTAGGCTGAATTTTTACAAGTATCAATAAAAATCTGTTTCATTTGTCTAACGTAACGACACAGACTGCAATGGAACAGCCAGCCAGTGAAATATGCGCATAAATTACTTGAATGTGCGAGCCAACATTTAATGGGGTGATATTATTGAGTCTGTCTTCAGGTACATTTCATTCAAATGTAGAAATATAAGTGGGTTGAAAACACTGCTTTCTTTTCTGTTCAGCTCGGGAACAGTATGTTCAAGTAGGTAATTCATTGATATACCAGTACTCAATATGTACAAGTAGGTAATTCATTGATATAGCAGTCCTCAATATGTTCAAGTAGGTAATTCATTGATATACCAGTCCTCAATATGTTCAAGTAGGTAATTCATTGATATAGCAGTCTTCAATATGTTCAAGTAGGTAATTCATTGATATACCAGTCCTCAATATGTTCAAGTAGGTAATTCATTGATATACCAGTCATCGAAGAATGTTACTGAACTATGTCAAATGAAAATTCTACTCCTTGAATAGACGTAGCGTATCGCCGGTATGCAGATTCAGGAGTATATTTGTTGCCGAGCATGTCTGGACATGTTCCAAATCCCTCGTTCTTCAGACGTAGATCACAGGAGTCGTTCGTTGTTCAACAGTTTTACCTGTTCATGTTATACTGTTGACGGAAAATGAGTGCTAGCATATATTCTCTAAAGATTGGTAAATATACCAATGAAAAGAACTGGACAACCAGACACAAAAATACAAAATGTAGGTGCAAATGGGGACGGAATTCAAACTTCGGTGTATTTAGATAAAAGATTAAGTTTGCCACTGAAAGCAGAAATCAAGTCCGAAAAAAATGGGAGTGTCAAAAAGACGGCATTTCCCTTGACGCCACTATTATTTTAACTACCCCCACTCCGTGGCAATATTTATTTAAAAAAAAAAAACGATGATTAGAATTCTAATAAAATCTAAACATGATGAAAATAAATGTATATATCTTTTTGTTTTTGCGAAAATGTATGATTTATTTTTCATCTATTTATTTCTTTTAAATTCTAGTAATCGCTTTTTAAAACAATAAACATTGCCGTGGAGTGAAGGTAGTTAAAATAATAGCGGTGTCAAGGGTAAAACCTTCTTTTTAACACTCTATTTTCTCCTGCACGATGGTCCAAGATTACTAAGAAAGCCATTTTAAAGTGGAACATGCACCTTATTCACCAGTCTTAACACTTTTGGAATTTAGTTTGCATTAGTTAATGTCTACATAATTTCATACTGTCAGGTTAAACGTATGTTTTTAGATATACATTTTATAGATAACATGTATTGTGGTCAACTTTAAAAATATATATATTATTAGTAATTTTGCAACAAAAATCTATTGTTGGTAATGTCTTTTTTATAAAAATATCTTTTTATACTTTCTTTACCGTTGTATTGATTTTCATTTTACTGCAACAAAGCATTGTCGGTAATTTTATTATAAAAATGTACTGTTTATTTATTTATTTAGTGGGCGATTCACTATTTGCTTATATCTTGGACCCTAACAGTTACTACTAGCCCGGGTCAGAGTGAACCTAGGAACAACAGCAGTTAAGAGGTGGTGCCTCGTTTCTCTCGCTATCAGAGGCCTAGCTACCGGATGTAGTTTATCGTCACACTCAGGACGACTCCTTGCTTGAGGTGAATTAATTAGAAGAATAAATCTGTAGAAGGCTTGTGGTAATGGAAGGCAGAACAAGGACAAAGAGGGAGAATAAAAGGTCGAAAATTGCTTATTAGAAGAAAATATAGGAAATTGCGGAGAGCCATTATCTAATACGTCCTGAAATGAATTGACACATAAAAGAAAAAAACTTGAACGTTGCTCTTGAAATATACTGAGATGACTTCTCACTGATTGCTATAAAAAAAGGTTAAATCTTTTTTTATTAATTGTTCAGAAAATACAAGGGCGGTGAGCATCTCAAGGTAGAGGATTATTATTTTTGTTTTTATTGTGGTGTTTTGCTTCTGATTTTTGAAAGATTCAAACAGATGAGATGTTATGCAAGCAAAGAGAAAATATCTAATTGTCGGCACTGCATTGTCGGCATTGAGAGAAGTCTACCCAAGCTAGAAGAAGTACTGAATAGTATGATTTTGGCAAGGGCGACCAGGAATTTTTTATTTGCACTTTTTGATATCACTAAAATATTTTGCAACACGCTGATGCGTGTTAATATTCTCACGGAATATAGTTTGTTGAAATTATCGCTAACATTTTTTGTCGAGAGTTATAAACTCTACGTTTCATTCAATTTCGCAAACCAATCGATGAAATTTGAATAAGCTGATTTTGATTGGAAAAATACTTTGACAAAAACAATACTTCGAGGTTTAATAATTTCTTCAAATTAATTTTATAGGATTCCATGGTAAAGAAGATTTTTAAGAAGATTTCATTCTTCCGTTTTTGACAGCGAAGAATAAATTCTTAACGTTTCTTACTCTTGAGCATGCAACATACAGCTTGCCATGTTTATATATTTCTTTCTGGGGCCAAATTGTAACCTTTTGAAGCGTTTGGCCTTTTGATTATTTGTTTATAGTTTTCTCAAACGCGAACTGGAAACTGGATCTTGTATATATAAAACCTTAAAGAAAGATAAGCAAGAAAAAATATTGCATTTTTACTAAATAAGTATTTGTTATTTTAATGGTTAAATTGTTTTTAAAACGGTGGGAGTATTTTATTTGTTAAATGATAAGAGTTAAAATAATGAAAATTGATTGTACTAAGCTACGTATTCTAGTAAATTTTACTGTATTTTGTAACGACTTGTTTGTATTTCTTCCCAAAATTTGGTTTCGATCGAGCAAAGTGTGACGCCCCCCCCCCCGGTGTCGCTGCGCCAAATGTGACGTCTGCCTAGCCGCGTCCGTCGAGCTATCCTGTCCTGTGACGACCAACTGGCTTGGTAATGGTCGCGCCACCAAATGTGACGTTCTAACCTTTCGGTGATTCGGATGGGAATCTGGTTAGATTCGGTATCAGCCTTGTCGTTCCCAGCTCGCCTCCAACGTCTGGTTACCGAAGTAACTGTTTTAATTTCCAGTCTAACCTACCCACGTTGTGAATTGATCTTAGGCAGACAAAATCAATCAGTCGCCGGGCCTTAATGCAAGTCGAGTTCGAATAAGGGTGATATCGCACAAGTATATGTAAAAGAAAATAAAATAATAACTCGAAAAGTTCAAGTGTGTTAAAAAAGGATAACAATATTTTATATACGGTTGCTGAATACAGGACTGCGTCTACTTCCCAACCACCTATATGGATTGGTGACACTTTGTGTTTGTTAGGCGAGGCTTAACATCTTAAATTGTTTGTTCTTTAAGAAACTGGTCCTTGGTGTATCCTCAGGTGATATTCGTAAAACTTGTTTTGGTGGTGTGAGTCTAAGTCTTTCTTCAAAAATAAATTGTTCTTGGTTATAAATTGAGTTCGGAATTTGCGTGGAATCTTTCAGGTCAGCTATCTGCGAGGCGGGTGCAACTGCTTGCCTGTCTGTCTCCAACCCCAACTGCTTTTCACTCTCTGCGACTCTGCTTATATGGACGCCGACCAAAACCGGGGTGGGCTTGTCGGGGTTTGGGGTTCCTTGATAATTCTAAACCCACAACCCACTTCTTTGTTTTCGGTCAGGAAAATGTTATTATTTTCCATTTTTGGAAGTCTTCCGTCTTCTCACCTTCTTCTGTTCTGATATTGGTAACTCACCCATACGCATATCAAGTGGGTGGTTATATGATGAGATCGCATTCTGGCGTTAATTAAAAATAATTTTCTTATCATAGCCAGACCCTGGCACAAAAAAGATCTTCATAGATAGCCAACGGCTCAGTCTTTTGTTTTTGTAATTCTGCGGTTGATCCAACGGACATTTTCTGCGACCTAATTAATTTTTATCTATTTAGAATTCTGCCCTGTAGGTCATTTGACCATCCTGGAATTTTTCACCCGCACCGTAACATAAATCAGATAAAATCCAGTATCTTCCTTTCTCGACAATGGAAATAAAAATTTTTACCACTTTTCTTTGTCAGAAAAATAACACCGCTTAGTGTCCTTTTCGTGATGGCTTCTTATGACCTAACTTTAATTCTCGCCTTTCTTTTTTTTTCTTCTTTCTTTTTTTTAGCAAGCCAAATAGTGTCACAAAAGTATGGCTATTTTAGACGATGTGACGGAGAGATTGATTAACGGAAGTCTCAGAATTTTATATATAGATTCCCAGTTATTCCAAAACAACAGGTCATGTGTTGTCTTGATTGACCATATTATCATGATTTCTGTCTCAGTTTTTTTTTTTTTTTTTTTTTTTTATCTATTTTCTACTTTCTGATATGTTTTCAGAGTTTTATTTCATTGGCTGGTCGGTTTGCTTGTATTGTCATATCAGATTGAAAACTGAAATTTCAGAAGACGTTTTTTTTTATTTGTTTTTTTTTTCATGGCTTAACAAACCAATCGAAAATGAATTCAGCAGATATACAGAAATAGAAAGGGGTGTAAGACAAAGTGGTGTCTTCGCATCGGATTTATTCAACTTATACAACAAGGCGCTTCTGAGAGAAGTTCTACAAGGATTTGTTAGTGACGGACAAATTCTTAACGGTATAAGTTATGCTTATGACACTGTGTTGTTAGCAGACATGGAAAGAAATCTACAAACACTCCTACAGAAGGTAATGAAGGAAAACGAGAAGACATAATGCATGGTTGTTAGCAAAATGATGAGCCCAAAGTGCATGTTGCAAATCGACGATACGGAAATCAAACAAGTGTGAAAATTTGCATATCTGAGAAGTGTTTTAACAAAGGACGGAAAATGTGATATTGAAATTCGAAGGTGTATTTGGATATTCGAAGATGCCTTCCAAAAGCTAAGCAAAGTACTAAGAAATAGAAATATCACGTTAAAAACAAATTAAATAGTACTAAACTGTTACCTGATATATGTACTCTTGTATAGCAATGAGTTCTGGACGATCTACTCACAGATGAAGCAGAGACTTGAAGAAAACAAAAAATATGGTTTTACAGAGGGAGGCTGAGGATACCATGGAGCGAACATGGGAACAACGGCGAAGTTTTGGAAGAAATGGAAAACAAAAAGGAAACTTAGCATCAAGAAGAGGCAGTTGTGGTTTCTGGGGCACATAATGACGAAGGATGGCTTGGAAAATCTGATACTCACGGGACATATAAACGGCAAGATGGGCAAAGGAAAGCAACGCATAAAATACTTAATGTGCTTGAGTAAACGGATGGCGAAACAGGGTTCAGGAGAATTAACAGAAAGACAGAGTTTATTAATCGCGACAAGGGATAGGATGTTGTGGCTTGCCATGAACGTATATCCTGTGTGGACACAGCACAACTCCTCGTGGATTATTTAAAGAGGATAAGAGGATTGTAACCTTTGTATTATTATTATTATTATTATTATTATAAAGATGCAATCAATGAAACTGAATATTAGGGTGGCAGTGGCGTCGACTTGTCTTATTGGCTCTCCAAAACATAATTACTTGACAGAAATGAAAACTCATGAACAATTTAAACTCATATCAGTGATAATTATAACGAAGACACCATCCACAAAAAGAGTAAAATCAGTAATAATAATAATAATAATAATAATAATAGTCAAGAGAAGAGCGCGATTTAAGAAAAGAAAAAACTGTTTGACAATGTGAAACATTATTTCGACTCCATTTCTCTTCTTCAATATATATATATATATATATATATATATATATATATATATATATATATATATTTAAAAATATAACTTTAAGATAGTCGAAATATTGTTTAACATTGTCGTTTTTTTTCTTTTCTTTTTTTCTTAAATGGCGCTCTTTTCTTAACAGTTGAAAAATGTTGGAAGAGTCACGTCAATCATTGTGTTTGTTAATAATAATAATAATAATAATAATAATAATAATAATAATAATAAGATCGTTGTTGACAGAAGCTGTCTGACGAATATAATTTCCAAACTAGCGATAATTAGCGTGGCACGAATAATTACTGTTGAAAAGGGGGGGAAATGTTGTGTTTTTTTTAACACTAACAATTCGAATGCATTTCCATGAAGCACAAGCATTTCGAACGCCAATAATATTATGAGAAATAATTTAAAAAAAAAAGAATAATATTGTAAAATAAAAATGTTATTTTCGGCAACTAAAACGTGACTAGACTTGTAACTACTTTGTACTTAGGTGTACTCTGCCTTGTCTCATTATATACATAAGACAAGATACAAAATACACACGGCATTTCCTTCTCTTTGATCCTCTCATTAGAGTGGAGACGTGACTGACGGCTTGATTCCCGAACATAGACATTTTTCTTCAGTAAAATAATTTCAATTAAAATGAATGTAAAATCAAGGTGAGAAAAATATTCGATCATATTCTATATGTATTTTTCAAACGTCATGTCTCTAGATGTAGCCGTTCGTGTCACTCCACAGAATCCTTTTACTATATTATTTTTTAAATGTCATATATTCTTCGGAAAGATATTTCTTCACGATTTACAATGCCTTGATAGAAATAACAAGATTTCGACACGAAAAATTCATCATGCTACGTCTTAAGCTCCACATCGTTGTCGACCGAAACACCCCGCAAATAGTTAGAAAGTGACCAAAAAAGTGATAGCCAGAAATGTTTAAATCGGGAGATTATAGTGATTGTGGCAGAACTTTCCAACCGACCTCTTTCATTGAATTCACGACTTGCCTGGGACCGCGCGAGTCCACTAGCGGCAATGGAGAAGCGCTGGAGTTTGTTTTCTTGGTTAATGTGTGCGGTACAAATGTCTCGAGCAACTTTGGCAACTTTATGATCTTGATTAAAAGCAAAGAGATGTCGTATATGTTCATTTTGTCGGGTTTGGCATTCCAATACAAAGAAGTGTCTAAACTGAAATAAAATTTCAATAACGTTAGTCAATAGTTTCACAAGATGACTCGAGTTACTAAGAAGCAAAAAAAAAAAAAAAATCCCATGAAAGATTATTCTTCGGGATCATTCCCAGAAAATGAGAAAAGAACGAAAGAATACATGTAACAACCTAATATATATACCGCATTTACTCGTATAAGGCGCGATCTAGCGTATGGTGCAACCCCCAAATTTCCAATTATAAGAAACTGATTTTATCTTGTATCGTGTATATCATGCGAGTTCCTTTTTTGAGAGACCAAATTACAATAGACTAATCTCTTTTCCTCTATCTCTTTATCCCATCTTCTAGGTAAATACGTTAAAAAGTAAAAGATCATGGTAAAAGTATCGTTAGTAACGCTATACTCTTTGCGTAAACAAGCGAACGAAAATAGCTAAACATAAACGTAAGCTATGGAAAAGATGCATATTTGACGTTTTTATTTTATAATGCAATACTAATATGGGAATATTACATGCATTATTATTGGATACAGTTAAGTAAAAAATCCGTTTTATCACAATCATGTTTATTTATATACAGTTGTACATTTTGA
Organism: Acanthosepion lycidas; assembly: GCA_963932145.1. Lineage (NCBI taxonomy): Eukaryota > Metazoa > Mollusca > Cephalopoda > Sepiida > Sepiidae > Acanthosepion > Acanthosepion lycidas. Next base: position 48,755,461 of record OZ010607.1, on the reverse strand, counting down.
CTACAGTCAATGGGTATATAGTTAGGTCAACGACATAACCAAGGGCAGCAGTACATACACTAATTTTACACCTCAGGTATGATGCGACCCCCTTAAAATTAGCTTCAAAATTAGGTCTTCAAAAAGCATGATACGTGAGTATACAGGGTATATATTTTATAAACTATTTTTAAGCTTTGATTAGACTGGATTATGAGAATATCCCATCATCATGTATAAACTGAGAGCTATGGTAGCAAGGTGGCCTTTTAAGATAAATCATCGCTTGAAGACTCGAAGATATGTTGACAATTTGAATGTTACAAAGAAACATGTATTATAATTCCTTTTATGTGGTCATATTTTAGATCAAAATTTATCAGGATCGTTGATGAATTTAAAATTTTGATTTTTATTGGAAATTGATCTTTTTTATGGTTTTTCAACCTGTTGCAGGTTATTTGAACTTAGAAAATATTTCCTTTAGTTTGAAATAATTTTTGGAGACACTAATGATTTAGTGGTACAAGTCCTACTCATTAATGATTTAGTGGTACAAGTCCTACTCATTAATGATTTAGTGGTACAAGTCCTACTAATTAATACTTACTAGAGAAAAGCGGTAGATTCATACCTTTCTCAATGGTATGTGTGCGTAATTGAATATTAAAAAAAAAAAACGGACTGGAATAAGAATTCCAGATTCGAGACCTTATCCATTACACCGAGCGCAGATTTAAGATTAAAACACCTCGTATTCTTGAGTAGACACCAATCACGTCACTGACCAATTTCCGCCGATTTGCTTAACTTCCGTAATCATATAAGGCGCGATCTAGCGTATCGTGCAACCCCCAAATTTCTAATTATATGAAAGTGAATTTATCTTGTATCGTGTATATCTTGCGAGTTCCTTTTTTGAGAGACCAAATTACAATAGACTAAGAATTAACAGTGGCACCATTTGTGGTAAAATTGTGAGAACGTTTGTGATGACATTCTCTGATCATCCATCGTTCACTGCATCTGCGATGATATCCATTGTTGACTGTATTTTGCATATACAACCACTTGCTATGTGCAAAGGTTTGTCTTTTCGACTGTGATCACTTTCAACAGAAAAGGAAACAATTTGTTTTCCATGATTCCCTGGTTGGGAAGTAACAACAATACGATTTTTCATTTATCCAGCTAACTTCATAACTTCACTGGCGTCTGTTACTCCTAATTACTCCTTCTGTCACTGGCTGCTAGACAGCTCCAAATCCATTGGTCACCTACCTACTTCTCTCGCAGCTGGACTCACTTCCTGGTTAACTTTCAAGAGAACCGATGTTTCAACGTGATATGGTCGTAAGCTTTTAAAATCGTTAAACATAACGTGCTATTTCCTAAAAAAATATAGGAAAAAAGGTTTATCTGGTTATAATGAAAGTATCTCGCAAATTCTTGAATGCAGAAAAAACAATATATACCACTTTGAATAAGGAACGGCCAACAACGTTGATGCAATCACAAATTATTTCTAATTCAGCGATTAGCCAATAATACATTATTGATAATCCTCTCTATAACTACACTAGCTTTTTGTGACACGAAACTGTGACGAGATTTGTGACGACGTCCTCCGATCGTTCGTTGCTCCTTGCACCTGTGCTGCCATCCAATCTATTGAGTGTACTTGCATATACACCTGAACTCGCTATGTGCACAGGTCTGTCTTCTCGGTCGTGATCGCCTTCATCAAATAATACTAATGACGACAAAAGTTTTTCAAGACTCCAGGATTGGGAAGCATCAATAATACGATTTCTCCCTTAAAAGTGGGCTAGTTCCTTCAGCTTCGAGATGTGGCCTGCTAACTTCATAACTTCACTGGCGTCGGTTACTCCTAATTACTCCTTCTGTCACTGGCTGCTAGGCAGCTCCAAATCCATTGGTCACCTACCTACTTCTCTCGCAGCTGGACACACTTCCTCAACTTCCTGCCTCTCTCTCTCTCTCTGATTATATGGTGAATCTTGGGGGTGCCATACACTTGTCTTTTCAGAAGATTTGGGACCACCCTAAAGTCAAATGGGTGGTCAAATCTACAAAGGACTACTTTTATGATTTTTATGACTATCGAAAATGATTTATACAATTTTTATGTTTCCCAATTCAAAGGCGAACTGGAGATGAATCTTGAAATACTAACCCCTAAGTTCACTCAAGATGGACTGGAGACAAAATTCCTATGAAACTCTAATAGATGAGTGGATTTAAAGGAAGTTATTTAAACCCTTACCTTCTAAAGATATGTGAGAAATCTTACTGTTACATTGGACCACTCGAGTAAGTAACTGGCTCCTGTTATCTTCTACCTTTAAAAGAACCAGATCAAGTTCATGGAGTAATACTGCTGTGGCGCCATTTAAAATTGTGACAACTTTTGTGATGACATTCTCTGATCATCCATCGTTCATTGCATCTGCGATAATATCCATTGTTGACTGTATTTTGTATATACCACCACTCGCTATGTGCAAAGGTTTGTCTTTTCGACTGTGATCACTTTCAACAGAAAATGAAAGAATTTGTTTTCCAAGACTCCCTGGTTGGGAAGTAACAACAATACGATTTTTCATTTAGCCAGCTATCTTTCCCTTCGTCTGAACTGCTATCTATCTAACTTCACTGGCCTCTGGGATCGCTGACTCTTGATTCCTCAATACCAGTCCTTCTGTCACTGGCCACTGGGCAGCTCCAACACTTCTAATCACCTACCTACTTCTGTCATGGCTGGAACCTTTTTTTCTCTCGGTTTCTTACCTCTTTCTGCTTATATGGATAATCCTGGGGTACCACCCCTCCATTCACTTGTGTTGCATAAGATTTGAGACCAACTTAAAGCCAGATGGTGGTCAAATCTTCAAAGGAATACTTTTATGTCTATCTAAAATCATTTATAAAATGTTTATGTTTCCCAATTCAAAGGCGAACTGGAGACATGAATCCTGAAACACTAACCCCTTAAGTTCACTCAAGATGAACTGGGAACAGAATTCTTACGAAATCCCAATAGCTGAGTCGACTTAAAAGGAAGGAATTTATGTCCTTATCTTCTAGAGATGTATGAAAAATCATACTGTTATATATCCAATCCTTATTTTTAGCCTTCGATCTGTTTCCAAACCGTTTGTGTCGGTGGGGAGATAAAAAGTTCCAGTCTATTGCTAGTTTGTTGCTATTTCCATGTCAAAATATCAAATGAACTCCATTCTTTAGTTCCACTAGTTCAAACATTTACAACTAGCACCCGACATGACATATCCACGCAACTGAAACACGCTTGTTTAATTTGTATTTCAGTTTTAAAGAAAAAGTTCTAACTAGACAGCCTTTTCTTAAGATATGCTAACAAGAAGCCCGTGTGCGAATTCACCACTAAACGGTACAATCCTAGCTATTTCAAGACAAGAAGCAAAGGCTATCTATCCTCCCTATCCTCATAATCTTCACTTTGTCCTACCTCCTTTTACATATTTTTCACACACTTCATCCAGTGGAATTCTACCTTAAGTGACTCTCGAACTTTATTTGGGGTGACTTTTATTTTAATTTCAGGATTTTCGAATACCTTTTACTTTTAACGATCTCTAGGTAAACAAAAGAAAGTTCTTTCTTTCTTCCTTGGTATAACCTAAGTTGAAAGACAGATTGCCATCTGTCATTTGGGCTTTTTTAATTTTACTTTTTTTTCCTGGGAAATAACAAAGTTTACTTTTAAACCATTTTTCTCCGTTTTGTGTCGCAATTCTGATTTATTTATTTAAAAATTTATCAACAATTCTCTTTGATGAATTGGTTGATTGCTTCGTTTTTTACGGTTTATCAATTTTTGTCGATTATTTTAAGCTAGAAAATATATTTTAAATTGTAACATATTTTTTTTATATAATAATGATTTAATAGTAAAAATCTTTCTGTGTGAGGAACATTATTTTCTCAAGTTTGGACTCGAACATCGGACGAAATACATTAAACTGTTGTTACATCAAGAGGAGTAGCAAGAGGAACAGTAGAAGTATTAGCCTTTAATGAAAACAGTCATTCACGGCTAAACATTCTCTTCCCTAGGTTCTATTCCACATTATATTTCCCTATACCAAAAGGTAATTAAATTGCTAAAACTATTACGAATTTCTACTGTTGTTTTTGATAACTCAGTTACAATACTTTCTAAATAACCCATAGATACGGAGAGAGGTGGTGAATTCCCACCTTTTCAAAGGTATTTGCGCGTAAGTAAATATAAAATTAAACTAATTTGGAACTCGATTCCGACCTATTAACACCAGCAGTAGATCCTAGTTTACAGCATCTAATATAAAAAATCAGTTACCCATCTACGTACCGATAAAGCACGACGTTGCTTAACTCTTGTGATCGTTTGGGAATCGGTGTTTAAACGGTATCTGGCCGTAAGCCAGATCCTCTCTTATGAGGGTTGGTTGAAAAGTTGGCCGCTTAAGAGGAATTATACCATTTGTTTATAGTTAATTTCAACAAATCTCCACAGCTTTGGGTTATGATCCATATGGCTTTTCCAGATTCAGGACGACGCCTTTAGGAGGCGCTGTTAAACAGTTATAAAATCGGTACTCTCCTGTGCTCTCTCTCTCTCTCTACCGTTTCCTGTTGGGATGCGACAAAAGTAAGACCAGTACGGGAAATTGTCCCGCTTATATTTATAGTAATTTTCTAAGCGCAGCTTAGATGTGGCACAAGGACGAAAGTATGGGGTTACCCAGTGAAGATTGAACTCACTACTCAGTCGTATCTGATCTAGAAAGTAAATCTTTCTAACCATTACACCACGTCGAGGTGTCCTCCCGCCTATATTTATATCTTTCCTCTGAGTGAGTGAACTCTTCCACACACGCACACACATGTGCGCTCACACGTACACGATTCCTATTAGGTTGGTGCAAAAATAATATCGTTTTTTGACGTCAAAAAACGATATTATTTTTGCACCAACCTAATAATTACTAAGTTTTAACTTTTTCTTTCTTTTAAGCTATATTTTCCTGAATTCTATTGTATTTTCTCCAATTTTTAATCATTCAATTGTTATATAAAACCCCATGAAAATAATTCCCCTGAAATTTATTCACTTTCCTTGTGACCCCTACTTTTAATGACGGCTCGTCATTTGCACTGTAAATATTGTTTGCCATTGCTTTTAGTCCAACATGGAGAAATATTAATAGAAAGAATATAAGAAATATTCATAGCACAAAATGGCAAACGCGCTGATTCCGAAGAAACAGAGGCTGATTTTGATCGTCTCAGAGAAAGACTAAATTCCAATATACTCAGTCGGTACAAATACAGGGTTTGTTCAGATATTTGAGGACACGTCTTTTCATAGCTCTAACATTTTTTTTATGACTTCTTTTCATTATCATTTCCTTGCAGATAAATGTTGTCAAACATCAGGCTTACTCACCAAATGAAAATGGGCCCTGTAATCGTTCCCCGGCGTAGATGTCTATCTACGTTTTCACCGAAAGTGTCTTGTCCTACACGAACGACTAAAAAACGTCCAAAACAAAACGTTCATAACCAGCCACAGACGTGTTTATACGTCGATCTTGTTTCTAATTTAAGCCCCTCTGATCTTGAAACGTGTCCAATTATCAAGTCATACGTTTGGTAGGGGTATTAGTCACCGTTTGAGTACTTCAAGGTCCTTCGGTTTCTTAGTTAGTATATTAAAAACAAACAAAATCGTCTGAAAATTAAACGTTTTTACCAAAAATAATTGGATGGAGGATGAATTAAAGGAAGGGCATTTGCTCGCTGCTTGAAAGTTGCGCGATCATGTTTTTGTCAAACTTCACAAAGAGCTGTAATACAATGTCGGGGATTCTACAGCAGAAGCCATACGTGCCAAATATGTACGAAAGGTAAATAGAATTATCGATAATATTAGGTTCGTGCAAAAATAATGACGTAATAATGTCGTTTTTTGACATTTTTTAATGTCGTATTTTTTAACGTCGAAAACGACATTATTATGTCATTATTTTTGCACCAACCTAATAATACTGCATAGTCAGTTAAGATTTCAAAGCACTGTCAGAATAATGTTGCATGAAGACCTTCTGTGAGATGTAAACGAATATTGGGTGGTAGGAAAATAAATTTCCCCTCGAATCTGTTCCCGATGACATCTAATATGGAAATCGGAACAACACTTCGTCGGGACTCTGTTTCCTGCACACCGTAAAGAGCAGTACTATCGCTCTCACAACTGGAACGCGGGTATAACCTTCAGGAGTCTCAAAGAACATTCTGTCCTGAAAAAAAAAGCCGGCTCCTTTTATCCTTCCTCGGTCTCAGGTAAGAAACTGAGATATCTCGTGTTAGTCTCGTTCTCGACGATAACGCATGCGCTGTGTCATTTGATTTGTAGACATTCGCCATGCAGGTCCATGATGTCTACAAGCACATATATAGACAATTCGCCTTCTATTACTGCGGTGAGGTATGTCTCCACCGCACCTTCAATGCAAGTCACACGTGATGCGAAGAGACCAATTCATGTCTCTAATGACGAACGATAATTATCCGAATCGCGCAAAGCGCTTGTTGAGTAAGCTGAAACATCAAACGCCTGGAATCCTTTGGTTTTTATCTGCCGAGAAAAACTTTGAACAGGGCCAAAAGGTCATCGGAAAGAATCATTCTGTCTCACCTGCTACCTGCTTCCGCTGCACCTATGAGACGCGTCCCATCGTTTGAGAACCACTGCTTATTTTTAATGGTTCCGAAAGGGACCCCATATCTTTTCAAGCTTCAGAGCCTTAAAAATGTAGGTTAGCAACTGTGTGACAAAGCAAAAAACGTAAGACAATCGATGGTTGTTGGTTTTTGTTGCTGCAAAATTCAAGTAACTTTTTTTTATTTTCTTGATTCTCTATCTTCGCAGAACATTAATCTTTTCTTCTGAAGAATGATTCTTTAGAGACCCTAGGGACGTTCCAACGGTCGTCTACACGAAGTTTCCGGCAGCTGTAATGGTTCTGAAAATCATGAGCAATGAGAGTGATGTCATGCCCTCTCACTCTTTCCCTCAAGGCTTAAGGGTCAATGCTGCTTTTGGAGAGGGTTACGTCCTCTTAGATAAAGAGATATCGTAAACCTAAAAATAATACACTGAGCTGTCTGATAAGACCAAATAGATCCAAAAATGGATGAGTTTTCAATTTCCACAATCACGTCATCCCAAACATATGGCCTCCGAAATCTCTAGACCTGAATCCACGGGAGTACTTCGCAAATACACTTGGGAAATGTATAATTCCATCTCTTCTTAACTATTTGTTGAATACTAGGACAGACTGGTTCATATAGCTACCGTTGTAAACAGTCTATTGCAGCCGAAGACTGCGAGAAAACTTTCCGTTTTGTCAGCTATGAATCGAAAACGACATGATCGGCTAAGCATGTATTGCATAGGGCACTTGACTGTCTTATGTAGGATTAGGAATAAACAAAAAGAAATGTTATTTACGCTCGGCCTATTGTCCTCATCTTTACAGTTATGATCGCAACCTTTTGGCCGGACCAACCAGACTTCATCAGGTGCTGGTCGATCCAGGTAAACTTTATGGAACTTTGAACTGAACTCTTTCTTTAATCTTGGCGGGTATTTTTTGTCGTTGAGGCGTAATCGACCTGGAAGTCAATTAACGCCCTAATAACATTATAAAAATCTCAGAATCTGCTATAACTAGCACAATGTCCAAAACAGATAAAGATCATCTGGTTGGTGCATATCAACATTTCAAACCTCGTATTGAAGCAGTCGTCGATGGTAACGGCGGATTAATTACGTACTGGCGTCAGGAAGTGTCTCAAGATTATTTATATCAATTTTATCTCAAATTAGTATCTTGTTACCCGTCTTTTAGTAAATTCATGCAAATGTCCTCAAAGAACTGAGCGATCCTGTATAATGATCTACCTTTTGCTTAGATTTTATATTAAAGGAATATATGCAATATACTTTATGAAAAGTCTAGAAAGAAATTATTATTACAGTATTCACGACGTTTCGGCCATTGTACGCATAGGCCTTCATCAGATATGTTGGATTTATGAACCGGGCCCTGTATATCTTGTTTCCCGTTCCGTGTCTTTTCTGGGTAACTCAGTTACAGTTATTTTCCGGTTAGTAACTCAACCCTCTAAGTTTTTGTTCACCACTGCTGTGGTCAGCTATTAAACTCACAACTCAATGGTTCAAGTCTGGATTATTTCACCCAACGCTTTTATCTACTTTTTATCCAAGGGCACATGGCCCAGTGTATAAAAACTTTCGTTGAGTGACTTGACCGAAAAAGCTGTGAGTTCAGTATCTGACCATAGCAGAGGTGAACAATAACTTGGAGAGTTGACTTACCAAGAGGGAAAATAACTGAATTTGAGATATCTAAAAAAAAAATTCGGTGATTTGAGTGTGAATAATAATTTGGCACGCAGTGTAGAGTTCGGTTCGAAATTCCACCGCATATTCACCTGAAGAAGGCTGTAGCGTACAACGGCCGAAACGCCGTGATTATTGCAATAAGGATAAGGACAACTGTTCGAACAATGTAAATAGTTACAATACTTCATCTCAGAAATATAGACAGAGAAATATTTATATTGAATAAAGAAGTATTGACAAATCACTTCATAAAGTTTTCTGCTTTTGTGTGCTTTTATTTATTCTGAAATGTATTGATTTATTTTTTCTTTATTTATAATTAGAAAAAGTTTAGAATAGTGTTTCATTCGATGGTTTTCATAAAGTCAACAAAAGCCATAGTAAGATTCAATAAACAATATTTTGTTTCATTCCGCCTTTCACTCTCTTGCAAAACAATAATTGCAAGAACGTTTATAAAAAGAAATCTATGATTTATATCAATCAAACGTAAAGTTTTACAACTTTTTTGATCACATTGATTTATTTAACAGCTTTAAGATGGCCGACATTTTTGAGTAAATAACGATTTTCTTTTTTCATCGACAAGTTCTTCAGAAGAAAAGATTAATGTTCTGCGAAAATAGAGAATCAAGAAAATAAAAAAAAAGTTACTTGAATTTTGCAGCAACAACAGCCGACAACCATCGATTGTCTTACGTTTTTTGCTTTGTCACACAGTTGAGGACCTACATTTTAGGGCTCTGAAGCTTGAAAAGATATGGGGTCCCTTTCGGAACCATTAAAAATAAGCAGTGGTTCCCAAACGATGGGACGCGTCTCATAGGTGCAGCGGAAGATGGTAGCAGCTGAAACAGAATGATTTAAAAACCATCAAAGATTTAGAAACAGTTTCAAAAAATTCATATACCAAAAATAAATATGATTTCAAAAAAATTAAGGATTACTTTTAATTGCCTGCATGAGTCCGAGTATAAATAGTTATAAATAATTATTGACAGATTTTATCATTGTGATATTTTTAAATTATACTGTTTTTTGTGAATATATGCTAATTGTTTAATTTACAAATCGAATAAACATTAAAAAATCATATAAATTCCAGAAGTATTCATATAAAAATACTTGAATATATATATTTTTAACATACAACGTGTGTTAGCCCGTGCGATACCCAGTCTTCATCAGCCGCCGACCAGGAGTGATATCACGGTTTCGGTGGCTATGATATCACCCCTGGTCGGCGGCTGATGAAGACAGGATATATATATATATATATATATATATATATATATATATATATATATATATATATATATATATATATATATATATATATTAAATGTTCACATAATATGTGCATGTATTTCGCGCCTAACGAACTCTCGTGCGGTTCTCGTGATGGTATTTTAATCTTCGTTATTATCTATATATCTAGTTTTTAGCTTTTTAGAGGGTTAATCTAAGGGAGATAACTTTTTCTCTCTCGCAACAATGTCAAGTATTAACAAGATAATAACTAGGCTCCGAAAATTGTAGACGAGAGTTATCAATGATAATGTTCTGACTTCTAATCTGCTGTTATCTCCCTTTAACTCTCTGTCTGTATTTTTTTTTAAATGTACTTTTTATCACATACATTTGGTGAAGCGTAAGCAAATTTTAATTTCGAAAATGCACCCCAGAGAAATAAATTTGAAACCACTTAGCCAGAGGAACCAACCATCCAAATGTACACGGTGAACAGATTCTGGTGAGATCATTGAGCCTCTTTAGCTGGGGTTTGAAGTGTTGCATGCCTCGTAGGAAATCCTGGAATTAGATCAATTACGGGGGAATTTTGAGGTCATCTCTAATGGGTATTTTAGCATAGTCTAAGATCAAAATTAGATAATTCATCCAATCGGCTTATGACTCTATCACTACAGTGACCTTATTTTGAAACAAACGCAAATTCACTCATCAAAAAGTTGCTTCAGTGGCCCCCTCTGAGATTAGGAAGATTTGAATTATTTATTACTTTTATAGCAGATTCGTGCCCGGAGGAACAAAATTTAGTAATTGCTGTAAAAATGGAAATATGAAAATAAAACAACAAAATATACTGGTTCGACCAAAATGTCCGTTCATTTATTAAGTCGGAAAAAGGGGATTTTAAAATAATAAACCGAATTAAGTTTTTGCTTAGCCGATAATTTCCTTAAAGAAATAAACCGGAATTCAACAAAAAACGCAAAAACAAATGGATCTGGTTTCTATTCCGCTCAATATAGAATAGAAAAACGCCCCCCCACAAAAAAAACCCCCAGGATGTTCCATATATTCAACCTCGTGGAACTCGTACATACGATCCATCGCCTAAGATACTGGACAAATGATCGGTTCTCTGTAAGGCTTTAGCATGTACTTGTCTTCTCCTGCTGTCATCTCCCTTTACAAGAGCGAGATCAAGCCGAAAATGGACTACTGCTGCCATATATGAGCAGAAACGGTCTAGTCAGCAGTTTTCACTCTCGGTAGAGTTCATAAGCTTTATACGCTTCCTTTTGAATGACGAATTATTTTTATTTTTTTCATCTAGCGGCCTCTATGTCACAGAAGAAATGTCGCAAGCCTCTCGGTAGTGTATGGCTATTCACATTCCTTACTTCCACCAGTCTTAACCTTCGCCGCTAAAACGCGATGTCACGCACAGTCTAGCAAGCCACACTCATTCCCTTCGTATTTCTTTCATGGGATTTAAGTTTCACTTAATCAGCTTTTTCCCACGAACCATTACCTTATGGACCCGACCCCTAAGAGGATACTTCCGCCATCACAACACTCTTAACCTGTTTAAATCTAGGGTTAACCCTTATCTTTCACACATATCGGGATAAGCTCCGACTCATATTCTGTAAACATTTACCTCGATGGACCTCGGGCCTTGTACATTATTGTAATATATATATATATATATATATATATATATATATATATATATATATATATATATATATATATGAAAACCAAATATATATATGAAAACCAAATATATATATGAAAACCAAAGCAATATATGAAAACCAAATTTCTGCCTATAATGATGGTTATTAAAAGTAAAGAAGCATTCATTTAATTTCATTTTCGTATTTTGCTTTGATAAAGTCCACATTGGACGAAACGCGTCAGCAATTACCAGTTTTCCTATTGTCATTTTTATTCATAAATATATATATATATATATATCTGTGTGTGTGTGTGTGTGTGTAAGTGGGTGGGTGGGTAGCGCCCGTGTATATATATATATATATATATATATATATATATATATATATATATGAAGAAGTATTGACTTAAGATTTGCGATATTTATGGGATAAAGTGCTCAATATCAGAGATAGAGCGTTTCATGCTAGATGCAATCGTCAGGCCTGACGATTGCATCTAGCATGAAACAGACTGTCGCCATAAGTGTTGACTTCTATGTTCACTTTTATATATATATATATATATATATATATATATATATATATATATATATATATATATATATGTATGTGCGTGTGTGTGTGTGTCTATATATATATATATGTGTGTGTGTGTCTCTCTCTCTATATATATATATATATATATATATGTAATGGGGGAAAATGTATCATAAAGGAGAAAATGTTTTCTTGTGACGCGTTTACTCCTTTAGGATTTCATCGAACTATATTTTTTTACATCAAATCAACTCAAACAGACTTAGATCCTTTCCGGGGCATGACGATAAACTGCATCCGTGTCCAGGGTATGACGATAAACTATGTCTGACAGCAAAACAAAGCAAACTAAAACTTGTTTATAAAGTATTTGTACTATTTGTTGTTCTCCTTTGCCATATTCGCGTTTCAGTTTTTGTATGCTCTGGCTTTTTCATGTGATATTTGTTGGAATTTCAAACTAAAAACTTTAGTGTCCTGGGCTAGACAATAAACTACATCCAGTAGCAAGGTCTCTAATCAGGAGGCTTTGAGGAGCATGGAACCTCCTCTTAATTGCTGTTTTTTCCAGATCCACCTTGACCTGGGTGGTATCACTTGTTAGGGTCTTAGCTATGAGCAAATCGTTTACCTCCAAAACTGGAGTCAAAACACTATGAAAGTGTAAAAATGGGTTTTAATGCCAGCAATTTTTTTTTGTAAAAAATACATTTTTGAAGTATTTTTCGAAAAAAATATTAGCAGCAGTGTCTTTCGGAAAAAATTACTAGTAATACATTTTTTAAGAAAAAATATTATCAGCAATAAAAATCTTGTTGGCGTTAAATAACCCATTGTGGTTGACATGCCGTAAAACAAAATAAACCAAACCAATATATACTGAGATAGATAGATAGATAGATAGATAGATAGATAGATAGATAGATAGAACATATTACCAACAATAAAAATCTTGTTGGTATTACATTATTGTTAAATAAACCATTGAGGTTGATATGCCGTAAAACAAAACAAATCAAAACAACCTTAGATTGGTTGAATTGCTAAAAGTCAAAACGGTCAGACAAAAACTTTTTCTACTTTTTTCATGCATCTTTCTAGAAAAGTCGATCTTGTTACGTAAAAAATTCTATATCGTTATCCCATATATAATCCTCAAATCTAAAAGCCACAACTGCTATATACAGGGTGTTACAACATAAATGTCCATCCTACAAGATCTCTAATATCTAAAAAAAAAAAAAACGACAAAAGTAATTGAGTTTTTCTAGGTTTTCAGATAAGCCATCTACTCTATGTCGTAAGAATCACTAAAAAAAACTTTGCTTTATTCAGAAAGACAACAGGTTATAATCATTTTGTTTCAGCCCTACTGTCTTCTCAACAGAGCAATGCAGAGAGGAAAAAGATCATTCAAGCCTTCATTAATGGTATCATCATTTATAATCCGGCTTCCATCTTCAAAGTTCGTTTAAGAACCACTAAGAGAATCGTGAATAACTTAAAAAAAGAGGAAACGTTAAAAGAAAAAGCTATGATAGTTCAAAGTGTAGTGAAAAAAAAAACTTGAAAATATAATCGTACATGAAAGTTAGGTTAGAGAGAGCGAAGATCATCTTGAATAAGTTGGAAAATCATCCTGGAATTATATATATATATATATATATATATATATATATATATATATATATATATATATATGAAGTTTATTTAAAATCGTCATGAGGCTTCGATCCTTAGCTATGATTAATTAATGATGAACATGTCCTTTTCGTTTGTAATCGATTTTATCATGATTCTTCTGTTAAGCTGGGAGAGTAATTATACATTCTTATTGCTCAAAGTATTGTCCTATAATGTTATAAAAACCTCGGGGAATTCCAGTAAGATATCTTTAATCATTTCGAAAATACACTGCTTCAAAACTGAATCAATCGATTGGACAATTTTGCTGTTACACCCGGTATATTAAGTTCTGTAATCAGAAAAATTGACTGTTGGGCCAGAAAGTTATTAACCTTTGATGAATATATATATTTATAATATAGGTATAGCATCGTTTTCCTATTGTACACTTTTTTCTATCCTAGGGTCCTGATGAGAAAATAATGAAAACCATTTAAGGATTGTGGGGGATTGCCCTCTATCGTTTTTTGTGTAGTTAACCGGCCATAATTTAATATTGATTTTCAAGAACTCCTGTATCATCATCATCATCATCATCATCATCATCATCATCATTATTTTTATTATTATTATTAAATGATAGGTGGTGTCAACACAAACACACACACACATACACACACACATATATATATACACACAATTATAACTATAAGTACAAATATATTCGTATATACACATAAACACATACACATTCAACCATACACACACACACACACACATATATATATATATATACACCTTCACATGCATAAACATAAACATATACATACATACACAAGTACACGCAATTCGTTTAATAACACTTTCAAACTTGAATATTTCTCGCTAGGTGTATCGGCATTTGTCTTTGTCAATGTATGTGTGTGTATGTACGTGTCTTTGTCGGTGTCTGCGTCTATGGTCACTTATGTGTACCTTTCATTATGCTTATTTGTTGTGTTTTTCTTTTAAGGGGCGTGGAGATATTTCCTATCCCGTCGCCTTTTTGTGTGTGTATATATCTAAATACGTCTGCGTGTTTATGTATTATAATCTGATTGAGTATATCCTCCCCTACCTCTGTTTATGATTCAAATGTATCCATGTTGTCATGAAGTTCAGAGCAACATTTGATCTTAACATTTATTCCAACTTAATTTCAATAAAAATAAAATAAATAGAATGACGTGTATTTTTTTTATTTTTTAAATTTTTTCCTCAGTAATTTTAAACTTAATATAGATTAAAATTAAATCTTAATATTGGTAATTTCTAATTTCAAATTTTATCGCATAATTTAATATTTATTATTTAGAATAAATTCTATTTTAGTTTAACCCCAACATTAAAGCCTTAGTTCATTATCAAGTTTTTTGAATTCTCATACTTGTATTTTGATTGGTCATTCCAGCTTATGTAACAGCGTTTCCATTAGCGAGGGTTGTTTGATTGATTTGAACCTTTTAAAACCCTTTATTCTAAATTCAACACGATCACTTGACAAGACACCAGAGTGTTGAAACAAAATGGCTATTTTTGTAGTGATTTTGTAACATATTTATGTTATAAATTTCGAATAAATAATTATATATATATATATGTATATATATATATATATATATATATATATATATATATATATATATATACATATATATATATACATATACATATATATATACATATACATATACATATATATATATATACATATACATATATATATATACATATACATATATATATATACATATATATATATATACATATATATATATATATACATATATATATATATGTGTGTGTGTGTATATATATATATATATATATATAGAGAGAGATAGAGAGAGAGAGAGAGAGATAGAGAGAGAGAGAGAAGAGAGATACGGAAAGAAGTGGGGAGGAGTGAAAGAAAAAGTGATTTATAGTTCTAACCCCTACCGAGTAATATTAAATCAAAATAACTAGAATTCCCCAGCCCAAAGTTCAATATTTAACATGGTCGATTTTTTTTTTTTTTTGTGATTCAAACATAAAATAAAATAAAAAAAAAAAGTTTTAAAAACTATAAAGTTGATCAGATGTCGGTTTCCTTTTGAAAATGGAGACTGATAATCTATTTCATTCTTCAGGGAATTGTGGGAAATGGAAGAGAAACGATTATTTGATTTTGTTTTTGTTCAAAGTGCCTGACGTTTAAGAATTATAAACTTTTTTTTCATTCTTTCTTCAGCTTGTGAAAAAAAAAGGCAACTTGTTTTTCGTTTTCTTCGCCATTTCTATCTCGTTGTTTAGTTCTAACCAAGCCACGTTCCAGCAAATGAACGAACTTAAGAACGCATGCGCGTTCGAGAACGCGTATTTGAAAAACATCAGAGGCAAAAATATCTCTTATCGATTTAACGCAATCACGCAAGCAACACTTATACGCATGCCCTTATATTAACACTCGAATACGAGGTGCTATCCAAATTTTCTGAAAAGTTAACCATCAAAAATAATTTTAAAAACGAAAAGAATAACCCAGAAGTAATCTCATTGGACATGTGTAAAATGATTCCCAAAATTTTTCAAGATTTCGTAATCCATACTATTAGGTTGGTGCAAAAATAATGACGTAATAATGTCGTTTTTTGACGTATTTTTTAACGTCAAAAAACGACATTATTACGTCATTATTTTTGCACAAAACTAATATATTAATATTATTACAAAAAAAAAAAAAAGCGGGAAAAATATTTTAGTAATTCCTAAGCTCTACAGCAATGATTCCCAACGTGGGGCGCATCACCCACCGGTGGGCATGGTAATATTTTGGTGGGGTATGCGTAGGATGTGCACTCTTCGGCTACCAACGGAATAAAGGGAGTAATTCGAGTATGAGTCATTGACAGTGAATTGCTTTCTACTGAGCTCAAATTTCATCTTCCATTATTATTTCATGATTGAAATGATCAAAGTATATTAAAGAATAAGCTTTCATTCAATTATTTTATATTTCTGCCTTTAATTCTCTGTCATATGTCTTTAAACTATATATATATTTAACTGTCTTTTTGTTGTTTTTTCTTTTTACGTTTTCTCTATCATGGACGCCATGTTCTTTGGAGGCTCGTTTAGATGTCAAGTTAATGGCCTTATTTTATCTTCTTTCACGTGAATTGCAGTAAAATTTTGAATATACAAGAATTAAATATAAAAAGTGGAAGGCACTAAAATTTGAGAAATACCAAAGTCCTGGCCCCAAATCGGTTGGGAACCACTGCTCTACAGGGAATAAACATATTAAACGTGGATAGAAATATAGAAAACCGAGGCCGACAGGAATGCGTTTCCTCGTCAGATTATTTAATCTGGACCGCGTACCGATATATGTTATAAAACGTTTAAGATTTTTTAAATTCATATCAATACATGTACGCTGTAGATTTGAACCTCGTGCTTCAAACTAAATTTCTCTCATTTCAAAGTGTTTCCTCGAGTCATTTCTTCTTTTTTTTATCTTCGGAATCAATGTGTACTTTGTTCGACATCAAAATCATTTTAACCACAGATAGCCAGGTTACTTTTGCTCGGTCAAGAGACCATTTTCCTTTGCTGACAAAGTCATTGAGTACTTTTCAGTCAGGTACTTAATTTTTTTATATATATCAATCTTCAAAATGGTGACTAAACCGCAGCGATGCTAATTGAGTAATTGTTCTGTGCTATCTCTACTGTTGGTTGATAAAGCGTTTGATTGCTGAAAGTTCTGAGTCGTCGGTTACCGAGTAATTTATCAATTACTGGCGTTGTTTATCCATATCTCTGAGATGAGGTATCATGATTATTTACATTATTTAAATCATTTACATTATTCGGACTGTTATACTCATCTTCATTGCCATATTCACATGGACCAGGTTATAAAGGCGTTGGTTAGATACAGTGACTAGAATTGTGAGTTCAATACGAGGCTACAGCAGTTGTGATACCAAAAAAAGGATGGAGATTTGAGTTAAAGCGAAATATTTGTGACATTCGGAAGAGGCAAGGCACGTGGAACTAGAACAATCTACTCCAGTGAACGAAATAAAGGATTCGATTTGAAATTCCAAACACATGAAGAAGGCCGGAGCGTACAACGGACGAAACGTTGTGAATATGGCAATGAAGATGAGGATAACAGTCTGAATAATGTTAATAATATGAATACTATTCTCTATTGTATAGAAAGGGGCTTGTAGTGTATTCATTAAAGATTTGTATTTATTCTCTCCGTGACTTCTGGATTTAAGCTTTGGTTTTAATTTAGCAGTAAAAGCTCATTACAGCCTCTGTATAAAATTAATCTTGTTTACAAATTCAGTTGCCTTATAGTAGATTTTTCTAAAAGAAACCATATGTAGAATATACAACAACGACACTCTACCACGGACTCACTTGTCCCATGCTAGTTCAAATCCCATTAATGCAAGAGAAAACAGACAACTTATGTCAGCGAGGCGTTGATAATATTATAATAGTTAATAACACAAAGTGCAATAAAACGATTACAAATTTTAGAAGCCATTCATATTAAGTTAAAACAATCAATAATTAAGAAAATCATTTATGTAATATATATTTTTAATATTATCAATGTCTCGTATTTAAGGCAAAATTGGACCTTCTTGGTAGCACCCCCACTAAAAAAAACCTGTTTGTCAAAAAGACGTTTTTCCGATGACACCGCTATTATTTTAACTACCTTCATTATTAGTCAATGTTCATCGTTTTAAAAAGTGATGGTTAGAATTGTAATATAATCTAAACACGACAAAGATTTTATTCTCATTATACTTGAGAATAAACACCAAAAATAATAAACACTATTTATGTACATTATTTACATTATTCGGGCTATTGTCCTCATCTTTGTCGCCATATTTATCACAACGTTTCGGCCGTTGTACGCTCCGGCCTTCTTCAGGTGGTTGGAATGTCGAACTGAACCCTTTATTTCGCTCACTGGGGTAGACTGTTCTAGTTCCACGTGCCATGTTTGATGGATGTCAGTTATCAGTTATCTCCTGTTAATTTCCATCTGAAACCACCTGAAGAAGGCCGGAGCGTACAACAGCCGAAACATTGTAATAAATATGGCGACAAAGATGAGGACAATAGTCCGAATAATGTAAATAATGTACATAATACCTCATCTCAGAAATATAGACACACACTATTTATTTATTAGATTAAACTGATAAACCCTCTGAGGTCAGTAAAATTTTCATGTTATACTTCTATGTGAATTTCATTTGTTTTTATCGGAAATGCAATTACATATTTGATGATATGACATTTTATTACACAACTCAATACTTATTAATTATAGTCATAATATAAAAATATAGTTTTTTTTTTAATTGGTATCACCCCATGCAAGGTAGTAAAGCCACTAAGGCAGAAAGGGTTACAGGGTGGGGAAGAATTAGGGACAGAAACATTAATAATGAGCGAGAAGGGAAAAGAGTAATCAGGAGGACAGTAGATAGCGATTGACATTGCATTTGCATTTTTGCAGATTAAAGTTGGCTGTAAAAGCATGGAGCTGGAAGGGAGTTCCACAATCAAATAGTGCAAGAAATGAAACTGTTAGCATAGAATATGGAGTTACATCTTGCAAGCTCATCAGTAAATTGATGAGATCTCAACACTAGTCTAGTACTGCGCTTAAATTCAAAAAAGTTAGGTACCATAGCGAAGAGCAATATTTATTCTGTTATCTACAGAAATGTGGCACAAGGCCGAAAAGGGGATTGGGGAAATGACGGTCTTCTTTTGTCTTAACTATAACTTAGCTAGCCGCAAGCACTGATCCAATCGTACAAAACAATATTCCTCACACCAAAACAACACATTCATACGTACCTTTCTTACTACAACCACCATAATACCTCTTTGTCTCTATGAAAATACTAACTAGTCCCCATATTTACAATTCGTTGTCTGTGGCGGGGGATAAAATAACAATTCTAAAACTTAACCCCAATGAGTATTTACAATATGAATACAAAAAATATTTACAAGAAACTAAGGAAAAATAAGATTAGTGATAAAACCCCCCACAATAACTAAATGTGGCAGAAACATCACTTCACTGACTGAAATCAATGCGGGACTATAATAGTATAAAACATTCATTCATCCCAAGTACTCACACTGACATGCACTCATTCAGACACGACAACAAATACGAAACAAAAAACCACTCACGCGAAAGGCGCCCCGCATCCACCATTGAACTGACATCACTGACCACCTAACGAGGGAGGGGATGGGAAAATAAAAACTTAAAGAAAATTAGGGACAGAAATAAAAGGGGCCAATGAGCATACATACACTAGCTAAGTTAACTAGAAAAAGGAAACTAAACCATCAAAAATGGAAACCTAAGCTAGCCTAATTTCGGGATGGGTTGCACAAGTTCAACCCAGGAAGAGCAATATCCTGATGCCTAACGGGCATCAATGTGCCACTCAATGTCAGCCCCTTTCTCACGACACAAGCGCGCAAGATTCACCCACCTTTTGCTGAATTCTGATGAAGTGAGCCGCCGCCTTTCCGTCCTAATCTTGACTTTAAGCTGATGCTTAAAGTACAAGATCAGTTGGGAAGAGGTGAACCTCTCGCCTCCATAGAATCCCTTCTGACGTGTCGTCCAAATCACGACTCTCATAACGCCTAGCAAGCAGTGGAACACATACTGTTCACCCTTTGTCAGAGGCGGTGCCACATTGCAACAAATGGAAACGGCCATAGCGAAGAGCTCATCCGAACAATTACCATTTATAGAAAAGGCACAGAGAGGCCACCTTATGGTAGTGGGAACGTGAGTGAAGCCGACCAAGACCAATAATATTGTTGATTCTGCTTTGGATTTTAACAAGAAGCTCAAGATAAATAGCAGGGGCACAAGAAAATATGTGGTAGCAATATTACAAATATGGACGAATGCTAGATTTATAGATATGATTAAAGCTATTGGGTTGGTGCAAAAACAATGACGTAATAATGTCGTTTTTTGACGTTAAAAATACGTCAAAAAACGACATTATTACGTCATTATTATTGCACCAACCTAATATTTGGTGTTGCTGCTATTGTAAAATATTCTGAAAAAAATATTTTATCTTTTCTTATGCTCGCATCAAAAGCATGCGTCCGATTGCAGTTAAAATGCATATTGGAATTTGTCTGTGCTTTTAAAAATAAAACGAATATGTTTTTATCAATGCAATTCTTTTATTTATTTTCTAATTTATATGTGATGGTTTTTAAAGGACATATTTTTGTATAGCAATGAAAATTTCTTCCTAATTCCCAGTTCCGACAAAAGAGACAGCACGGCAAGCAAACAAACGGATATACCAAAACTCTTTTTTTTTTATTTCCATTTAGATAAAGCATCCAAATAGATATATTTCCCTCTGTAGAATTTTCTTACCATTTCTGAACATAAAATTGTGAATTTGTGAAAATTTTATAAGCTGAAAAAGGAAATAAATAAATGAAGTGAACTTTTTTCTCCCGAAAAAATAATGAATATTCACGCAAAATATATTTATCTTCTCAGTTTTTTTTTTAATTTTTAAAACACATATAAGATTTTAGTTGAATTACGTCACAGATTTGGATAAAGAATTTATTGGGAATTTTCACTTTGAAAAAAAAAAAAATGATTCAAAGAAAGTAAAATGGCAGTGAAAAATTATTGAATCGGTTTGCATTTATAAATAAAGAATTTTTTTCGTATCAGATCTACATTCTGATTTCTCGAAGAATGTAGTTCAAACATCAGGGTTCTTCAAGTAACATTGTCGGCTGCTATTAAGAAAGGAGAGTTGCAGAATCCTTGTACTTTTTAAAAAAATTCTGTT
This sequence comes from Acanthosepion lycidas, assembly GCA_963932145.1. Classification (NCBI taxonomy): domain Eukaryota; kingdom Metazoa; phylum Mollusca; class Cephalopoda; order Sepiida; family Sepiidae; genus Acanthosepion; species Acanthosepion lycidas. The sequence continues at coordinate 48,733,967 of OZ010607.1, read as the reverse complement.
CATAGTAAAATATAATGTTGAGACAAGCCGTTTCCTTATAAGGAAACATTAGACATTTATTGTCCGAAGTGATATCATTATTCTTGGTTGATCTTTAACTCTAGTATCATCGTCAACTGCCGTTCAAGGTGAGCAAGGTTGCAGCATAATTGTACGTGTTTTAATTCAGTTGATAGTATTAGGTTGGTGCAAAAATAATGACGTAATAATGTCGTTTTTTGACTTATTTTTAACGTCAAAAAACGACATTATTACGTCATTATTTTTGCAACAACCTAATAATATTTTAATGTTGGAGCGAGCCGTTGCCTTATTAGAAAACATTCAGCATTCATTGTCTGAACAGTTATCATTATTGAAGTCCAAAAAACTCCAGCATTCACTCTCAGAACAATTAACATTAGTTTTGGTTGAAATCTATAAAACTGGCATCCTCCAGTATCATTGTTGGCTTCTATTAACACAAGAAGAGTTGCAGAATACTTGCACTTCTTTAAAAAAAATCTCTTTATCGCAATAGTAATGCTAATATGCCCCGTTTACTTATAACGAAACATTCAGAATTCTGTGCCCGGACAGTTAGCATTACTGTCAGTCGAAGTTTATAAAACCTTTCTCTTAAAATAGTTTTTCATGAAAATAGGTTTCTCAAGGACACATGACACAGTGGATAAAGGCGTTAGTTAGATCCAGTGAGAGGACCCAAAGAGTGTGAGTTCAATACCCGGTTAAGGCAGTGGAGAACATTCAGAGGGAAATTAAGAGGAGATAACTGATAACTGACATCCATTAGACATGGTACGTGGAACTAGAACAGTCTACCCCAGCGAGCGAAATAAAGGATTCAGTCCGACATTCTAACCACCTTAAGAAGGCCGGAGCGTACAACGGCCGAAATGTTGTTATAAATATGGCAACAGAGATGAGGATGATAATTCGAACAATGCAAATAGTGTACATAATACCTCATCTCAGAAATATAGACAGGTTTCTCAAGTTCACTGATATCACACTTTCTAATCTTTGCTGGGGCTTTACCTCGTAAAATTTTACATAACTTAGTTTGTCAACACCTACTATTTAAAATAAACGCATTTTTTTTTAAAGAACAGCGTTGAATAACCGCGATAAAGCCTTTTTGCAATATTCGTTCTTTCGGTAAATCGAAGTATTTAGCAGTCATTGGCCGAACAAATGGTCCAACTGCCATTTGAATTTTATAAAATCGTTCTATTAAAACAATGTTCAGAATTCTCAAGTCCACGTGATGTTATAGATCTTTCTCCTACTGATGAGAGTTTCCAGCAGCGTGGATGGTCAACATTTTGATCATATCATTATTTTCTCTTTGCATGTGTGTCAGAAAGTCTGTGTAAAGTTCGTAGTTCTAGTTAATATAACTGTAAGAAAACACTAGAACAAAAGGTTGAGTGAACAGCAGGTATAATCACATGAGAAACATGGATTAATAATACATTAATGAAGAATAGATGTAATGGAGTAATGCATAACGGCGCAGATTTGGGGAATCGGAGAGCCGAGTTCGAATTCCAGTCGAACCCATTACATTCACTTACGTGCTAATACCCATGTGAAAGGTATGAATCCCCCTTTTCTTCCCAGCTATGGGTAAATAGTAGGGCAGACTGCGTTCTTATAAACTTGGGTGGCGACCGGTCTAGGAGAAGGAAAAACTCTGTATTAAAAAACCAGCCTGGAAATGGTTGGGCTCCCTCAGGCTATCTTGCCCAAGAAACACCACTTCCCCTAAAACCCTAAGGGATAAAAAAAACATAGAGAATATCGTAGTTCCATGCTGCAATTCTTACGAGTCAAATGCTGCTACTTGAGACCCACTTTTCAACAATTGGTATAGAGAAGGTCAGTCATCTTTCAACAAAGAAATATGCTACCTATTTTAGTTGTTGAAACTGTTGGAAGTATTTAAGTGATGTCCGTTCGTACATCTCATTCGGTAACGGTCTAAATTTAGTGTTATCTTGCGCCTAATATGAAGTGAACGTTAGTTTATAAAATATAGGGTGACCCCCCCAAAAAAAACGGGAATTATCTTTGAAGTGCGTATTGTCAGACATGAGCAAGTGGCAACACTGCGAGACAGTGACCTTGAGCAAGTAAATATTTCGCCATTTAGAATTCAAGATGAAATTCACAGTATCCCAGTTGAGATGTTGCAGCAATCAATGAGGAATCTCAGCAGCAGATTTCAAGAATGCATTCGTACAGGAGGACGCCATCTACAGGACGTAAATTTTTAAAAAAGTAAAAATTCCATCATTGTTTCTTAAATGGCATGTTCTAAGGTTTCAATTACTATGAATAAATATTTTTCTTCCATCACTCTTGGTTTTATTGGATTATTAAAATTTCTCGTTTTTTGGGGGTCCCCCTGTATTTTAAATCTCCACATTGATTTGCTCTTTTTTATACTAATGTTTACCCAGTACAAAGCCCAAAAGCCAGTCACTACAGAAGATGACTCTGTGGCGTTGCAAGGGACAGTTAAAAATTGAAGTCAATATGTTATGCAGGAAATATATAAGTTCATCCTAGACTTGAAGAAGTCAATTGGGTAGTAACTGAAAAACATCCTATCGGGAGTCTGTTCCACAAAGCAACAGTTCTTGGGAAGAAGCTGTTCGATTCGAAATAACTTCTAAGCTAATTACAAAACGGGGATACTAAAATCGAAGAGATACAAACGTTTAAATAGCTGGGAAGTGTTCCAACAGAGGACAAATTGTGCGACACTAAGATCCGAAGACTTATTGGGATGGACAAGTATGCATTCTAAAATAATTTGCATAGTATTAAGAGACAGACAAAAATCGTTAGAGACAAAGAAATCTTTGAAATGACATTTGTCCTCTCTTTTGGCAACCAAATGCTGGATAATCTCTTCAAAGATGAAGAAGAGACTGAAAGCAACAGAAATGTGATTCTACAGAAAGATACTGAGGATACCATGGATCGAATATATAAGTAACTACGAGGTTTTGAAAAAATGGAAACAAAAAGGAAACATATACTTACCCTAAGAAAGAGACAATTGAAATTCCAAGGGCACGTACCGAGGATGGCAGGCTTGGAAATTCTGATAATCACAGGATATATAACAAAAACTTGATGGGATTGAGCTAAACGATGGTAGAACAGAGTTTGGTAGAAATAATAGACACATTATTAAAAGCTACAAAGGACAGGAAAATTTTGAGGGCCATGATCACCAACGTCCCGAAGACACACAGCCCATGAAATAAAAGAAATAAGATTGTGTTAACGTTAGTTGGTACAAAGAGTAGTAATATAAATAGGGAACAAAAAGTGAATATTATATTTATCATCATCTACTATCAAAAGTATGAAACCTCTAATTTAATTATTACCATCAACACCGGGTCTCATAAATACCCCCTCCTATGTACATATAATGTTGTCTATGAGTTCTCATGCTCACTTTGGGGATTCCATCTCATACACTGATACTCGAAACCAACATTAGATAATTACATTGGGTAGACATACACCACACTCTCTCGCAGATTAATCGGTCATCTGTCGAAACTCAGTACAATCCGTGCACACATCGACTACTACATAATCAACAAGCATAATATAGCTATCAACATAAGACAACTATTAGTGGATAATACCGAAATAGTCCACAGAAACCCATGCAAGGAAAGACTCAAAATGCCAGAATATATTGTTATACATAATAATAAAAAACGCACATTAATAAAAAATATAATTCACTACAAGACACAGTATCTTGAAGTCAATAAAATGGCGCAGCCATTCGTATCAGAGAATGCCAGTCTACCAGGGCACAACGACTGACGGCTCCCAAGGGTTCAGTCTACCCAATTTCACTCAGAAGGCTTGGGTGAACAGGCGGTATGGTTTTAAGGTACTTTCCAAAGAGGCCGCACACTTGATCGCCTTCCCCAAACGGATAACATCAATTCGTCTCCTTCCTGACAAATCGACCCTGGTAACATTCGAATCCGGTCTCATAGTCAGAAAGCGCATGTTCTAACCATTCGGTCATTTGAAGTGAATTTGATATAATTAATGTGCGCATATGTTATATCAGTATTAAAAATATGCAACAAAATAATAAATAAAATAAAATAAATAATTAGCTGAAATAAAATAAAAAATTTTAAAAAATCGCTTTCTTTTTTTGCCTCGTTCTCAATAGCCTTTGCAGATGACGTTACGCTAGACCATTTCAAAGATTTGACTGATCAAAGAATGAATGTAGACAAAGGAATTTTAACAACCACACAGAAACGCATTTGTTATGGAAAATGACTGGAAAGTACTATACTCAAAACCGTGTCTAAATATTGGAAAAATATTTTTTTAAAATTAAAGACCGATCTCATCTTTTCTTTTTTACCAAACTTCTTTGCATGAATACTTTCTGGCTAAACATATTTATTATTCATCTCTCACTCTTTTTTGTTGCAATATATATATATATATATATATATATATATATTGCAACAATATTTATTTCATTTAAATTGGGATTATAAATTTGGCTCGCGTTACGCTGATTATTTTTAATTCTTGAATCAATCTTGTTAAAATATATATATATATATATATATATATATATATATATATATATATGAGCCACTTTATCTATCTTTCCTTATCTCGCTGTCTGTCTGTGTGTCTGTCTGTCTCTCTTGTGAAATCTTCCACAACAAGCCAGTTAACCCCTGCTAGAAAATGCACTATTCCTCTTGTAATTTTCACCCTCACAATCTTACAAATATATAAATAGCATTCTATGGTTAATCACCTTCAATCTAGCTCGCTGATTGGTCAATTCCGGATAATCAAACCGCCTGCACCCGACAAATTTGTTTTCCCGCGTTCTCCATTTGAGCCTCCCACGTGGTACAACAAAATTATAAAAACAAAACACGTGTAAACTCTCTCTCTCTCTTTCCCTCTCTCTCTCACGTCCCATTCCTTGCTGCGAAAATGTAATCTTCAAGAACTCCCGTCTTAACTAATGCAGTCAGACGTTAAAGACATTACCAACATTCACGCAAGTACGAACTCTGAAATCTCTTCTGAACTTTTATCAACTTGTACAATACTCAATTCCAAACATGCTAAAGAAATTTTATTCTTCTAAACGACAGCTTAATAATTTAATTTAAGAGACACAACTCTGTCTAACCTTTTCACTCAGTATTCATGCATGTATATCAAATATTAATAAATTCACTTGTTACGTTTTGAAATAAGATGTTTATGAATCTTTATTCTCTGTCTTGTATTAATTGTTGTGGATGGAAGATTATAGAACACACACAATTTTAAGCCTTCTGATAAGTCAAACATATAATCATTACACATCCGCGACAAATTTGTCACGCTGATGTTTAAGAAAACACGTCACCAACTCTCTCTCCTCTCCCTCCCCCCCTCTCTCTCTCTCTCTCTCTATATATATATATATATATATATATATATATATATATATATATAAGCATCTTTTATTTGTAGTTATTTAATGCCGTCTAGATTTTTAGGATAGGTTCGTATGAACTGAATATACATTCTTTGTAAGCAATCTGTTTGCAGATGATGTATCATTGACGTATTTTTGTAAATATTTTTTTCTCGAAAATCTAATATATTGCTGGTAATTTTTTTTTTCTGAAATGTGTTACAGGTATTTTTACTATAAAAATCATTTTTTATAATTTCATAATATTTTGCTGGGAAACCTAACAGTTGCTACCACCCAGGTCAGAGTGAACCTGGGAACAGCAAAAATTAAAAAGTGGTTCCACTCTCCTCGTAATCTCCCGAATAGAAACTTTGCTGCTGGATGTAGTTTATCGTCATTCCCAGTACACACACACACACATATATATAACTTTATCTATGTGTTTATCTCCCTCTCGCTCTGTCTCTCTCTATGTCCCTCTCTTTCTCACTCTCTATTTTTCTCTCCTTCTCTCTCTATATATATATATATATACATATATATATATATATATGCGCTACTTATCTTTATCTATCTCTGTCTTTATCCCTCTCTCTCTGTGCCTGTCTCTTTCAGCATATATATACACACACACACATATATATATATATATATATATATATATATATATATATATATATATATATATATATATATATGCATGTATATATACATGGTTTGATGAATAATTTGTCGCCATTTTAAATTTTTAATTTTGTGCATGCGCTTTGTTTCTTTTTAATTTTATCGACTGCACCGTATAGTCGGGTCAGTTGGGCAACATCTGTGAGAAAAATTGCTCCATTAACTCCACTGGAAATTTGGAGTGAGGAGAGTAAACAGGGCTCGGAAAGAGTCGGATGAGTCTAATGGTGATTCCAAAGGTATCCCAGCTCGGAAAACTCGTTCTGGCCGTTCTGATAAAAAAAAGAAATCCTGAATTTGTTGATGAGAGCCTCACACACAACACAGATTCCTAGTCATGTCCCTTGAGGAGGTAATGCTGCTGGAAGAGGTTTGATTCTGGATTACCCTATGTCTGGCAACAGGACTCTGTATCAATCCATACAAGCAGTGAAACCTAGTTTTGGATGTCAGACAATTATTTGCAATATCATCACCCCTTACAACTGGCCAGCTAACTCCCAAACTGCAACCCCATTGATTTTTATTATGTGTAGAGAGTAGTTCAGTGAGAGATTAACAAATCTTGTAACACCAAAGATGAACTGAAATCAAGGATTATGACAGAATTCACCAACTTAAACAAGGAGCCCGTTCAAAAGAGATTCAGGAGTTTCCGAAGACTTCTGGAAGCCGTGGTTGAATCCAGTGGATATTTTATTGAATAAATTTACTATTTAATATTTCAAGATATTTTGGTGTATTATGGTAAATATATCTGTTAAAATGAAATGTCAATGTTATTTTCATTGATGCATAATGCAGACAATTTATCCACCGCACCCTGTATATATTTACATACCGATTTCTTTACATAATTATCTGTGAATTTTCATGGCGTCTTATGAAAGACAGTGTGTTTTTTTCCGGTTGCCTCGCACCTAAAATTAATCAAAAGAATACTAGTGAAAATTGAATAAGGTTTCATAATGACTTGAACTAATAACAAAATAATAATGTCATGAAGTAGGTGTGATGATAAGCTGCTATAATTCCAATGAGGGAAATATTTGCCACAACTTAATAATAATTAACAAAAACCCATCTAGTAATAAGATAGTAATCGAATAAAGATCTCAGTAATTGGATATTTAAGATGAATAAAAACTAGTAAAACTTAATATATCAGACAGTTATCCATATTATCAAAAGTAAGGAAATAAGTAATACACACAGCAGATTACTAGTTGATAATCTTTAATCTAGTGGTCTGATGATGAGAAAATAAGAAAGTAAGCCAATAAGTAATGCAATTTATTTCATTATATAAAAAAATAAGTGACACAATTAATCAAGGTAAATAAGATCGCGCCATGGTCACCAATATAACAGGAGAGGTTGGAAGAAAACCTTATTCTCCATTTTTCTATTTTCCCCATTATGGGCATTATAATACCTGTGATATAACAACACCGTAGCTCACGGACGGAACAGAATGCCTGAAAGGAAAAAAGAAAAACCAATCCTGATTTATTCTTAGAGAAAACTTTATACCACTTAGACATACTATATATACATGTCTACACATGTCCCACGCGGAGAATAATATATCACATACAATGTAACCCGGATATAATAGAATTGTCGGGACCGGAGAAGGAGTCTCTTATATCCGGGTTTCTCTTATATCCGTGTTTGGTATATTTTGTTTAGGTAAGTATGGCTCTAATTTGGGACCAGAGAAAATTTCTTTTATATCCGGGATTCTCTTATATCCGGGTCTATTAGGTCCGGGTTTCACTGTATATCTATATAGCAAAGCAGAGTTTAAGAAGAAACAAAAAGAAGGGCGTTGCATATAATATGGAGATATTTCTATGTCTGGTGAACCCATGTTTAGGACTCCAGATTCAGATGCGACGGATTCGTCTATGTCCCAGCCGAGGACATATTCCAGGAATGGGAAAAATTAAGGATTACGAGTTGAAGTTTAATTCTAAAACTGGGAGAGATATATTCCCAAAAAGAAACGGCACCATGGATTTTGTAAACTGCTGGGGAGCCAGATTTAGCCTCAGTCGGGGCCATGTGGGCGGGGTCTAAAGAAAGCAACCTTTCGGTTTAGCTGCTGTAAACAAAGGGAAATTGACTTGCACTTTCGTCGCTGTAAGGAGTGACGTCATTAAGAAGCCGTCATGTGACCCACTTATTTCTACCAAAGGGAGATAAGCACCTTTTCTGTCCCCACACAAACGAACATATCGTACAAGATATAGCTATACATCGCAGGTTCACATCGTTCAGAACTTAGTCATCATCTCGTTCAATTTTAGGATTCCACCAACGAATTTGATCATCTAGCTACTTCCTTACAACAGTTTTCGCTTCATCATTAACCATAACCTTTGATGTATCTCCCCAGCCAGTGCCTCTTTCACTGGAGCAAACAGATGCATGACTGTTGGTGCTAATGGCTGAACTCGAGGTTGGGTGTCCTACCTGAAAATATACATCCAACTAGAAGGGACGTGTATAATAAGAGTTCTGTCTTGTCTTATAACTTATAGGTTCTTTCAAAGCTGAAGATGATATCAAGATTAAAGTAATGAATAAGCTCTTGGATGAGAGTGATACATGTCACAAGGAAGCAAGTTAAGTGATACATGTACCAAAGAGGCAAATTAAGTGATGCATGTCACAAGGAAGAAAGTTAAGTGATACATGTCACAAAGAGGCAAATTAAGTGATGCATGTCACAAGGAGGCAAATTAAGTGATACATGTCACAAACTTGTCTAAATCGTGTCACAGCATAATTGACCATTCCACAAAATGTTTAATATCTAAAAAAAAAAGCACTAAACAAATTGAGTTTCTTTTTTGTAGGCTTTCAGATAAGACATTTAGCCATCTTGACAAAATTTGTCGTAAGAATCACTGAAAAATCCTTAGTGTTATTCAGCTAGAAAAAAACAGTTTTTGTGTCAGTTCCATTATATCTTCCCAATTGAGCAATGGTGAGAGGAAAAAGATCATTCTTTATTAATAGTACGGATATTCATAGTTTGGCTTCCATTTTCAAAGTTTATTAAAGAACCACCAAGAGAAAAAGTGAATAAATAAAGTCTTGGAAAAATTTTAAAGAGGAAACAGTAAAGAGTAAGAATGGATCAGGTCACAACAGAAGATGGATCATCATTTCATCTTAGAGCTAAATACATCTTTATTGATCAAATTAGAGTCTAATAGTGTTAGAAAATCTCGGAGAATCCCAGTAAGATATCTTTAATCATTTCTAACATACAACTGTTCAAATCACAATGTAACAATCTGACAATTTTGCTGTTACACGCTTTGGACAATTTTGCGGTTACAACCGGTGTCTTTTTAGTAGAATTGCACATATTTTGAAGAATTATCCCACGAACCCTGAAATTTTATTTCATCAATGAAAATTGTATGACAATAAAGCGTTTGAAACGATCGAAAAAGATCAGGCCCAAGGTCAGGTGAATATGGGGTGTGTGTGTGGGGGGGTGTAGAACAGACCAACTGGCTTCAAATTTCTTTTTCTTTTTTTATATATGCGGATTTGCATTTGTGATGGAGGAGAAGAACATTTTTACTATTGTCGCGCTTTTCAACCGAAATGTTATGGACACGTTGCGGATGGTGGACGTATAAATGTGCATTTAATCTTTCACTGTGTTTTAAGAATTCTAACTGAATACACAAAATTACCTTTCTTCGATGGACCTCGGTTTTTGTGGTCGGTTGTCGAAATCAACTCCGTTTTACGTTGAACATATGCTAATGTACTTCAAACTTATTCTTAACTAGCTTAAAAGCCTCATTTCATATGGACTTTTAAGCAATAATAATTTTGAAGAAATATCTCAGAATTTCCCTATTCACTCCATGGAAATTCAAGATCTCACTTTAACTCTAATTCGGGCTAGAAATCCAGTTCCGTTCAAAAGACCGATTTAGACCGAAAGGCATATTTGGACCGAAACTCAGATGTGGGCCGAAATTCAAGTTCACGCTGAAAAGTGAGTTCTTCAAATCTCAAACGTCGTGGAACTTCAATTGAGTTGTCCAAAAAACAAACTCTGCGGAATTTTAAGACCTCACCTCAAGAAACCTCTCACTTTAACACTGATTCCTTGGCATTTTGAAGAAATACAATTGATTTCCTCAACTCACAAAGTTCTGGAGATAATTTAAAACTGAATTTAAAACAAAACAAAAAAATGACAATATAAATGAAAAACTTTTACTATTAGGTTGGTGCAAAAATAATGGCGTAATAATGTCGTTTTTTGACGTACTTTTTAACGTCAAAAAACGACATTATTACGTCATTATTTTTGCACCAACCTAATATCTTTCTTCCTTCTGTTTGTTTTTCGAATATTATTTATTTTCTCCGTATTTATCTGCTCTTTTTTTTTCTTACTTGGCTTCTTATATTTTTCAGATTATTTTTTCTTCTTCATTCTCATTCATATGATCTATTAGGTTGGTGCAAAAATAATGACGTAATAATGTCGTTTTTTGACGTATTTTTTAACTTCAGAAAACGACATTATTACGTCATTATTTTTGCACCAACCGAATATCTTTCTTTCTTCTGTTTGTTTTTCGAATATTATTTATTTTCTCCGTATTTATCTGCTCTTTTTTTTCTTACTTGGCTTCTTATATTTTTCAGATTATTTTTTCTTCTTCATTCTCATTCATATGATCTATTAGGTTGGTGCAAAAATAATGACGTAATAATGTCGTTTTTTGACGTACTTCTTAACGTCAAAAAAACGACATTATTACGTCATTATTTTTGCACCAACCTAATAATCACTAATTTTTTTCAGTTATTTTAAAATTTGAATTTTTAACTGTTGCATTGACACAGATCCCAGAGCTGGACGAAAGACAGATTTTCAATCATGGGATCATTGTGATTCCAAAAAAGTTGGCCCGAATTAAAAAAAAAAAAAAACTCACAGAATGTGCCTTTTTAAAATTTAGATTACCACTTATGAATAATAGGTAAAATGACATTCGTTTTTTAAAATTGTTTCTCCATGGAGAAATTACTTATGACTAGACCTAATACAAGCGAAAAATTAAATGCGGGCAATGCTTCATTATTCAAATAGAGCGATTGTCCGAGTAGATAAAAGAAAGAGAACTGAAATTAAGTTGGAATAGATAAAAGCAAAAAAAGAAAAAGAAATTATATTGATAATGCTTAATCTAATACCACTTCATGATAATAATGAAAAATTATTGCTGCTTTTTTTTTTACAAGCTTTTTTTTTTCTTTTTTAGACTTTAATAAGGCAAATTAGGTAACGCTCTTTCCTTTGTACGGAGATTGCCTTGTGCAAAGAACTTTACTCACCTCACGCCTTTGTTCGCTTGTTATCGAATTGTGTAAAGACCTAACACTTCAGCAAGGATTTCAAAGCGAGTAATTTCCACCATTGATTCTTTTAAATAATCAGTTTCTGATTAATTGACGTTGCTGTGATAACACGACAACGTGATTACGATTACGTGACAGAATTGCTCTTGCTCTTCCTTCAGAAATAAAAGGGCGAATATGATAGTGATTTTGTTCACGTTACGCTCCCTCAATAAACGCCAAAAAAAAAAAAAAAAAAAAAGAGACAATTTCAATGAAACTTTGGTCGGCAAGTGCTAACAGGTATTCTTACTGCAGCGCAAAAAAAAAAAAAAAAAAGAATTACATCGATGGAAGAATACGATCCCCTGATTCCTAATTTCTCGAGACGATGAAAATTACAGTGTAACCCGGATATAAGAGAGTTGCCGGGACCGGAGAATAAGTCTCTTATATACGGGTTTCTCTTATATACGGGTTTGGTCTATTATATATATATTAACACAGGCTCTAATTTGGAAGCAGATAACAATCTCTCTTATATCCGGGTTTGTCTTATATCCGAATCTCTTATATCCGGGTTGCACTGTATAATTTTTTACTGAATTTCAAACGATTATTTCGAATTTGTAAAGGCTTGTGAATTTTCTTTAATAAAAATATTGCATCCGTGTACGATGCAACTTTTTCTTGGGTGTCTACGGGGAGTTGAAGAACTGACCACCACTCTATCCCTTGTGTGATGTTTTATTATCGAAAGATGTTATTTGTTTTTACTTGATTCTATAAGCAAACAAACAGTCGGCTTTATTGGAAAATATTAGATAATCGTTCATACGTGAGACTATAGTTAAATACTGGTCAGGTTTATACTTGAGTCGATTGGAAAATATCTGTGTATATTACTGATAAGAGGTAATATAATTATATATACTATTTACATTGTTCGAACTGTTGTCATCATTTTCTTTACATATCCACGACGATTCGGCCGTTTTATGATTCCGCTTTCTTCAGGATTTGTCTATAGTACTGAGAAGAGTGAATGTAATTATTTACATTAAGTACATTGTTCGGACTGTTGTCCTCATCTTTTTTGACATATCAACGACGTTTCGGCCGTTTTACTCTCCCGCTTTCTTCAGGATCTGTCTATATTATCTAGAAGAGGTAATGTAATTATTTAAACTATTTACATTGTTCGGGCTGTTGTCCTCATCTTTTTTTGACATATCCATCACGTTTCGGCCGTTTTACGCTCCGCCTTTCTTCAGGATCTGTCTATATTACTGAGAAGAGGTATTGTAATTATTTACACTATTTACATTGTTTGGACTGTTGTCCCCATCTTTGCTGTTATATTCACGACGTTTCGGCGGTTGTACGCTCCGGCCATCTTCAGGATCTGTCTATATTTCTGAAATGAGGTATTGAAATTATTTACACTATTTACATAGTTCGGACTGTTGTCCTCATCTTTGTTGTTATATTCAAATAGACTAAAGTATATATCTGACAAAATTTACATATAGAATCACGTATAAATAATTAACTAGTATTTTTCACAATATTTACACTGTTCGGACTGTTGTCCTAATCTTTGTTGATATATTCACGATGTTTCGGCCGAGGCACGATCCGACCTTTTTCAGGTGATTGACATACTGGTCGGATTTATTAGAAAATATTAGTTGAATATTTATACGTGAGTCTATAGGTAAATATTGGTCGAGTTTATATTTGAGTCTATTGGAAAATATTACTTTAATATTTATATGTTAGTCTATTGGTAAATATTAGATAAATATTTATACGTGAGCATATAAGGTCCGTCGTGTTTATACTTGGGACTATTAGAAATATTAGTGACATATTTACACGTGTGTCTATGGGCAAATATTGTCCGGTTTTATACTTCAGCCTATTGAAAAATAATAGTTAAATATTTATACTTCAGTCTATAGTTAAATAATGCTCGAGTTTATTCTTCAATATAACGATTGGTTAAACGTTTGCACTTGAAACTATATATTAATATTGATCACGTTTATATTTAAGTTTATTGGAGAATATTGGTTAAACATTTATAATTAAGTCTATATATAAATATTAGTCGAAAAATGTTACTTGCTTTTAGATGATGCTATAAGTAAAAAAATAACCGGTTTTATACTGGAGCCTGTTGAAAATTATAGGTTAAACCATTATACGTGAATCTATATGTAAATATTGGTCGGGTTTACACTTGTGTCTATTGTTAAACATTGGTTAAACATTTATATATGCCTATATTAAGTATTAGTCGTTTTATACTTCAGTCCTAATACAGTTATTATTTGGGGTTTATATATGAGTCTATAGAAACATATTGGTTTGATATGTGAGTATTGTTAACATTCATCGGTTTTATACCTGAGCCTATAGGTTTTATACCCGAGTCTATAGATTTTATTCGCTTTTCTAATTGTGACTATAGTTAAACACGGGTCAAGAATATACAGGGCTCAGCAGATATACCTCAAACATAAATATAAGACATTAGCTAAATGAAGATGCCATTGCAACTAATGTCTTACCATTCTGTCGCGCCCTGCACTTGAATATGTAGGAAAATATTGTTTGGGCTTTATAGGACAATATAGCTAAAATTTGGTCGGGTTTCAACATTTCTTTAGTTTATACTCGAGACTATAGGCAAATATTGGTCAAGATTTTACTTGAGTTCATAGGTAGACAATGGTCGATTTTCTACTTGAGTCGATAGGTAAATATTGTATGAGTTTATACTTGAACCTATAGAAAAAACATTGGTCGAATTTATACTTGAATGACAGTAAGTACTAGCCAGGTTTATAACTGAGCCTATCGCTAAATATGTGTTGGGTTTATATTTAAGTCAATAGCTAACCAATAATAATGCTTATATTAGGTTGGTGCAAAAATAATGACGTAATAATGTTGTTTTTGATACATTTGTCTGCATGTATCCATAAGGAAGATGGCCCGTTTGAGATCGACCTTACTTATCTGTATGAGATGCAGTCAGCGTATTTTTGGCACCATTGACAGGCCAAACGTATGCCAGTTTGAATCCCATCAAGCATGTTGTTATGGACTTTAACTGTAGGCAAGAAACCTCACCAAGAGGATTTAAAAATATAGAAAAGAGATCGTTAGGCCAGGCGTGGTCGTAGGGTCACTGTGCAGTTGAACGCCTGATCAGTTCCCTTCACATTTCTGGGTTAGGAGCCGGTGAAGATTCATAAGTAGCATGCCTTGGACAAGTAGACCTGAGGGAGCTCATCACTGACCAAGTCAATTCTCAACCTAGTTCCTGCAACTTGAAGGGTCCTCTTGGTACGGAACACGTTGCCATTGATTTCAATGGAGAGGGTACCCTCTTCCCTGACCGTTTTCAGTCTAGAAAGAAGCGATGCTATGATATCACCAGAATGGCTGCATAATAGTTACAGAAAATATTCAACATCATCATGATATATTGTCGTTCAAGATACAATAAGATTCATCCACCTTCTAACAGGTCTTGATAAATATTAGTTAAATATTTTTACGTAAGCATAAAGGTAAATATTCGTCGTGTTTATACTTGAGACTATTAGAAAACGTTAGTCTATGGGCAAATATTGACCGGTTTTATTACTTCAGTCTATTGGAAAATAATAGTTAAATATTTTTACGTCAGTTGAAAATTAAATTGAAAGCCTGTTGAAAATTATTGGTTAAACCATTATACGTGAGTCTATATGTAAATATTGGTCGGGTTTACACATGTGTCTATTTTTAAACATTGGTTAAACATAACTTAAATAATGGTTGAGTTTATTCTTCAATATATTGTTAACGATTGGTTAAACGTTTGCACTTGAAACTATATATTAATATTGATCACGTTTATATTTAAGATTATTGGAAAAAATTGGTTAAACATTTATAATTGAGTCTCTATATAAATATAACAGGTCTTTGTTACCGATGACCCGACCATGTGGCACTCGGGCAAAGTTGATTTTTCACGTGCTTTACAAAATAAAGTTTGCACATAATTTAAAAGCTTGGATTTAATGTGCTAATATTGTCACTAAGAATTAGATTCATAGCTTTTACAAAGTTTTGAGCATTCACTTTTAAAGATTATCTGAAAAATGTACAGAAATACCTAATTTGCATACAAACTGATTTCAAAATTTTACTATTTCAAGAATAAATCCAAATAAAGTTGATATCTATTTTATTAGATACATTGAATGAAAAATATATTCAAATCAGAATTTTAATTATGAATTAGCACATGCGAAGTATTCAAATTTAATACTGTATACGATGAATATAATCTGTGTAAAAAATTGTAAAAGGTTACAAAAAAGACAACTCAATGATTTGTCAAAGCATTTGATAGATCATCTCTATCTATAAAAGGAATGATGTGTGTGTGTGTGTGTGTGTGTGTAACGAATGCACGGCCGAAATTTTCGACAGATTTGCACCAAAATTTACATATACATCCTCCAAGTTAGCGAGAAGATCAAAGACCGACTTTGCATTTCCAACTCCCATTGATACTGGAAATAATCAATTTTTCATGCTTCTACGGCAGTTTTCATGTAGTTTTCCGCCATTTTCTACTGGCCAGAGTGAGAGCCTATAGCTGGCTGGCACGAATAGGTAGGAAGATTCTATTGGCCAGCGTGAGAGCCAACAGCTGACTGACACGAATTTCAACTAGCATGATGGCATGAAAAAAAAAAAAAATCGATAGCTGCATTCGTCATAATTGGGAAAAATTTAAATCTGCATGGCATTTACTCCAATTGGCTCATTCGCTTGCTTAAACTCAACGTTGATTCGGATTCTGAAGAACTGTGTTGGGTGTGGAAAGTATTTGTTGTTAACATTCTTTTTTCATTCGTTTTTTCCAGTTACGCGTCCTTTTATAAAGCTGATCGTTTTGTATTCATTTTGTTTAGTTCTTTTTTCGTAACAGATTTAATGTTTAGTATAGAGCTTAGAAAAAATTCGCAATGTGAGATAGGCAAGAAGTAAGGCATGTAGCAACATCAGCACGGCAAAGGGCACTCCTTTAAAGGCAAGGAAGGGCAAAAATATTTTAAGTCAAGTGATAGCGATTGCTGTATGAGTCGTACGATTTTTGAATCAAGCACGGGCAACGCCGGGCCATGCTGCTAGTAATTAATAAAAACTAAAAACAGGTAAAAGTCTATATAATACCACCATACTGCTTGGCACAAATGATGAGACAATTTCTTTTTTTAAATTTACGTAATTTATTAAAAATCACACTAACATTTCTGCACTACATAATGCATTACATCATAATGTAGGTAAATTGTTCAGTATAATTTCCCTTTGACGGTTTTATTTGGTGGCACAATAATTTAGTAATTATGCGCTTGTGTTATGCATCTTGTCCATATAAATTTGCAAAACTTCAGAAAATTATAAATTTTATAAGGCTTTGCGATAAGGCTTTTCACAGATCACCTGAATGAAATTCCAGTGCTAAGATTTTCAATTTAAACTTAATCTTCAAAATCGTTTCCTAAAAAACGGTAAGGATGTGAAAAATATATTTTGAACATTTATTTAGTATCTCAAATCGCAACTTTTGAACTGAGTTCAATATCACGGTCTCAAAATCAACCTGCCATAACGCGGTCTGAAGTACTGACTTACACGCTTAGGTTTCATTACCTGACATGAAGGTAAAGTATTGCAAAATCATCAAAAGACATGCGGGGATGTCTTGATAGATTCCCCATATCAAATAGAACCAAAATAATTTTGATACAACTGAATAGATTTTTTTAAAGATTTTATTTGGATTCTTGGTTATCATTATATATTGTCCTCATCTCTAGTTCTTATCAAGTTTCGACCATTGTAGCCCCACCCGTCCTTCCTTGTATATTGATCTGGGTAACCTACAGAGAATTCTGAACCTAACCCTTTACTTAATCTATGGGTGTAGATATATTC
>OZ010607.1:48691380-48711380 GCA_963932145.1 Acanthosepion lycidas | reverse complement strand
AGAGTGGAATCAGAGTGCCGTGTTCAAATTCCAGTCGAAAATACTCTTGTGAAAGACCTGAATCGATGTCAGCTCCATACATCTAGGAATTAAATAGTTAGAGAGAGTAGTTTTACTTTGCATCCGATATCCAGGACAATATTACATAGAATATTACATAGCTTTAGATAAAAATAGTGAACCTCGGACTGTTGCTCTGCATATACTGAAGGGTTTAGCATACGGGTCTTCTTCACACGTTGAATGTTTATGACATTTCTGAACGGATTTTAATCTTACGCAATATCACTTATAAAATCGCGAAATGATAGTTATCTAGAACGGCCACTCTTCTAGATCATTTTGTATATAATGTCCCCCATTTCTTTTCCTAATGTACATCAAATACCCTCCTCATGTCATAACTTCTCAACTCCGCATCAGTTCTAATTGCACAAATATGTACTCATTCTTAATGAAAAATCTGATATGTCCGATAAGTTCAAGTTGACAGATGATCTAAAATATAACCCAAATGTTAACTCGGGCTAGAAATGGTTTGTTAATTTTAACGCCCCCAAAACAAAACTGCTCAATTTTGATTGCCTGGGAGAACATTTTCTTGGCTCCCGTTGGAAATATGAGTGACTCGTTGTGCCTTTTCCGACTAACGGTATCCGTTGACATGATGTAGAAAGAATATATCGAATCAATTGTTAGGTCTGCTGCTAAGAAGGTTGCTTCACTGTATCGTGCCAGAAAATCTTTTTCGCCAGATTCTATCTAACACATTTATAAGTCTACCATTTCTCCATACATTGAATATTGCTGACACAACTGGCTTAGCGTTTTTATATGCATTTAGAGGTTAGTGATAAAATACAAAGAATCTGCAATGTTAAATGTTCTGATCTGGCATATCGGCCTCTGTCACTCTCTAACAGTCGTTAAAGAGATTACCGTGACTTTTCTATAAATATTTTCATAATTGTTGACTAGCTTTCTTCTTCCATACCTAGAGTTTATGAATTTAAGTTCAGTACTAAATTGTCGGAAAGTTCATTTTATAGTTGAAATGGCTAGCTGTAGCTGTAAGTTATATGGAAACAGTTTTTTCTCTGGCACTTCTCACTTGGGGATCTCTCTTCCGGCTTCTTGCTTCCCATTCAACTTTCGATATATATATATATATATATATATATATATATATATATATATATATATATATATATGTATGTATGTGTGCGTGTGTGTGTGTGTGTTTGATCTTAGCCTTATCAAGTATTTCCTTATTCCTGGAGTTGGTAGATTAGCCGCACTGCTCTCTCCAAATATTTCTGACAATTAAAGAATGAGGGCACCTCACCATCAATAAACTGGGAAATTATATCTAGAACTAAGGCTTATAATGCTAAAGGAAATAAAAGCAATCTATGTTTAGGTGAAAACTGGTTATCTTAAACCAATAAATAACCGTAGCTTATTAAACATGAGCAATGGATTCATGATTTCATGTAGACCTAAAAATAAATACCTGCTTAAATAAGTTGATCCAGATTAATTTTTAAATTTTAATTTTCATGTAGATTACGGTTTATTTTTAATGTAAATCACTATTTATTTATCTGAATATAAATTTATTTTTGGTTTAAATAAGAACATGTAATCTCTTTTTAATTATTTTTTTAAATTAAAAAAGTATAAACAATTTTTTAAAAATTATTTTGAAATAGATATGTAAATCCCGCTTATGTTAATTGTAATTCCAGCATAATATATAACTATACCAACATTGAGATAAACAGATATTTTATAATTCAAATTTCGTAATGGTCACTTCATATTCGACACGTGAAGACTGCGTCGTTCTAGCGATAAGAGATAAAATATATATTTATTAATATGTACTTAATAGTTCTGTTATATTACACAGAGCACTGTTTTATTAACACGAGGACTACGCGTGGGATATATTATTTGGTTTGAATTGATTTGTTTTACGGCATATCAATGGGTTATTTAATACCGACAAGATTTTTATTGTTGGTAATATTTTTTTCAAAACATGTATTGGTGGCAATATTTTTCCCAAAGTATTTCTGGTATCAAAACCTTTTTTTTTTATTTTCATAGTGTTCTAACCCCAGTTTGGGGGTTAACTATTTTTCAGCTACAACACCAGCAATTAAGAGGTGGTAATTTATCGTCTTACTCAGGACGCGGATGTACTTTATCGTCATACCCAGGACGGATGATATTATATATATATATATATATATATATATATATATATATATATATATATATATATATATATATATAAGTATAGGATTGGTATATATATAAATAAATAAATAAAAAACCAGTCGGATAAAACCACAATTAAGTAATTCTTTTGTATATATAAAAATAATATTGTATATACATATATATAATGTATCACAGCTCATCAGTGCAACTAGAGAACAGAAATGCTTCAAGTCAGGATCGAAATTGATATCAATTGGAGCTTCTACCCCCGAGTCATCAAAGACACCATGTTTCGATATATCACAGCTTCCAACCGGGACAGAATATATATATATATATATATATATATATATAAGCACTGGTTATAGAAGAATTTTTACGATCATGTTACTCCCAACATGTGGCCCCCTAACTCGTGTATATATATATATATATATATATATATCATTAACTTTACTAATTTACATTTTATATGAAGGATTCATTGTAATATAAATTGAACGGCTCCACATACTTGAATTAAAAGAATTGATCCGACGTACAAATTTTCTGGATAACAATGGAGACATAACTCTATTTATTGAACTATTTAGTTCATGCCACATTGACTGATAAACACCTACCAAAAACAATTCTCAACTTTATTAGTAATAAACGCACTCACTTAAATTTAAAAAAAAAATAAATCCAACCTTAGAGTTGCGACTGTACGCTCCAAAAATTTGTATCTGTTATTGCCTTTGGTCCTTACCTATAACTACAGAATGAACTCTTCCTAACACTATGTATACTACGCCTCACAATAGAGAGGGTCGATTCAAGCCGAGCTTCTCGGCTTGAGGGTCGAACTCTCTGACTCTGAGCAGAGAGGAACCCGGACGGAGCTCCGCCGAAGGGTAGAGTTTCGTTCGGGGAGGTTGACTAACCCGATCCCGTTTATACGGGTTCTACGGGCATTTTTTGGCCGAGCCTACGGGTTCGGGAAACCCACGTTAAACTCGGCCTTGTGCCACATGCAACCCTCGTGGGAGGGTGGTTAGATACCGATTCAAGCCGAGCTTCTCGGCTTGACGGTCGAACTCTGTGCCTCTGAGCAGAGAGGAACCCGGACGGGGCTCCGCCGAAGGGCAGAGTCTCGTTCGGGGAGGTTGACCAACCCGATCCCGTTTATACGGGTTCTACGGGCATTTTTTGGCCGAGTCTACGGGCTCGGGAAACCCACGTTAAACTCGGCCTTGTGCCACATGCAACCCTCGTGGGGGGTGGCTAGATACCGAATCGAGTCGAGCCGATAGTAGTTCATTCCAAACCAGACAGACAGTCATACTAACACATTCCTCATCTTGTATTATTATTTCGTGTAATATACCTTCGTTATTTCTACTCTTGTGTTCGTGTTGTTCTTTCTTGGTCCTGACCTGAACCATAACAGTTAACAATAACATATTTAAAAAAAAAAAACATATTTCGATTCGCATTATATTTTTAGTCTCGGATGATAGCTGAATTTTACCAAAAACTAAATAATTTTCATGCTTGAAGATGACTGTCAAGTTCAAATATATATATATATATATATATGTCTGTGTGTGTGTTGCAGTCATAAACTCATTTAAAATTATTTATGAATTTTACCATTATTTCATGAAGTCAATATGGGCGGTTTAAATATATCGGCAGGAAGGTTTCGCTCGCATCCTGTAGTTTTCAGATTTCTAATCTATCAAAATCATTTAACGTCATATTAAACCAAATGATGTCATTATACCTTTGTTGTAATACTCACATTCGACCCAGAATAAATTATTCGTGAATCGTGAATTGAACTGAGCCGACTCAACACCTTTCTAAATTGCTTCAGTCTGTATTTAGGTAGATTTTCATTAACCGTGAAAGTTGACCAGTCAGTTATTAACACATCGCAATTTAGAAATAAGGCTCTAAATAAATGGCAGATTTTGTCTGATTTATGTAAGACTAGCGTTTCACACTAGCCGAATTAGGCGATCTCATAGGGTGTTAAAATATTTCTGAACGGTGCTACTTATTGCCAAATTCACGTTGCAGCAATCTGAATAATTTATTGTAATTTCGTGTAATTGGCTTGTTAAATCTTCCTGGCAGAGACAAGAGGGTACAATTTGTACCCCTGCCCTAGGGCGTTGTATACCCTGAGCCACGTCTGAATTTATTTTAAATTATAGATAAATAATCTGTGGGGAAAATTTTAAGATATTTTGAAATGGATATCTTAACATTACATATATATATATATATATATATATATATATATATATATATATATATATATATATATATATATATATATATATATATATATCCCTCTCTCTCTCTCTACATAAAGACATTTTTACATTCTTTTTATAGATACAAATATTTAAGTAAATGTTCCGTTTGTAATAAACAGTATTAAACAACATTTACCGGCCTGAATGTCCGAGAAATTTTCACAGAATATATTCGTCCTCCGACAGGATTCGAACCTGTATTCTATACGGAACCGTCATTTAGCTTGACCTGCCTTAACCGATTTGGCCACAACAAACAGATAGGAAGAGCAAATATAAATAATCCTTCATCTTCTATGTGTCGTGTCCCTTCAGGGGGTTGGCGGTCACGGGTGCCCATTATCGACTTTCCTATAGAGCTCTTAAAATATTTTCTTTTTTTGTTATCTCTCCTAAACCTATCTTTGCGATCTATTTACTGAAGCTCACTAAGTATTTTATACATTGTTTTCCTCTGTCCACCTTATCTTCAATCTGACCCGTGAGTATCAATTTTCCAAGCCTTCTTTCTGCTTAATACTTAACAAAACTCCTGAATGTGAGGTCAAAATGTACAGCTGTTTGGAATTAGAAATCGAAGAGCTTTTTTTTTGAATCCCAGTCGAATTCGTTACATTCTCTTATGCGCAAATGCCTTTGGGAAAGGTATGAATTCATCACCTCTCACTCCCCGCTATAGGTTAAATAGTAGGACTTATGTCTGGAAAATCAAAACAGTTAAGGCAATATTCACTCCAATGCAAAACACATATCAGTTGTAAATAACCCACGAAGGTTGATAAGTTAAAAAAAAAAAACAAAAAATTAAAAAAAGTAGTAATTCATTTCAAAACTTTCCGTCACTATTAACCAAACCGACACGTTTATTAGAATTTCATATGAACTGGCACGCTTATTTTGATATTATTATATATAAAAAAAATGTCTCTTTTAGACATCAATTGTAATTCATTTGACCGATTCGATTTTACAGCTTAAAAACATTTTGCAGGTTATTTAATGACTGAATTATATTTTTAGACAGTAACAGTATTTTGGAACGATAAAAAGGATTTAGTACTAAAGGTCTTACTAATTAACCCATAGCCGGGTTGGTGTTAGAAGAGGTGGTTCCATACCTTTCCCAACGATAGCAGCATGTGAGAGAATATATGGAATGTAAAGGAAATTGTAACTCGGCTCTCCGATTAACAATTCCGAGCCATAATCCATTACACCAGCCGCTTACAGCGCCTGGTATTCCAAATATGTCAACCATCGTTGCTTAACTTTGCCGTTTATACAGAACCGCTCTTTCTACATGATATAGGCGTAAGACTATTGCAGCACCCGTACATCCAAGCACCTGGTATTACCAAGCGCTCACCCACTCGAGGTACAAAGTCGATGTTGCTTAACTTCGATGATCGTAAAGGAACCTGTGTTTCATAGCTATATGACCGTAAGTCATATATCTAGTCACCACCTGCAAGTCCAAGATTAAAGCACCTGGTATTTTCAAGCGGTCATCCACTGAGATAGTGGTCAGGCTTGACGTTGCTTAACTTCGGTGATCGTAAGGGTAGCAGTGTTTCAAAGTTATATGACCCTAAACCCCAGTACAACATGAACGCATTCAAGCTTACAACACCTGGTATTCCGAAGTGATCACCAATCGAAAAACTGACCAGGCTCGACGTTGCTTAACTTCGGAAATCGTGAGGAAACTGGTGTTTCAATGTGATATGTTCGTAAGCCCATTATACCAGCCGAACATCCAAGCTTACAGTACCTGGTATTCCCAAGCAGTCACTGATCAAACTCTATGTTGCTTAACTTCGGTGTTCGTAAGGGAAACAATGTTTCAAATATATATGGCCGTAAGTCCATTTCACCACCCGCATGTCCATGATTGATTACCTGGTATTCCCAAGCGCTTACGGTTGAGATATTGGCTACGCTTGACATTGCTTAACTTCAGTGATCGTATGGGTACTAGTGTTTCAAAGGTATGTAAGCCCATTATGACACACGTATAGTACCTGGTATTCCGTAGCGGTCACTCATCAAAGTACTGGACAGGTTTAAAGTTGCGCTGATCGAACAGGAATCGGTGTATCAACGTGATATGGCCGTACGCCGGCACCTGCCTTTGGTTAAAAATGAGATCTGAAATTATACCATCAAAAATGATCAACTGAACAAAAAAAAAAAAAAAAGAAGAAAGAATCTACTTCGAATAACCCAGATAATTCATCTACGGTTGACAGTTAGAAAGCAGACCGGTCGAAACATTCTACTCCAAGCAACAGGGATGACTAGAGTTATCGTAATATTAAAATAATCAGGTTAATATAGATTTATTGTTTTGTCTCTTTTTTTATGAGCGCAATATAGAAATGATAATTTTTATCGTACTGTTTAAGTGACCTTCTACCATCAATCATTCTTTTTTTTTTGTTTTGTTTTCATGATGTCCTTTCATTGTTCTTGTCGCAGGTGTTTGAATTATTGATAAATAACCTTTCTATTACCCGCGTCAAATAGACGTCGGAGTTGCGCCTAAACGAGACCGTTTTTATTAGTGGTCATTAGTCCATTTTTACGGGCTGGCGAGAATCAAGTGACCGACGTGCGATCACAAGCGCCCGGCACACGCCAAACCGCCACAATCTCGTAATATTCGGACGTCTCCATTACATAAAGCTGATTGGCCGCCGATGCGCATGCCCAGGTTATAAACCACACAGACGTTTTTCCCGCCGGAATAATAACCAATATAACTTGCCGGCTGTAAAATCAGACTTTCGATTAAATTCGATTTGCGGACCGCATTAGTCAGAAGCCGCAAAATTCTGAAATAAATATTCAAGAAAGGACGGTTGTTAAAAGCACAACTGATGGTAAAGGGAAGTTGTTGGGTTTGAGGGTGTGGTTTGCTGCCCATTTACAGAGAATAGACTTTGTTTAAGTTTTCCAAGAATCGAAAAATGCCAAAGGAATTTAGATTCGATGATGGTGTATCGTTTTAAATGTTGAACACAATATCGTTGTTTAACAGATAAACGTAAGTTGGCCTTCCTATCATTGGGTGCAGCCAGTTTACGAAATGAACAAATTTGAATTAAGAACTGCAAAGATATTCGAGCTTTTTTTTTTTTTTTTTTTTTATAAAATTGGCAAAGCAATTCAAAAGCTGATAAATATTAGGTTGGTGCAAAAATAATGACGTAATAATGTCGTTTTTTTTTTACGTTAAAAATACGTCAAAAAACGACATTATTACGTCATTATTTTTGCACCAAACTAATAAAAAGAAGCTGTAACGGCCATGATCGTCTGAAGCGTCATAGAAGTTTTTAAAATTGTCGCTGAAACTATAAATCTTTTGTGTAGGGGTAATCATTTTATCCCAAGGAAGGCCGAAATGTCACTAGTGCGCAGGGGGAGGGTTTATAGGAAATAAAAATGAAAAAGAAGACTGAGAATAGAGAAGATTTGAGATAAAATAAGATGAACGGGATTCAAGAAGATATAAGATGGCGATTGGCGTTTCTTTTACATTTTTGAAGATTGAAGTTATTAGGGAAGCAAGTAAATGGGAGGGAGTTACACAGGTGGGAAGTGTGAGAAAAGAAACTGTTGGAGTAGAAGCGGTGGTTGCATTTAGCAATTTCAACCGTAAATAGGTGGGACCTCGATGCCAATCTAGTGGCACGCTTGAAGTCATTCAGTTGCGGTAACAAGGAAAAAAAGCTAATCAGACATCCACAGATTATTTTTTTTCTATCGCCCCACCACCCCAGCAATACTGGAATGCCACAAGTACGCAGGGTGTTACTGGGAGTAAAAGTGTTATTCAAGTAGATAGAAGATGGCCATCGGCGTTACGTTTAAGTTTTTGAACATCGCCTTTATCAGGGATGCAAATAAACGTAAATGAGATCTTCAGGCGGGATTTGCGAGAAAATTCATACGCCTCTGGCGTCAGTTGAGACTGAATCTTTCGTTTCCTTACATATTTCTAAGCTTTGATGCCGAAATATAATTTTGGAAAATTATAAAAAACAAAACATCAACGATTAAGTTGTATAATTTCCAAGTTTTCATTTGAAATCACGAGAGTATGAAATTTAAGCAAACTGGTCATAATATATAGAAAATAAAATTTTAAACTGACTTGAGGAGAATACAAAATTCCCCTTATAAAAACTATTAATTCATATACTCCGAGAGGACAGGCCAAGTATGGTTTTATCATCCCTCAGTTGTGTCTCTATCTTCGGGCAGAGTACGACTCGGTGACCGCTCCGTAAGAGGACAGGGGCGCAACTCATACTATGAGGGTCCAGCTATGGGGAAGAGATGCTCGAGGCTGCACCCTTTCATTGCACTAGAGAGAGGGATCGGTGCTCGTACCAAAGCCAGCGCAACCGACAGTTGCGGGGACCCCGGGGAATTTTAGTTTTTGGCCCAGTGTACGCGTCTGTGTTCTCCACATTAAACCCAACCTTGTGTCACGTCTCAGGGTAAATATCTACTCCGAGTGTTAAATTAGTGTGACGATTTATTTATTTTTTAAACATTTAAACTATCATTATCAACTATAATTTATTCAAATGAAAATGTCACTTAAATATGTTTCCAGGTATTAATTTGAAACCCCAAAATACGTAAAATGCTCAAAATATATGGGAAAAAAGAAGCTGTAAATTTAAACTGACACCAGTAGGATATTGCTTTGATTCCCCCTAAGCAAGGTGATAATGTTACTAATCGCCAAGGAACTATTGGTCGTGAAAGAAAATGAGAAGATTTTTGAAGGAAACAGAAACCCAATTCTAAACATGGGATAAACGTCTACTCCTATTCAAAACACTAGACTGTAGTGTCAGCCGTAAAATAGGCGGTTTTTCATTTTTTTTTTTTTTTTTTTTTACGGCATATCAACTTCAATGGTCTATTCAATGCTGAAAAGATTTTTATTGTTGGTAATATTTTATTTCAAAAATATATTGCTGGTATTTTTTAAAATGTATAGCAGTAATATTTTTTCTCCAAAAATTGGTAATATTTTTCTCTAAAAGTATTGCTGGTAATGTTTTTTTTCAAAAATACATTACTGGCAAAAATATATTGCTGATAATACTTTTTTACAAAGTATTTCTGGTAGTAAAACCTATTTTCCCATTTTCATAGTGTTTTGACCCCAGTTTGGGAGTTAACTATTTACCCATAGCTGAGACCAGACAGGTGATACCTGGTCAGGGTGGATCTGCGAACACCAGCAATTAAGAGGTGGTTCCACGCTCCTCAAAACCTCTTGCTGTTGGACTTGTTTATCGTCATATCCAAGACGCGGATGTAGTTTATTGTCTTACCTAGGACGCGGATGTAGTTTATCGTTATACCCGGGACAAGGATGTAGTTTATTGTCATACCCAGGACGCGGATGTAGTTTATTGTCATACCTAGGACGCGGATGTAGTTTATCTTTTTACGCAGGACGCGGATGTAGTTTATCGTTATACCCAGGACGCGGATGTAGTTTATTGTCTTACACAGGACGTGGATGTAGTTTATCGTTATACCCAGGACGTGGATATAGTTTATTGTCATACACAGGACGCGGATGTAGTTTATCGTCATACCCTGGACGCGGATGTAGTTTATCATCATACCCAGGACGCGGATGTAGTTCATTGTCTTACACAGGACACGGATGTAGTTTATTGTCTTACACAGGACGGGCCAATATGCGGACATTCGGTCAATTATGATATAATTTCAAACAATCACTGTTTTTTATTGACGATTCTTTTAATTATCCTGATGTGGTAGGGTCACGACAACTTTTGATATGTTCTAAATCGTATTTTAATTATTTGAACTGTCTTTAAGCGTTTTATGAATTTCTACCCACTGGGCCATTGTCGATGTTCTGTAACAAAGAGTAACAGTCAGATTAGTCTTCCTGTCTGTCTTCAAGACGATACACCCAAGTTGTACTGTTTCCGTATCTTAACTAAAACTGGAATCATCTCTCCTTTCACTACCAAGCGAAGAATTGTAAAAATGACAGGAAATCTTAAAGAGCCATGATCGCCAATCTCCTGACGAGACACGTGACATACGGTGGGCTATGATAAGTTTATAGCCACCCTTGATTACACCAATTCTGTCTTGTTTAATAACGTCTCTTCTTTTTTTTCAGACAATACCGTGTTAGTATCAAGCTACCCTCATCTATGAACAATAGTTGACTGATATCTTGCAATGAAAGTTCGTGGAAATTAGTGAATTTCAACAAGGGCAAATAATAGGATGGCATCAGTGTGGCAAGTCAAATATAGAAATTGTTAGGTTTTTCCAAGTTAATCATCAAACGGTTAATAGTATCGTCAAGAAATTTAATGAAGAAGGCCATTGTCGTTTGAAACAACGTTCAGGAAAACCAAGAATTGTGTCTGAGCGAACGAAAATGGCACTGAATAGGGAAGTCATCAGAAACCGAGGTCAGAGCGTCAAAGATGTCTCCAACATCACGGAAATATAGAGAAAGTGAGAAAGTGAGAAAGACTCTAAAAGAGCTAGGCTATCAAAGAAGAGTTGCAAGAAAGAAGCCCTTGATTTCAGCGGTGAACAGGAACAGACGTATGGACAGAACAAGAGAATTCGTGGGCAAAGATTATGAATTTTAGCAGTTTGTAATTTAGTCAGATGAAAGTAAATTCTGTCAATATTCTAATTCGAGATTGATCTATGTTTGGAGAAATCAGAATGAGACTTGGGACACTGAATGATTTCAGGCGACCATGAAACATGGAGGGATTGGAGGAATGGTGTGGAACGCTGTCTGGTTTGGAGGGAAATCTGAGATGATTCTTGCTGACGAGCGGTTGAATGTTTCAAAATACTGTCAAATATTAGATAAAGGACTACTCCCACTACATGAAACCAAACAGATTGACAAGAATGTCTACCTTTTTCAAGAAGATAGAGGAGCATGTCATACGAACAAAGTAGCCTGGAAGGAGTCGCTAGGAAGGAAGTCACTGCCATGGGTAACCCAAAATCCTGACATGAATCCAATAGAGTACGTTTGGGAGCACCTTGACCGGAGACTTCGAGAGCGTGCAACCAAAATCACGTCAGTGGCAACCCTTAAAGAAACATTTCTAAAAGAGCGGCAAAATATGGATCAGAGGATTGTTGATAATTTTATCAAATCCATGAAAAATTGAATACAAGCATTGAAACTAGAAAATGGACGACCTACTCTATACTAGTTCCAAATACTATTTATGTTGAATAGAGATTGCGTAATTAAATTTTGAAATTAGATGTAGTTTATTTCTCCTGGCTAAAACTTTTCTACGGCCACTGTAGAAGAACACATTGTTTTTAGCACTGATTGGTTTTGAATAATGCAGTGGAGTGATTTCCCGTTGCTTTCGGCACGTCTTTGAATGACGCGTTTCTTTCTTTTACACCGGTTACCAACCCAAGTCTAAAGCATTTATTTTGCTCTATTATTTCATCCACAAAAGAAAAACAATGTTGGATTCTTGATGTAGAAGAATCAGGTTTATACTTTTGCTAAAGGCATAAATGACAAATATAGACAACCTGATTCTGCTGGAGTTTCTTTTATATTCCGTGTTGATAACCGTCAAAGCACCTGTACATTCGTTTCACGTTGTCATTAAAAAAAAGTAAGCAGAAAAGATTGAAATATGCGGACTATAGGAAACCAAGTTATAATGGGTTTTACTTTTCCCCAGAGATATGAAGAGTTCCCAACAAAGTCGGATATCTCTCTCGAAGACTCAGTAATAGTTAATTTAGTGCCATTATTTCATATCTGAAGTCATTCATTTATATTACGCTCATAAGCGAGTGAATCCGTTCTAAGAGTATCACTTGCGCCTCTATTAAACTGACACTTTCAAAATGTTAACTGCATTCAGTGAATTGATTTCAAGTTTACAGTGCAACAACGGAACAGAAAGCAACAACAATAAAATTCATATGACATGTCAGAGCAATGCAACTGCAGAAGGACGTGTACCTTGGTTTCATAGACTATGCAAAGTTGTTCGATAAATTACCCCCACAAAGATCTATCTGAAATTGTCAGAAAACTTGATAGATTCGGGAAGGGTATTAGAATAATTTATACTGGCAGCAAACTGCCTCCATACGGACACAAAATGAGTTAAGAAGATATATAAAAAAATGTAAGTGGGCGTAAGACAAGGATGTCTCTTCTCACCGGATTTATTTAACTTATAGAGCGGGGTAATTCTGCGAGAATTAGAAGTATAAGCGGCGCTCATTACTGGCGGCCACAAAAATTAGCAATATAAGGTATGCAGATGACACAGTGCTGATAGCAGATGCAGAAACAGTGTACAAAAAGAAGAAAGTACAGAAGATAGTGAAGGAAAGCGAAAAGAAATCATTAAACATCAACTGCAAGAAAACAGAATGCGAAATGTTCAGCCCAAAGTGTGAATTGCAAATCGGAGATACCAAAATCAAACAAGTGCGTAAATTTAAATATCTGGGAAGTGTTCTAACAGAGGACGGCAAGTGCGACATAAAGATCAGAAGACGTATTGGGATGACCAAATATGCATTCCATTAGCTAAGTGTTAAGAAATAGAAAAAAAAAATTGTTAGAAACAAAGAAAAGAGTAGTGAATTGTTACGTGATATCTATCCTCATATATGGCAGCGAATGCTGGGTAATTTGCTCAAAGATGAAGACGAGATCGCGAGTTCACATTAACCGCAAAGACATATTTTTCAACTATAATATTGTTGCAGAATCTCTGCTAAGTATGATGTATCAGAAGGTGATTTTTAAGAAGGCCAAGAATGTGCGTGATCGTAATGCATTTATCCACAACAAATAAATCAAACAAAAATAAATAAATAGACAATTCAACTTCAAGAAATTACTGAAAACAACGTCATTAGAGATTACAACAATAACATGAATTTATATATATATATATATATTTGACATACACAAAGTGATAATAAGTTGCTTGTTAAGTATGGCAAGTGAGATAAAATTACAAAGATTGTCCGTGCAGAAATTTAGTGAGTAAAGATTGATAGTTTAAGTTTGTTTGTGGAATTAAAATAGTTTGATATCTGCAAGGAAATTTGTCAATTGTGTAAGTTCAAGTGATAGTGTGTATGTGTGTGACAACTGCTAGTGTTGATTTAAGTTATGAAGAGTTGTTCGCCTTTAACTGATAGGCTAAAGTTGATTGAATGTACAATTACTGTTTTGTAGTGATAATGTCACTTTTTAGTAAATTGTAAGTTAAGTTTCTTCACGCGGCAATAGTTGTACGAGTTGTGTTGAGTTATTGAGATGCTGGTAGTGGTTATTGAGTCAGTGTGTTGGCACGCGTGGGGTCTGCTGGTATCTCTCGAAACTCAGTATCTGACTGATTTGAATTAAGTCAAGTGATACTTTTTATAGATTTTCGGGTTTCCAAATAGGCTCCAGAAGCCTGCGCGGATAAAAGGTTTGTCTCAACTTTGCTACATTTTAGTGTCTTTTTAACCAATGGGGGATTGAGTTTGTAAAAGTAAAGTGATGATTGGTTAAATGTTTATTTGGGGAAGAGTGTATCTTCCCGTAGGGGGTGACAGGCAAATGTGGAGGATTACATAATATCATCTCTATATATATTAACTAATGATCTAGGAATTATCCTGGGCAGATCGTTAAGAAAGATAATAGATAGATTAATGATAGAGTCCTTTTTTTCTGTTTAGCTTATTGCATATTTTTTTCATCATATTTCTTATACAATTATGTTTTTCTATATTTCTTGTGTTCAGGTATTTAAAAACCATAAAAGGGTGCTTTGAAAATGCGAATTGCAAATCGGAGCTCCTAAAATGAAGCAGGTACGGAAATTAAAATATCTGTGAAGTGCTGTAACAGAGGAAGGAAAATGCGACAGTGATTTGGATAGCGAAATATGCCTCCCAAAAGCTAAGCAAAGTATTAAGAAACAGGAAAATTTCGTTAGATACAAAGAAAATAGTACGGGACTGTTACGTAATATCTGTCCTCCTATATTGCAGAGAATGCAGAACAATCTTCTCAAAGATGATAAATAGAATTAAAGCAACAGTGGTTCTACAGAAGATATCATGAACTGAACATATGATTAACGACTAATTTTTAGAGGAAATGGAAACAAAGAGGAAACTTTTAAAGGGTGCTGCAATAACTTGGATCGATTTTAATTGGGAATTAAATTTAAGCGTCTAATGAATTTGTTTCTTTTTCTTTCAGATTTGGCGGACATTTGGGCGGTATTATTTTCCACAAATAATTGCCATGACTTAAATAACCTGATTCAATAGAGAAATAAATAAATTTTCATCAATAATAATGACTTATTTACGGCTGACATTGATCCGTCTTAATGAAACGTCCTTATATACAGCGATTTTCCCTGCGTAGCTTAGATATGGCACAAGGCCGAATGTAGAGTGGACCCAGTGAGGATCGAACTCACTACTCAGTTGTAAATGTTCTAGCGAGACAAGGTTGCTAATCATTACACCGTCTCGATGTACCCCAAACCCTTAAATATAATCCGTCTTAATGAAACACCCTTTACATAACACCAGGGAGAGACAGTTGAGGTTTCTGGGGTACATAATGAGGAAGGAGGGCTTGGCTTACACGACACACAGAGAGCAACAGAGACAGAAGAAAGTAACATATAACATAATTAATGAGCTTAACTAAATGGATTCCGGAAAAGGATTTTGGAGAAATGACAGAAAAACAAAGTATATTAAGATATATGATGGATAAGAAGTTGTGGAGAGCCATGAAAGCCTTCTTCATAAGGGGATACGGTATATAAAGAAGACGATACATGTATTATTGATTAACTAGGATGAGGTAGATTCTTACATTTCCCGAGGTATTTGCGTAAATGAATATAAAGAGCCCAACGGGAATTGGAACTCGGCTCTCCAATTAATAATTCTGAGCCATTATCCATTACGCCACCCGCACATTCACGCTTACAGCATCTGGAATTGGAACTCGGTTGGCTAGTTAATAATTCTAAAACGTTATCGTTACACTAGACGCACACCCAGGCCTAGAGTGCTCACCCATTTAGATACTGACCTGGCTCGACGTTGCTTAACTTCGGCGACTGTTCGGGGATCACTGTTTTATTATGATATGGCCGTAATCACATTACATCACCCGCACATATAAGGTTACAGCGTCTGGTATTCCCAAGAGATCACCGATCTAGGTACTGACCAGGTTCAACCTTACTAAATTTCGGTGATCGTACGGGAACCGGTGTTTCATCATGATATGGCCGTAAGCACATTACATCACCCGCACATCCAAGCTTACAGCATCTGGTATTCCCAAAAGGTCACAGATGTAGTGACCAGGCTTGACCTTGATTAACTTCGGTGATCATACAAGAACCGGTGTTTCATCCTGTTATGGCTGTAACCTCATTACAACTCTTGCAGATACAAAACATCTGGTATTTCTAAGAGGTCGGCCATCTAGGTACTGAACCAGGCTGGACGTTGCCTAAATAGGGTGATCGTACGGGAACCGGATTTCATCATCATGTCGCTGTAAGCCCGCATTTGGCCGTTCTGTGAATTGCCAAATATTTATACTCTTTTAGCTTTGATAATAATATAAATATAATGGCAACGAAAAAAAGAGAACAGCGACGCGTAACAGGAGAAAAATAATATTCAAATGCAGTCATATTAACAAAATTAATGAGAAAGTTAGGTAAGGTATTTTTTAAGCTAATAGAATGCTTTTTTGTTTCTTCTGTCTCTTTCCCATTAAGTGCTGTCTTTGGAGGTATGATGAGGGCTTAACCTCTCGAGCGAAAATGCTGGAGAGTATTCCTGTTGTCAAATGCAGCATGCAATTGGCAAAGAGATTTAAGTATTAACTGATTAGCTTTTTATTTTTTTGACAGTTAACTATGGAACAAATAAATGCAGAATTATTCTCTCACGTCAAAAACACACAGATTTTAAATCCTATCATTTCTCTTGGAAATTAAAACGTAAGACATTTTATATTTAGATTCAAATAGCATTTCGTTTTGTACTCTTAAAATCAAATCACTTACAGGATAAAGGAAAATGCAAAAGAAGTTAATATTTTTATGAACTTTTTCCTTTTTTTTCTTTAAATCTATTTCACCTCAATGAAGACACTAAAGTCTCTACGACACAAAGGGGTTGCTGAGTGTGGAAGAATAATTAACAGAAATATTATTAAAGAGCGAGAATGAAAGAAGAACAATCACGAGGAGAGTAGATAGCGATTGACATTGCATTTAATTTTTTGAAGATTAAAGTTGGATAAAAAAAAAAAAAAAAACATGAGCCGGAAGGGAGTTCCACAAGCGAGAATGCGAGAAAAGAAACCGTTAGTATTTGTTTACTGGTGTACAGTTGTCAATGGCAAAACAAACAAGCCAGAGAATGGCTGAGATTAGAAATTAATTTCCAATTGCATGCAAGATAAGGCATGCTAACAACTCTAGTTTTTATCTTGTTACTAAATTATATAAAAGTTAATCTCGTTCATTTATTTTTATTTTTATTGAATTTAATTATTTTTATTAATATATCAGTCCCCCTTTAACGTGGTACTTAATAAGATCAATGTACGTAAAGTTTTTCATCTTCATATACATGTGCACCATCAATTTTCCGGCAACTTTTACGAGGGTAAGTCAAAAATTATCCGCACATTTCCCATAACACATCTTCATGTTATTTACACTGTTCAGACTGTTGTCCTCATCTTTCTTGCTATATTCACGACGTT
Source organism: Acanthosepion lycidas (assembly GCA_963932145.1). Taxonomy (NCBI): domain Eukaryota; kingdom Metazoa; phylum Mollusca; class Cephalopoda; order Sepiida; family Sepiidae; genus Acanthosepion; species Acanthosepion lycidas. The sequence goes on along the minus strand of OZ010607.1, from coordinate 48,693,977 downwards.
TTGGCTCCTGTACACTCCGGCCATCTTCAGGATCTGTCTATATTTCTGAGATGAGGTATTTTAATTATTTACACTATTTATATTGTTTGAACTGTTGTCCTCATCTTTCTTGTCATATTCACGACGTTTCGGCCGTTGTACGCTCCGGCCTTCTTAAGGATATGTCTATATTTCTGAGATGAGATAATATAATTATTTTCACTATTTACATTGTTCAGACTGTTGACCTCGTCTTTGCTGCCATATTCACGACGTTTCGGCCGTTGTCCTCGAGGAATTAAAATCATAATTTTTTTTGTGTCAGACAGAACCCCCAGTTACATACAATCTGCTCTAAACCGTAAAATAACAAACATGAAATAAAACTAAGACTTTGTTTAATTAGAAAAGCTTTTAATTACTTTTATATATAAAATGTATTATGCACACTATTGTCATAAGAAAAAAAAATCGATGGATAATGAGTTTCTTCAAAACTGTTTATGTTTTTAATATTTTTATTAGAATCTCTATCTATAAAAGGCAGGATGTGTGTGCGCTTGCTTAAACTCAAAGTTGATTCTGATTCCGCAGAACTTGGTTGGGTGTGAAAAAAGTATTTGTTGTTAACATTCTTTTTTCATTCGGTTTTTCCAGTTACGAGTCCTTTTTTAAAGCTGATCGTTTTGTGTTCATTTTGTTTAGTTCTTTTTTCGTAACAGATTTAATGTTTAGTATAGAGCTTAGAAAAAGTTCTCAGTGTGAGATAGGCAAGAAGTAAGGCATGTACCAACATCAGCACGGAAAAGGGCACTCCTTTAAAAGCAAGGAAGGACAAAAATATTTTAAGTCAAGTGATAACGCCGGGACATGCTGCTAGTAAATTCTGTATTAATTTCTATTGGTCAGTTGATATAGTTATTAAATTAAAATCATATTTACTAATCATAAATGGAAATGGTCTTTACAATCCAACGAGTATACACGGGTCATTTATTTATGCTGATGATAGAACGGTATATGAGAGGACCAGAGTTTGGATACTGATCTCTAGTCTGGATTAGCTCTAACAGCTCAGTGAGAGAAAACAGGCTAGTAACATTCAATGTCTCGAAAAGCAAACTAGGGACGTTCTATCATCGCCAATCAAGTCCAGAACATTCGCCAATCGTGATAAACGGATGTTCCATCTGAGATGTTCCGTTTCCTGTGCGCCTATCGGTACTTAACTCAGACATGAAATGGAAGTCATACATACGAACTGTCTCTAAAGATGTTGGAAAAATGTTCGGTTCCATGTAACACGTCAGGAAGTACCTTTACAAAAACCAAATCAAACCGAGGTGTCCAGTCCTAACTTTTCAGTCTTAATAGAGTCTAATAGCATCTCTGCTTTCACGTGGGTAAGGAAATCCTAGACTGTCGCAAAACTCTCGCTCGCTCTGTTCCTATTTCTATGGAAATTGATCAGATGATCTACATTCCTTAGTTCTACTAGTTATAACATTCAGGAATAAAATTCATTATGCCACGCACATTGTAGCAAACAACCTAGACTGACAGAATGAACTCTGCCGAACGCTATACATACTACGCCTCTCAAGAGCTACGCCTCTCAAGAGAGACGGACGGATTTGGTATTAGAACGGTATTCGAACGGTATTGAATCGAGTCAAGCTGATAGCAGTCACGCCAAACCAGTTGGACAGTCTTACTAATCCTTTCTCTTCTTTTATTATTTCTTGTGTAATATATTCTTTGTTATTTTCTACTGTTGTGGTTCGTGTTGTTCTTCCATGGTCCTAACCTTGGACCATAACACAAACGACCATGGTTCTCTGTTTTTTTATTTTATTTGTAAGCTGTAAATTCCACTCCAGGAACGGTTTCCAAAAAACTGTTGGTCAGTGGAACAGACTCCCAAGAAGACGCTCCCACCCACTGATCACTACCATCTTAACTTTTTCAAATCTAGTGTCAACAGTTCTCTTTCTGGCATATCCATATGAATTAGGCCACTTATTCGCTAACCTTTTACCTCGAGTGGAATTTAGTCCCTGAATAGAGTGAACATCATTGTAACAACCCCCCCCCATAAAAAAAAAACACTATAATTATTTTGCTTATTTTTCTTGTTATTAAAGGAAAGAATACTATACATCTATGTATCTAACATAATCGGGATTATAGAGACAATATGAAGTCCATGTTATTTTTTGTTTGGCTAAATGGTATGTACTTTTGAGAAAAGAAGGATTCATACGTTTCCCAAACTCGACTGGCCGATTTCTCTATCCGTGTCGCAAACCAATACACCACTAAACAGGCCATCCGCATGAAAATATTATAATATTCATAATATTTCACAATTATTACGCTGTAATTCTGTAACAAATATTATTCTCTCCCTTCATTCATTCTTCAGCATGTATTTCCCGATCTCTTCTGATTTACTCTTTCGCATAAAAGCATAATGTTTCTTTTTCTCTTTCCTATCATTTTTCTGTTCTCTTTCAACATGTGCTAACTCTTTTAATTTTCTTATCTTGTTCTTCATTCGGAATCATTCCCCGGATTCTTTTCGCGTATTCTTTTTTTCTTTTCTTTCCAACTTCGTA